>OY856411.1:86005000-86497500 GCA_963693085.1 Alisma plantago-aquatica
AATCTAGGGGAGATGATGCACTTGGATTATGGAGAAGAAGGTGAAAGGTGTAGATGCAATGTGTATAGAACTTCATCCTGTGAATATGTATATATGTTAGGTTTTAAAACGATAGAATACTACAAGTACATGTGGAATCACAAGATGAGAAGAAAAGAGAATGATCACTCAACTAAAATACATGATTTACTTGGTTCGGTTGGATGACATCCTACACATGAGGGGATGAGATTTTCACTGTATCAGAGAGAGATTACAAGGAGGAGCTCTTTTGAAAGAGGCAGGGTACACCCTGAGTACAGCAACAACCGTCTATTTAAACAAAATACGAGATGATTACAAACCCTAATCATGGAGCATATACCTATAGATGTAGAACCGTAATCATATTCCTTATTTGGATCCTAAAAATAGATCATACCATACCTGTTAATCAGGTCGACAAAGTTTCATTTAATTTTGGGATCAGATCTACAATCTGATCAACATATTTCTTGGACGCACATAACAATATCATTCGGAATAGAGAATTGAGAGTGTATGAGAGTGAAGTTGGTACAATTCAGATAGGTTACAGATATGTGATATCTACATACAGAATCTGGGGTGGTGAGGATGGGATAGTGACAAATGATTTGTTATGAACAAATGATGAAAAAAGAGAGAAATACTTAGAAAAGAAAGAAGAGTAAGGATAACACATAACTTAAAGAAAAAAATATTTTAATACCATCTTTCTTAATATCCCATAATTTTCTTGAAATAAATATGCTCATTTGATAATTTATAATTGTTGAATCTATAGAATAATTACTTTGTGACAACTTTATACAAAAAAAATTATTTTATCTAAGGGATCTTTAGAGTACATTGATCCTCTTAAGTTAAGTTAGTCCCCTTCAATGGTGGTAGAAAAAGATGTTCTATCTATATTTATGTGTATACTGCTAATTACATTTGGCATGCATTTTTAAACACCTTGTTAACATGAATGTTATAATGAATAGTATGAATGGAATAGTTCATATTCACTTTTTACTTCCAACTGTCATTTTATAGTCGTATAGATGTGGGGAATTTATTCTTTAGTGGTATAGATATGGATAGATAATTTATGAAAAATAACAAGATTATAGATTGAGAAGGAGAGCCAAAGACATAATGAAAAAATAGATGATATTCCCAAAATGCAACTAATATATGCATCTTAATAGAAACATTAATGTGTTTTTTTTTTCAAAATGAGAGAATATGGTGTACCTATTGTATCCATATGCAAAAGTGGACCGTTCAAAATTCATTTGAATAAGTAAGATATATGGAAGTGAAAAATATACAAACAAAGATAGAAGAAGAGTCCAAATGTCAGAAAAAAGTTAAATGAAATTAAAAAGAATTATAATTCCCGAACAAAGATATTAAGGATGATGCAACACTTTGAATGTGACATAAGTATTTTCTATAACTTTTAGTGTAAGAAACAATTGCCATCTAAATAATTAAAATATAAATATATAAGTAGAACTTCTTTGGTTCAAATCTATAACTAAAACTAATAAACATATACCAACAAAATTATTACTATTAATTCATGTAAATCTTAACCAAACATACAATATCATCTATAAAGAGTGGGATCCCAGAGGGGAACCACTACTACTAAACATTTGAACAATAGAGCCTCCAGTTGAAACACACCTAAAAGATATGTTGGAGTGGGTGTAAAATTTTCAAATCTTATTTATGGTATACAAAACAACCAAAGTGTAGCAGCGGAATAAAAACATTGACGAAATTCAATTTCTCTTAAGGTTATAAAAGAACATCTTAAACTTACATATAAAGATACATCATAAGGATCCATGTAGAGAGAAATCTAAACAACATCAAAATTGTCTCCAAAATTTAACTCCTTAAGCTAGGTCCATAACTTTATGTCATGTCCTCCACATCCTTCACCTACAGTTGGAAGCATATCCCAGAAAGAAGAGAAAAATAGGAGACATAAACAAAGGCTGGTATGTGCATACTAAATAGGAAATTGAGAAATATACTATATAAAGGATAACAAATATAAAAGGCTTCCCATAGAAAAGTTAATGACTACCAAATGATGGCATAAAAGAAAAGAATCACTATCATATGATAAAGGGGATACTTTCCATAAAACCAATAATAAAAATGGTGCCACAAAAGCACATATAATGAATCAAGGAACATAACCCATCATCAATAATCATCATCCTGCTTGCATGTGAAACAAACATAGCCCTAGAAAGATATAAAGAGAAAGTCGGACAAGCCTCATAAACTTGAAACCTGCTAGAGAATTTCACATAACCAAACTCCCAATATATAAATTTATGGGCCAAACCTCACAAATTTGAAACTTGGGTATGAGGTCACCTCCATCCCAAAAATAACAATGGCACATAACCCAAAACCAATGCAATTATGCTACTCTAGTGCTACTGAATCACATAGCATGTTTAATAGACAAACAAGTAAAAAGGTATAGTCAGATTAAATAAAAGTTGCCATCATACTAATGGAAAACATAAACATCCACCTCACAAGTAGGAAAAAGAAATCACAAAATGTTCCAACATGAACAAAGCATATGTAAGAGACCAAAAGAATATCAAAATTATGATCATAAGATTGGTAGCAAATAAGATACTTCATATGAAGCATAATTTCTAAAAGAACAAGATAATGTGTAGGCTAATATCCATAGGACTAGGAGAATGTTAAAGATAGGTTATTGATCGATAATGAATAATTGGGGATGCAAACATAAATTAAACTAGGGTCCTAGAAACTCTCTTCACCAGACTAATTGTTTCCAAGATCAACCTTGCCTAAATACCAATTGTTCACCTATATTAGGGTTTGAGATTCATATATATGTAATAAAACCCTAATTCTAAACATTTCTACAAAAAATAGATTTTGGAGTCTAAACCTGAACCAACTGACTTATTAGGTTTTTCTGATTAAGAAAAGATATTTATTTACTAAATTTGGAGTTTATATGAATTAGTTACCAAATGTAGGGCTTTTTATATTAATTAATTAGATCCTTAAAAATGCGTAGTTGAAAACGTGGAAATCAGGCTTTGAAACTATTTTTATTAGAATGAACACATTTTTCCGATTCCAAAATGTATTTTATTTTAATTTTTTGAGAAGAAAATTAAAAGATATAAATTTTGCAAGATGAACCAATCATAGAATCAGAAAAAAAAAACAAGTAGGGAATTTGCGATAGAGGAAGAGAGGTCAGATGGGCAAGGACAAACATATCTGAGAGTTTGAGGAAAAAATGCATTCTTCATTCGTTCGTAAAACTAACTAATCGATCATGAAGAACAAGTGCCATAGTTTTTTACCTGAGGTCCAATTATGCTTCAAAAATAAATATGACGTCGGGGAGTGGTGCCGCAAACTAACCAAGAACCACGTTCAGCTTTTGGATGAAACGACGATGCAAGGAGAAATCAAAGAACCCCCACAAGCAGCCACACACTCAAGAATGGATGAAATTGGGATGAGAGGTGGTTCACAAAATAACTGAGGAAGACCGGGATAAAGGTATTTATAAGTGGGGGTGTGTGAGAAGTTGTTTCATAAGACTTGAGAAAAAAGTTAAGGAGTTTCTCAAATTCTACACGTTAGGCTACAAATATGGTATGTATATATGTGGAAATCAATTTGCAATCCATAGCAAGTTATTTTGTGAAATTTCATTACGAAACGAGGGAGTTATGCCCAGAATACCGGACATTGGTCCGCGATTACTTTTTATGTGGGCTGGTGTTTCCTAATCCGGATTTTATAAAGTATTGATTACATTTTTTCTTTTTTCTCTCTCTTCAATTGAAGGTACAAACAAGGTCCAACTTAGATGTAATTTGTTACCTAGCCTAATTAGGACATGTAGAATCCGATTTTGACATTATTTTTCTCTTTTGGAGACTTTTGGCATTTTATATAATTCTTTTAAAGTAAATCACATTTTCTCTTTGCTAATGCATTAGAAACGTCTAGAATTATCCAAACTTGATGAAACTTCACCCAAAAGTTATATTTGACGAGTTGAATATGAATTTGCCATCAATTTTATATGTTGGAGTTATTTATACATTTATTCAATATTTTGAAGGTTCTACACACTTTGTCTCTCCTGATTTCACCTTTTAAGCAAACTTTCTCCAAAATTGATGAAAATTCACCCAAAGGCTATATTTATTATTTAGATTATGAATCCAAGGTTATTTTCCATTTTTGAAGTCATTTATTATTTTGATTAATATTTTGGGGAAAACTTAGATCTTTTTTTCCTAAATTAATTAATATTATGTGAATAATGTAAAACTTGATTCCCAAGGCAATTGGGACCCAAGGAGCACAATTTTTAACTTAGATTCAACTTTTGGGGTTTCCTTTAATGAATTATGACACAATTAATATTGTGGCCATTAATTTCACATTATTACATAGTTTATCATATTGTTTCACTATTATCATTATTTCTCATCCAATTATGTTAATATTATCTCCAAAAGCATTATGTATGATTATTTGCATAAAATTTTATATAGTTCATCATTATCTTATATGACATATTTTATTGTATATTATTGGCCTACCACTAATGTGAGAACATTAGGTTACATTAGGGTGATTTGTTCATGTATTAGCTCATTAGTGTTATACTAGACATCATTTAGGTCTATCCTCAACCTTGTTTGGCTACGTTCAAAAGATCAAACTCTTAGGATAGGGTTCAAGATCTAGTATGTTACAACACTCCACCCCTTAAAATGATTTCATCCTTGAAATCTATTGACCCAAACATCAACAACTAATTACTCTCCACCGTTAAAAAGGTTCAACCTAACAAGTCAAACTAATCAACATTTAGGGTTACCCACATATCTTTTAGTTGCGAATGTTTTAGAGTTTTATATTGTTCATGTTTCCAACTAAAGTCATACCATCTAGGGTTGAAATTTTGGTCCTTGTGTCTATAACCTATTAACCCTACATGGACATCCAAAAGTTATAGGGTAGGTAAACTACTCCCTTATAGAAATCCACATATTCCTAGTTACAACTTCAGTGTCAAACTAAGGTTAGGATATCTATTCCAACAATTCTAGGGTTTCACTTGTCAGAAAATCTTTATTGTGACTTAGTTCAAGGAAACTTTGATAAAATCCAGAGAAAGTATTATTTTTGTACATATAGTATTACACGGAAAATGATTGTTGTAAAAACTTTTGTGATTGAAAACTAAAATTAGGGCACAAAATAAATGTGAAAACCAAGTCACAATATTTACATATCAAGACTTCTTATTCTACTACTTTCTTGAACTCTTAACCTAATATTTTCCTCAAATCAAACCTTATTGCATCCAAATATCAAATCTTGGTTTAACATCTCACCTAGAGGTAACTTAGCAAAGTCAAGGGTTCTAGCTAGGGAGACAAAATTGAAATAGTCAGATTTCGACTACCATGGGATATGATATAATGTTGTAAGGAGTGGGATCCCAGAGGGGAACCACTCCATGCTAAAAATTTGAACAATGGAACCTCCAATCCAATCACGCCTAAAAGATATGTTAGAGTGGGTGTAAAATTTTCAAATCTTATTTATGGTATACAAAATAACCAAAGTGTAGCAGCGGAATAAAAACATTGACTATATTCAATTTCTCATAAGGTTACAAAAGAACATCTTAAACTTACATATAAAGATACATCATAAAGATCCATGTAGAGGGAAATCTAAACAACATCAAGATTGTCTCCAAACTTTAACTCCTTAAGCTAGGTCCATAACTTTATGCCATGTCGTCCACATCCTTCACCTAGGGTTGAAAGCATACCCCAAAATGAATAGAAAAATAGAAGACATGATCAAAGGCTGGTATGTGCATACTAAATAGGAAATTGAGCAATATACAAAAAAAGGATAGCAAATATAAAAGGCTTCCCATAGAAAAGATAAGGACTACCCAAAGAGGGCATAAAAGAAAAGAATCACTATCATATAATAAAGAGGATACTTGCCATAAAACAATAATAAAAATGGTGCCACAAAAGTACATATAATGAATTAGGGCACATAACTCATAATAAATAATCATCATCATGCATGCATGTGAGATAAACATAGCCATAGAACAATATAAAGACAAAGTGGGCCAATGTAACGTTTGGGCCCATTGCCCATGGCTCTAGTAGAGTTTTAGGAATGACGACTAGCCCCACAAACCACCACTAGCCTTAACTGTGCACTTTGTCCACACCGACGCGAAAGCAAGGATCAACTTCCCGACTGGTCACACATCCTAGTACTACTCCAAGCTGAGCACGCTTAACTATGGAGTTCTTTAGTGATGGGCTCCCGGAAAAGGAGGTGCACCTTGGTGATATGGGTAGTCCAATCATTCCTTTTAAGATCATGTTATCCGAGGCCTCAAATCCTGGGATGTTACAATCTTCCCCACTTAGACTCTTGACGTCCTCGTCAAGGCTTAACTATATGGCCTCATAATCTTTTCCCCATTTCAGTGTAGACCCAAATGACCCATGTACACCCAGCTCCCGACCACAGTTACCAACGCAAGGGTGGCTCCATCAACTCGGATAGCCCTCTCCAACATGCCTAGACACTACCAGAACATGGGCGGCTCCATCAACTCGGATAGCCCTTTCCAACATGTGTGGACCGCACGGCTCAAGACTGGCATGCCATGCCCATGTGGGCCCCACCTACTGGAGGGGAATTGGCTCTGATACCATTTGTAACGTCTGGGCCCATTGCCCATGGCTCTAGTAGAGTTTTAGGAATGACGACTAGCCTCAAAAACCACCACTAGCCTTAACTGCGCACTTTGTCCACACCGACGCGCAAGACAGGATCAACTTCCTGACTGGTCACCCATCCTAGTACTACTCTAAGCTGAGCACGCTTAACTATGGAGTTCTTTAGTGATGGGCTCTCGGAAAAGGAGGTGCACCTTGGTGATATGGGTAGTCCAATCATTCCTTTTAAGATCATGTTATCTAAGGCCTCAAATCCTGGGATGTTACAGCAAAGCCTCAGAAACTTGAAACCTGATAGAGAATGGCACATAACCAAACTCCCAATATATAAAAATGTGGGCCAAACCACATAAATTTGAAACCCGAGTATGAGTCCACCACCATCCCAAATATAACAAGGGCACATAACCAAAAACCAATGCAATTATACTACTCTAGTGCTATTGAATCACATAGCATGTTTAATAGAGAGGAAAGTAAAAAGGTGTAGTTAGATTAAATGAAAGTTGCCATCATACTAATGGACAACATAAACATCCACATCACAAGTGGGCAAAATACATCATATAATGTTCCAACAAGAACAAAGCATATGTAAGAGACCAAAAGAATATCAAATTATGATGATAAGATCAGTAGCAAATAGGAAACTTCACCTGAAGCATAATTTCCAAAAGTACAAGATAATGTGTAGGCTAATGTCCATAGGACCAAGAAAATGTTAAAGATAGGTTATTGCTCAATAATGAATAATCGGGGATGCAAACATACCTTAAACCAGGGTCCTAGAAATTCTCTCCAGCAAACTAATTGTTTCCACGATCAACCTTGCCTAAATACAAATTGTTCACATGTATTTGGGTTTGAGATTCATATATATGTAATGAAACCCTAATTCTAAACCTTTCTACAAAACATCATATTTTGGAATCCAAACCTGGACCAATCGTAACCTCTAAAAATTATATATGTTTCATGTTTTTGTTCAACAACAAAATCATTCTGACATATCTAAACCTCGACATGAACTGATAAAGGGTGGTGTAGGGACAATGTTCTAATCCAGTTGTTTTAGTTGACTTGTATTCACTACAATAATCATATAATTTTTATTTTTATTTTAAAAATGAAATATAGATGATGGATTTGTATGATAGATCTAAAAATAAAATAGATCAATGCCTTTGCCAAGTAAGACTTACAAAATTATACAACATGTACTAAAATCAATTAAGTACATCGTCCACATCCACATCCACGTCATCCTTGCCCATGTTGCTATGCCTTTGACTCATGAGTACGGATGTCATCTAGAGAGGGTTTGATGAATGTCAATTGTGGATCAAAAGACTGCTAAGGTCTCATTTATAAGTGGAAAGGTGGAGGTTGGGTTAGGGGTCTCTAAAAACTATGATGTTTTCCCTCATGAAGGGTGCAATATTGGATACCAAAAAGTGTCAATGTGTATGTAACATAGGGTGGCGGTCTACTCTCGTGGATAATGGGTGATGGGACTTGGGTATATGGAATAGAAGAATAAGAGCCTACTCTAAAGTGGTGCACTATATGTACATGTTGGTGGCATGGTGAAAGAAAAAGAAGTAGCACATGTTGAAAATAAAGTCATGTCTGCCCCCATCCCACGAGTTGAGGACTCATGGGGTATGAGTAGGAATGACAAGAGAAGTGATGGAGGTATGATTAGGAATCAGATCAAGAGAAGTAGTAGAGATATGAATGTGAATGTGATTACGAGTAGTGGAGGGCCCTATCTGATATAGGTGAACATAGTCAAGAAGACTCTCAAAGTAGGTCCTGTAGATGCTCCAAAAATCAAATCTAATATGTGCAAGGGCATATTGTATAGACTCTCAGATCCACACATGTGATTCAAACTATTAACATGAATCTAAAACAAATAATAAGAACAAAATACAATATAATACTTCAACAAAGGCATAAAGAATAATAATTATAGTCACAAACTCTTGTTGTCGATAACTAGTCGGGTAGTATTTTGTTGGAGGCTGAGGTGGAGGGCACACAGAGTAATGTGGATGCTACCATGTACAATGCACATGTGGAATGAAGATTGTCTCTACTGGTGGTGGGGCAACTAGAGGCTCACATATGTTGTTATATAGTTGCACATCCTACTTATAGTAATGTAGCCAGTCCTCAGTAGCATGACCCCTCATAGATATCCTAGTAGAGAGTGTCTAGGAAATAATAGGTTGTACATGAACAAAAATGATCTACCCAAGTAGTGTATCCATGAAGTTATGTTCTACTACCGTATAGCAGACTTGAGGCATTCTAGCCATCTAAATATTACATCCCTCTTGACATAGTCGTGGAATCCTATATATAATCATATAAGTATAAGGATATAAATGTATATGTTAATCACAAATAGAATATAACATAGGTAATAGAGGATAAGTCATATCAAGCACACAATAAATCATCGAAAGTAAATGTCACCTGAGGGGGGGAAATTTGGTCGAAGTCTTCATCATAAAACTAGACAAATCCACTCATAATTTCATTTTTTTGAACAAATGAAGGCCATTTATTAAATTGAAACGATTAAGTTATATAATGTTGTATTGTGTTAAACCTAGAAACATATGTTGTTATTTGCCTAAAAACCTAATGGAACATCATGTGGCCACTCCGTCGAGTTTGTTGCCATGACAATAGGTGTTCAATTCATATTCGCTCCCAACACCACAATTGTAGTAGATTTATACATCCAAACAAGTGACTCTTTGCCTTAGACTGGGTACTATCTTGTAAACTTCCTATATAAATATTCTGGAGTTGTAACACCCCAAGATAATATCCTACAACGTAAACCTACAACCACAAAGGGGAGATACTATATGTGAACCTATTATCCAATACTATTAATAAGGTAACAACCAAAGAAGTAAAGGATATATGATCTAGTATACAATTTCCTCAATTTGGATACTCTTAAATCCCATTTGTAAAATCCATCCCAAAAAATATGTCACTTAACCATGTATGACAAATGTGCCCCATGGACATTAGATCTGGTGCACTCCCCAAGTAAGGGTCATAAAGGTGAGACCATGTAGGAAATTGTCCATTGTTTCAGCCTAAAGGATATGTAGATATAAATGGGGGCCCATCAATCTTAAGACTTAGAAGATATACCACATCATGAAGCATGATAGTGATCTCAAAACATGGAAACCTAAAAGTGTTGTTAGCCTTGTCCCAATGGTAAACTAGGAAATTGACTAGTTTGGGATCTAAGTGGATAGGTTGTAGCATATAAAACATGCCAAACTTACAAAGGAAATATTGCACAACACACCATGGTCAGAAACATGCCAACCTTGTAGGGAAATAAGGTGTTAGGTAGGCAGCGGAAACATACATTTTACTGCCATATTCCCCATTAAACCAACAAATCACATTAATAACTATATAATGGAAAGGATGGTTTTAAGGATATACCTGGTCTTATAGAAAGTACAATGACAATCTCCTTGTCATTGCAGTCATGCAACTGTCTTCTAGTTGCACTGGGATGACAACTGCATCATCTCCTAGTCTTCATCATGGACAACAGGCTGACATTGTCCTTCTAGTGACAGGAAATGACCTCCAAACCTCTGTGGAAGTTCATTACAGGTCACCTAGAACTCTTGTCGTTCTACTATAACACACAAGAAGGAGTTCCCCCCTCGATTGGTGTACTAGTCACCAACTTCCTCTCCCACAGTTGTTCTCCTTGCTATCCCTCCCTTTATTGGGTAGGACTTGTTCAGGTTCTCTTGGTTACCATAACCAGAGAAGACAAACAATTCTTAGAAGAAATTGATTTGTGTCTCTAAGAAGGCCCCAATACCCCTATATTTATAGGAGGGTCAAGGTCAGGGCTCCCAATTTGTGCAGGAGTAGAAGGGACCAAACTCTTACAATTTATGCAACATGTGATAGGAAAAATGGTCAGTTTGTGATAAAACTAATCTATTAGCATGCGAGATGATCGGTTCTCCTAGTGAACCAGTCATTCCGTCATGTTTTCCAATCGTAATTATATTGGCAATTTTAATCTAACTAATGCATGACATGGATTCAACACTAATCCTTGATGCAATCAAATTGCAATAGAAATTGGGCATCCCACTTTGCAAAATGATCATCTCACAAACATGAAAAAATCAGTTCATTAAGTGAACTGGTCGTTTGGCTCTCCAGCTCATTCAAATTTCAACCAATGAATTAACTAATCAACCTAAAACTCCAACCGGTCGGTCAACACTTGAACCTAAGTAAATGGAAAGTTGGATAACAACTTCAACCTAGAATATGTGATTGGTGTTACAATGTTTGTATAGTTCCTATGTCATTGATATCCAGATTGAACTCAAGGCATGGAATAGTCAACCTATTCAACATTGAATCTGTGATACTTGAACCTGAGTAGACTGTCTAAGATATATGTAAGATCAATATTACATATTGACTCACATGTGCACGACCATGCATTTTCTTAGTCTCACTAATCAAGTGGCCAAGTTATCATACTCGTATGGGAGGGACAAATCTCATATGCTCCTATAGGATGACAATGCATCTCAATCTTGATTTGCTGAGATGGTTCCCGTTGATAGGCCCAGATATGCAACTAGCCCCACTCTGGCTCGCATTGACCCATAACCCCCCTTATATGATGTGGCAGCACACAAGTGGTCCACGTTGGCACCACGTGGGCCCGCCCTCTTCTGCTCCTCCTCCTTTTCTTCTATTTTGAGCAACCTAGTCGATCTCTGACGAGGCTCCTCTCTGGCTAACGAGGCTCCTCTCTAGTTGTGCCTTCACCTTCCTTGGGATGAAACACAACAGGTCAACACCTTTTCATGGTGCTGCTCCCTAAGGGTTGGTGCGCCACCGAGTCCCAGGAGGTAGGTTGCCGAAGTAGGAGGTGGATTGGGTGAGGGGGTGGTCTAGGACTATAAGGGCTCACCGCAGAGAACCTCTAAGGTACGACAGAGGTGGATTGGGTACGGGGAATGTTGGGGGTAGGGGACAATGAGGTGTTCTGTAGCTTGAAGATGAGGGAGTGGGGAGGGGTGTTCGGGGTGGTTTCTCTAGCAATTGAAAGTATGTAATGAGAAAAGGAAGGGTGGTGGAGCTTGTGGGGTCCTTAAATAGGCGATAGGAAGCATGTATGGAGAAGCCCTAAAATGGGCACCACGTCCAGTGAGAGGCGCGAGATAGTGGAGGTTTGTTCTATCTGATTCGGGCATAGGGGAATATGTTGCGGGGTTCGTTGAGTACATTTTGATGCAAGAAGGACAAATATCCCACTAGAATCATGAGATAGTTTCTAGTTTAAGCTGTGGAGAATCGACTTGGTCGCCGGCCTGTTGGGGTTTTTTTCGAATAAGGCGGAAGGTTGAATACGTCTTGGTCGTTGTCAGATCCCTATCTGATCCACGGTTCCAAGATCGTA
Organism: Alisma plantago-aquatica; assembly: GCA_963693085.1. NCBI lineage: Eukaryota > Viridiplantae > Streptophyta > Magnoliopsida > Alismatales > Alismataceae > Alisma > Alisma plantago-aquatica. The sequence goes on from OY856411.1 coordinate 86,017,337, forward strand.
CGACCAAACTCATTAGGTCAATCAAATGACCCACACACAAGGTAAGGAAAGCGTGTGTGTGATGGAGTGAGTTTTCACTTTATTTTCTCTCTCTTGTTATTTCTTTTCTCAATTTATTTTTGACAAAACTACCCTCAACTTAATCATTGCATGACTAAGCTTAATATGACACTTTTGGCAAAAAGAAAGCAAACCCTAGTTTACTTCATAACCTAAACTAATGCTTTGAGGCAATTGCTCAATTTACCTATCTACAGATCGATTTTTGCTACCAAATTTGTATACAAGGTACACTTTGACCTCAATAGCAAGCCCCTAAAATTTGGTAACAATTGGGTCAACCAATTTGGAGTTATGCCCATTTTAATTTCGTGTATTATTCTCTTAATCATAAAGACTTAGACCAAAGTTCATGTCATTTTAATTTGATTTGACATGTCACGAGCCTAAGCTAACTTATGCGCTGATTTCCTTTTTTCTTGACCGTCCGATGAAGATCCGAGGGTTCACTCTTTTAAGATCTGGTTCTCAAATCAGCCGCTGGATCCCGATCGCACAGACCGCTATCCGCCTGATCTTTTCTTTGCTCAGCCGCCCGATCGCCATCCGACAGTAGGGACTTCGTCCCTAACCTCCCGCAGGACGCGGTCAAGGCCGCTACAGTGCACGCACCATCTTTCCCCTCGTGAGTCCATCGCACCCATCGTCGTGCCGAGATATTTGGAGGAGTGGTTCCTCACATCGAGACGATCATAATGATCCCCACATTACCCTCCTCTCGCCCACAAATCAGGGAGAACGATCTCCCCCGCTCCTGCTGGCGGCGACCCAGATTAGGGCTTCGCCCTACAGCCTCACCCACGACTATTTAAGGACATCGGAGGCTACGCCAACCCTCCTTTAGTCACAACGACACCTCAATTCCTCTCCAACCTCACTCTTCCTCATCAACCTCCCCTTCCTTCCTCCCAACTGACCTCGACCCCGTCCTCCTTCTCTGAGCCACCTCCCGCGAATTCACCTCGGCTACACCATCTCGGGACCGAGGCTGTCGCGCTCGTCTCATTACTGGGAGCCACAAGAGACCGCAACCTGCTCGTCGACCGAAAGCTTCTTCGCCGGAGAGCTAGGAGCGTCGTCGACGGTTGGAAATCGAACGAAGAGCTTCACGAACTCCCTGAGGAGCTTCGTGACCCCTCATCCAAGCCAGAGGGGCAGGTAAACCCGACTTTCCCTTTTCTTCTTCGTTTGGTCTTTTAACGTTGAAATCGTGATATTCTTCACCTCCGACGATAACCTGGAGCTCGTTGAGCTCAGAAGGATTCCGCGGAGTGAATGCAACCCTCTGCATTCCTCCAGGCTCAGCTCAACTCGAGCTAGCCACCCCTTCCCTCACCTTTGTAACCTCGCTGCTGCTCAGGCACGCGAGTTTAACAATAAACTCGATAAAATGACCCTTATGCCCATGCTCTGGTAATGACATCAATTAACCGAGTAAGGGCAGTTTTGTCCTTTGCACCGTATGACCCTCCCTTCGGCCGAGCCTTTGCTCGTGGGTAAACAAGAGGATCTGGATAATCAGATCCTTCGTTTGATCTGCGAAGCAGAGCTCGAAATCCTTTCTTTTTTTATTTTCTTTTTAAAATCCTAGAAATTCCCAGATTGGTCGATTTTCAATTAATTATAGAAAATAGTAGGATCATCAGAAAATAGCAAAACTATATATCATTTTGATCATAAAAATGAGACCTATTCATATAAAATATGATCAGACCCTGTTGATCATTCATGTTCGAAAATGTAATCTAAATCCATTTTAATCAATGTTATATGATTATCTTTAGGATGATCTTAATCAAATGTTGATATCTTTTGATCTTTGATCCTGAAATGAGTTAGAATAACCCTGAATCTCGAAATATTAATCCAATATGATCAAATCTTCAAGGATCATAACTAGACTCTTCCATATGACTTTCTTATTTCAATATTTGTTGAAAACATCATATCAAACCCTAATCTTCTAAGATCTCTTTAAGAACTTGATTAATCAACCTCCTTTGGTCAACTCTGATCTCAAGGATCAGGAGTACCCTAATGATGACTCTAATGATCCAAATCCAATGATCTAAATCCTAAGGATCTAAACCCTAATGATCTAAACTCTAAAGTTATAAGAAATGATAAAGACATATTGTAACATAGGGTTACTCGTATTTCAGGAGGATCTTCTATCAACCCTTGATCTAGGAACCTGTGAGGATCAGATCTGCTAGAAGGTACGTGGTTATAAGTATATGACTAGTTTTCCATGGTTGTTAAAAGTATTGTACTTGGATGCAACTACTTTATAAATGTGCTTGGATGAAACACTATAGTGTATTTTCCTTTGCCGACAAAAACTCTAAATATAAGATGAAAGGTTAGATGGATTGTAGCTACATGCACTGCCTAATGCTGGATGTATGTGCCTAACATGGATGTATGAAATCTGGCCCATGTTAGATGTATGTATCCCTCTCTTTTTCTTCTCTATGGCCCACATTAGATGTATGTTGAAAAGGTGCTTGGAGTAGTACAATCGCATCAAATGACAGGTTAAAAGAAATGTTTACCTGATTATCGCTTCGCTTAAAGAATATGATTTCTGCTTATCTCATTTTGATTTCAAAAGTTACTTTTCTTATGCAACCATACTATAGTATCTTTTTCTACCACGCACTCTTTTGACTCGTGTTTTGTTTCCCGTATTTTTAGGTACAAAAAACTTGTGAAACAATTGAGTAAAAGAGATGATTAAAGTACCTGAAGGCATAATAAATGAGCAAGGAGGATATATTAGATAGATTTATGTTCTTCTTATCTATTTCATGATAGATGTAGTTTTTCCCTTTCCAGTACTTTGAGGATGATAATATCATATGTATCTCTATTATTTCTTTAGAACTAATTATATCTCTTCTCTCCATTCGAATAAGTTATGTATGACTTTATTTATCCTCAATGAATGGTGGTTATTGTGGCTATTAATTGTTGTTTGTGAACTAGATCTTGGCATGTCTCTGGTTTTAGTTGACTTCACTAATTTCTTGTATTTTCCCTTTTGACATTTATAAGATATGAGTGCACGCATATCTATTTATGTCATTATGGAAAGTATATAGAAATTGGGTTCATCACAGTTGGCATCAGAGCGAAGGTTCACACAACATAGTCACATGAACCCATTCACTCTATTGTGAGTCTAGGGTAGTCCTTGAGTTTGGGATACGAAGGGTTGAGGTGACTAGGATAGCATCTGCCTAAGGTCTGGTTAAAGTCTCCGAGCCACTTTGCTTGGCAATCACGAGGCTACCTATAAGGCAGTGTGAGTCTACCTGGCCGATACTCTAAGTTCCCCTACTTTTGGGATTATCCTATTTAGGACCCTCTCATCTCTAGAAAATTCCCTCTTACCTCTTTCTCTAGGAATATCTCCCTCTCATCTCGACTTTGAAATTTTCTTCTCACCTTATAAGGCTAAGAAAATGTCTCTCTATTTAGACAAGTCTTAAGGACTGACTTATAAGGACCGTCTTAGGATATCCTCCACAAATTGTAACATGAAGAACTTTAATAATGAGAAAAAAAATGAAAATGATAATTGATATGATAATCATGATAATGATGATAATAATGAAACTTTTGAGAGATAAACCTTGATTTGTTTAATTAATTTCAGGATGCCTCCAAAAACCAGAAACTCCAGATCCTGTGAGGAATCTCACTCTCACAAAAGGAAGGACCCTGAAACCTCTGGAAATCCTGATCCTACGGGCCAAGAGAGATGGGAAGAATAGAAGAAGGCTCTTTTTGACTTCATGGAAACCCTAGTCAACCGAGCCATCCCAGAACCCAGTAACCCTAGGGCAAGAGAAGTAACGGTGATAGATTTCATCAAGTTAAACCCTGATTCCTTTTGGGGGGAAGACCAACCCGAAGTGATGGACAAGGCCGAAGCCTGGCTTCTGTCCATGGAAAACGGATTCCGTACCCTAGGAGTCCCTGAAGAGAAGAAGGTCACCTTTGCAGCCCATATGCTTAAGGGAGGGGCTAGGATATGGTGGGAGAATTATGGCGGGTATAGGGGAGGAGAGGTGGATGCCATGGGTTGGGATGCCTTCAAAACCCTATTCACCGACCGTTTCATGCCCATAGCTGAAAGGAAGAGGAAGGAGGTGATGTACATGGAGCTCAAGCAAGGCAAGCTGTCAGTGGCCGACTACACTAGATAGTTCAGGCTTTTGGAGCGCTATGCCCCCATCCGTACTGAAGAGCGTCTCACTGAACACTTTGTGGACCGTCTTACCACACAGTTAAAAACCCTAGTCATAGCCTCCCGTCCTCGAAACCTGGATGAAGCCCTAGATATGGCCCTTCAGCAGGAGAGAGAGCAGGGTTTGCAGAAGCCACCTAGCATGGGGTACCTGGGGTTAACCACCACCAAAGGGGAGAAGTTCAAGAAGTTCCACCCCGGCCACAAAAAAGGAATCAGGAAAGGGAGGAGGTTCAAGAAGGAAAGGTCTAAAGAACAGCAAGCTGATGGACTATCGCAAGAAGTGCAAGACCTGCGGACGGGGACATGATGGACCTTGTCGCTACACCAAGCCCGTCTGCTACGACTGCAAGAAGGAGGTACATTTCCTTACCAAGTGTCCCAATGCATCAGTCCTTGGCAAGCATCCGTTCGGTGCTCCACCCCCTCAGGGACATCGCAACGCCAATGTTTTTGCAGTGACAGCAGAAGAAGCTAGGGCAAATCCAAATTAGCTTGTGGAAGGTAAACTTTAAATCTTTTTCATATATTCAATATCTCGTTCAATGCCTTCAATTACTTAAATTCGAAATTATCATATGTAGGCATTGTATTCTTGAATGGACATCCTGTTAGAGCACTATTTGATTCTGGATCTACAAACACATTCATTTCTCAAAATCTGGCATCCATGTTAAATCTAAATATAAGGGATCTGGGGTATATTTTGGATGTGACAACTCCTAGTGGCAGAATTCTCACAACCTTGCAGAAAACTGATGTTCTCCCTCTCAAATTCGAAAATCATGACCTGCCTTTCGAATTTATCCTCTTGTCTATGGAAGACTTTGGTGTTATTCTCGGAATCGACTGGCTATATGAATATTTTGCAACAATTGACTGTAGGGACAAGTTGGTACTTCTTTCTCGTCCTCATAACCGTCCTGTGGTGATACCTAAGGGGAGTGGATTCTGTAATAATATAATAATTTCTTCTCTCAAAGCTAAGAAGCTAGTAAATAAAGGGTGTAAAGTCTTCCTCGCATTTGTCTCAGAGACCAGTCCTACCCACGGGCCTGTAGAAAGACTGGAGGTGGTACGTGATTTTCTTGATGTATTCCCGGAGGAGATTCCTGGGCTGCCTCCAGACAGAGACATAGAGTTCTCTATAGACCTTCTTCCTGGAACCACTCTGATTTCTAGGGCACCATATAGAATGGCCCCTACTGAGCTGATGGAGCTTGAGAAACAATTACAAGAACTCCTTGATAATGGTTTATCCGCCCTAGTGTCTCCCCTTGGGGTGCTCCTGTTCTCTTCGTGAAAAAGAAAGATGGTTCTATGCGGATGTGTATTGACTATCGCATGTTGAACCAGGCTACTATTAAGAACTAGTATCCTCTCCCTCACATTGATGACCTCTTCGATCAGCTTCGCACTGCTAAAGTCTTCTCGAAAATTGATCTCCGTTCTGGATACCATCAACTGAAGGTCAAAGACTCCGACATTTCTAAAACAGCCTCCCGAACTCGGTATGGACAGTATGAGTTTCTAGTGATGCCATTCGGGTTGACCAATGCACCTGGTGTCTTCATGAATCTGATGAACAAAGTCTTCCAGCCCTATCTTGATGATTTCGTGGTTGTCTTCATTGATGATATTCTGATCTTTTCTGATTCTGTGGAGAAACATCGGGAACACTTGAGGACAATTCTCGAGATTTTATGAACCCAGACGTTCTATGGCAAGCTATCTAAATGTGAGTTCTGGATCGATAAAGTCATGTTTTTGGGACACATCATCTCTGGAGGCACTATTTCTATTGATCCCGGCAAAGTCTCTGCAGTGCTTGATTGGAAACCTCCTCGTAATCCTTCAGAAATCTAGAGTTTCTTAGGACTGGCCGGATATTATCGACGTTTCATCCCTAATTTCTCTAAGGTGGCACTTCCTCTGACAAAGCTCACTCGTAAGGACGAGTACTTCATCTGGTCAGCTACATGTGAATCCAGTTTCCAGCTGTTGAAGCAAAAGTTGACGTCGGCTCCTGTGCTTGTTCTGCCCTCTGGGAACGAAGGGTTTGTCATCTTCACTGACGCATCAAGGAATGGGTTAGGTTGTGTCCTTATGCAAAATGGAAAAGTAGTGGCATATGCATCTCGTCAGCTAAAACCTAATGAGATCAATTATCCTACGCATGACCTGGAATTGGCTGCAATAATTCATGCTCTTAAGATCTAGAGACACTACTTGTATGGGGCAACGTTTGATATGTTCACTGATCAAAAAAGCCTGAAGTACATTCTGACTCAGAAGGACTTAAATCTGCGCCAGCGTCGGTGGATCGAGTACTTGAAGGACTATGATTTCACTATTTCCTACCACCCGGGTAAGGCAAACGTAGTCGCTGATGCCCTTAGTAGGAAAAGAGCAGTTTGTGCATCTCTTTCTGTTCCTGAGTGGAGAAATATGGAAACCCTAGTTGGTTGGAAGCCGATGTTTCTGTCAGATCGTGTGCATGTCAACAACATCTCGGTCACATCCAACCTGCATTCTGAACTCCTGGAAGCACAGAAGGCTAGTCCTGATCTCCCAAAGCTCTCTTCTCTCTTGTCAAAGCCTCAAACACACCTATCTGTGGGACTTGATGGTGGACTTCGATACAAGCATCGTATGTGGGTTCCTGAGTAGTCAGCCGTGAAGACAACGATTCTAAGTGAAGCACATGGGTCCAAGTACACGGTTCATCCCGGCACGACCAAGATGTACAAGGATCTGGAACGTCAGTTTTGGTGGAGAGGCATGAAACGCAATATAGCTGATTTCGTATCCTGGTGTCTTACCTGTCAGAGGATCAAGGCCGAGCATCAGCGGCCAGGTGGTCTACTACGACCCCTTGAGATTCCAGAATGGAAATGGGAGCACATTACCATGGATTTCGTGGTGGGTTTGCCCAGGACCATGAAGGGGTACGACGCTGCATGGGTCATAGTGGATCGTCTCACCAAGTCATCTCATTTTCTGCTTGTGAAGACTACTGCGAAGGTTTCTGAGTTGGCTGACCTCTACATCCGAGAGATCGTCCGTCTGCATGGGATTACAACATCCATTGTCTCAGACAGGGATCCAAAGTTTACATCGAAGCTGTGGAAGCAAGTCCAAGAGGAGCTGGGCACCAAGTTGAACGTCAGCACAACTTATCACCCACATACAGACGGACAATCAGAGCGTACCATACAGATTTTGGAAGATCTTCTACGAGCTTGTGTGCTCGACTGGGAAGGCTCGTGGGACCATTACTTGCCATTGGCTGAGTTTGCATATAATAATAGCTATCAGGCGAGTATTGGGATGCCACCATACAAAGCTCTCTATGGCAGGCCATGCAGATCTCCGTTACACTGGGACGATGTTGGAGAACGCACTTTGATGAAATCCGAGGAGATACAGCTGTATACAGACAAAGTTGCACTGATTAAGAAAAGAATGAAGAGAGCACATGATAGGCAGAAATCTTATGCAGATGCTCACCGAAGAGAATGACAATTCAAGGAAGGTGATCACGTATTCCTGAAGATCCGACCTATTCGAGCTTTGGCCAAGAATAAGGGAAAGCTCAGTCCTCGTTATGTGGGACCCTTTGAGATCCTTGAAAGGATTGGAGAATGCACCTATCGTCTTGCTTTGCCACCTCAGTATAGTGCCATGCACAATGTCTTCCACGTATCAAATCTGAAGCCGTACGTCAAAGATCCTAGTCACATTCTGAATCATGAGCCCCTCGAACTAAAAGATGATCTGTCATATGCTGAGCCACCAGTCAGAATTCTCGATCTAAAGACAAAGGAGCTTCGCAACAATCGGAGTATAGATATGGTGAAAGTTCCCTGGAGCCACCATGATCCAACCGATGCTACTTGGGAGCTCAAGTCTGAAGTCCAGCGGAAGTATCCACATCTCTTTCAGGCTTCTTGAATTTTGAGGACAATATTCTTTTAAGGAGGGGAGAATGTGATGGAGTGAGTTTTTACTTTATTTTCTCTCTCTTGTTATTTCTTTTCTCAATTTATTGTTGACAAAACTACCCTCAACTTAATCATTGCATGACTAAGCTTAATATGACACTTTTGGCAAAAAGAAAGCAAACCCTAGTTTACTTGATAACCTAAACTAATGCTTTGAGGCAATTGCTCAATTTACCTATCTAAAGATCGATTTTTGCTACCAAATTAGTACACAAGGTACACTTTGACCTCACTAGCAAGCCCCTAAAATTTGGTAACAATTGGTTCAACTAATTGGGAGTTATGCCCATTTTAATTTCGTGTATTATTCTCTTAATCATGAAGACTTAGACCAAAGTTCATGTCATTTTAATTCAATTTGACCTGTCACGTGCCTAAGCTAACTTATGCGCTGATTTCCTCTTTTCCTGACCGTCCGATGAAGATCCGAGGGTTCACTCTTTTAAGATCTGGTTCTCAGATCAGCCGCTGGATCCCGATCGCACGGACCGCTATCTGCCTGATCTTTTCATTCCTCAGCCGCTCGATCGCCATCCGACGGTAGGGACTTCGTCCCTAACCTCCCGCAGGACGCGGTCAAGGCTGCTACAGTGTGTGCACCATCTTTCTCCTCGTGTGTCCAACACACCCAACGGCATGCCGAGATATTTGGAGGAGTGGTTCCTCGCGTCGAGACGATCGCAACGATCCCCACATTACCCTCCTCTCGCCCACAGATCAGGGAGAACGATCTCCCCCGCTCCTTCTGGCGGCGGCCCAGATTAGGGCTTCACCCTACAGCCTCACCCACGACTTTTTAAGGACACCAGAGGCTACGCCAACCCTCCTTTAGTCACAATGACACCTCAATTCCTCGCCAACCTCACTCTTCCTCATCAACCCCCCCTTCCTTCCTCCCGAATGACCTCAACCCCGTCCTCCTTCTCTGAGCCACCTCCAACGAATTCACCTCGGCTACACCATCTCGGGACAGAGGCCGTCACGCTCGTCTAATTACCGGGAGCAGCAAGAGACCGCAACCTGCTCGTCGACAAGCCAACCTGACTGTGACCGAAAGCTTCTTCGCCGGAGAGCTAGGAGCGTCGTCGACAGTTGGAAATCGAACAAAGAGCTTCACGAACTCCCTGAGGAGCTTCGTGACCCCTCATCCCAGCCAGAGGGGAAGGTAAACCCGACTTTCCCTTTTCTTCTTCGTTTGGTCTGTTAACGTTGAAATCACAATATTCTTCACCTCCGACGATCCCGCAGAGTGAATGCAACCCTCTGCATTCGTCCAGGCTCAACTCAACTCGAGCTAGCCACCCCTTCCCTCACCTCTGTAACCTCGCTGCTGCTCGGGCGCGTGAGTTTAACAATTAACTCGATAAAATGACCCTTCTGCCCATGCTCTGGTAATGACATCAATTAACCGAGTAAGGGCGGTTTTGTCCTTTGCACCGTCTGACCCTCCCTTCGGCCGAGCCTTTGCTCGTGGGTAAACGGGAGGATCCAGATAATCGGATCCTTCTTTGATCCATGAAGCAGAGCTCGAAATCCTTTCTTTTTTATTTTCTTTTTAAAATCCTAGAAATTCCCTGATTGGTCGATTTTCAATTAATTATAGAAAATAGTAGGATCATCAGAAAATAGCAAAACTATATATCATTTTGATCAATAAAATGAGACCTATTCATATAAAATATAATCAGACCTTGTTGATCATTCCTGTTGGAAAATGTAATCTAAACCCATTTTAATCAATGTTATATGATTATCTTTAGGATGATCTTAATCAAATGTTGATATCTTTTGATCTTTGATCCTGACATGAGTTAGAATAACCCTGAATCTCGAAATATTAATCCAATATGATCAAATCTTCAAGGATCATAACTAGACTCTTCCATATTACTTTCTTATTTCAATATTTGTTGAAAACATCATATCAAACCCTAATCTTCTAAGATCTCTTTAAGAACTTGATTAATCAACCTCCTTTGGTCAACTCTGATCTCAAGGATCAGGAGTACCCTAATGATGACTCTAATGATCCAAATCCAATGATCTAAATTCTAAGGATCTAAACCCTAATGATCTAAACTCTAAAGTTATAAGAAATGATAAAGACATATTGTAACATAGGGTTACTCATATTTCAGGAGGATCTTCTCTCAACCCTTGATCTAGGAACATGTGAGGATCAAATCTTCTAGAAGGTACGTGGTTATAAGTATATGACTAGTTTTCCATGGTTGTTAAAAGTATTGTACTTGGATGCAACTACTTTATAAATGTGCTTGGATGAAACACTATAGTGTATTTTCCTTTGCCGATAAAAACTCTAAATATTAGATGAAAGGTTAGATGGATTGTAGCTACATGCACTGCCTAATGCTGGATGTATGTGCCTAACATGGATGTATGAAATCTGGCCCATGTTAGATGTATGTATCCCTCTCTTTTTCTTCTCTATGGCCCACATTAGATGTATGTTGAAAAGGTGCTTGGAGTAGTACAATCGCATCAAATGACAGGTTAAAAGAAATGTTTACCGGATTATCGCTTCGCTTAAAGAATATGATTTCTGCTTATCTCGTTTTGATTTCAAAAGTTACTTTTCTTATGCAACCATACTATATTATCTTTTTCTACCACGTACTCTTTTGACTCGTGTTTTGTTTCCCATATTTTTAGGTACAAAGAACTTGTGAAACAATGGAGTAAAAGAGATGATCAAAGTACCTGAAGGCATAATAAATGAGCAAGGAGGATATATTAGATAGATTTATGTTCTTCTTATCTATTTCATGATAGATGTAGTTTTTCCCTTTCCAGTACTTTGAGGATGATAATATCCTATGTATCTCTATTATTTCTTTAGAACTAATTATATCTCTTCTCTCCATTCGAATAAGTTATGTATGACTTTATTTATCCTCAATGAATGGTGGTTATTGTGGCTATTAATTGTTGTTTGTGAACTAGATCTTGGCATATCTCTGGTTTTAGTTGACTTCACTAATTTCTTGTATTTTCCCTTTTGACATTTATAAGATATGAGTGCACGCATATCTGTTTATGTCATTATGGAAAGTATATAGAAATTGGGGTCGGCACAGTGTGTGACTAACCGGCCTAAATTGCACATCTAAAATGGAGCAGATGCATAGTAGTTGGACTCTAAAGATATTAACCCAACACTTAAGCCCCCACAACTATTATACAAGGTCTGACATAGTAATTGGGGTCGAACCACAGGGACAAGGTTAGCAGGTGTTAAGTACACAGGGGACACAGGGTCTAACACTCATATACTCTAGGTAAACATATGGTATAAAAAGGTTGTTCCCTAAGGAATGATGGTGCTCAAACCAAAAGAAAGAATGTTAAAATAAAGAAAGAAAATAACAACAAGACGAATGACAAGAAACAAAGATATGGAAGGGAATAAAGATCGGGTTTCACCTACTAAGGTCTCTCACCAACATGGAAAACTCACTCCCCTTTGTATACTCCATTCAAGATTACAAGTAGTCATAGAAATGTATATGCCCTCCTCTCTCAAGATAAGGATAGATCTAGGATCTAAGGTGGCCTCCCTCTCAAGATAATAACCTTACAACCACAAAACAAACCATATGACCATAACCCTTAGCAATCCAACATTCTCATGCATTCATGCTACTCCATAAGACCACATAAAGAAGGTACTACTCTTTCAAGGTACCAATGATCAAACATCACAATATGGTAGCTAAGCATACAAGTGAAGCATTAATAACAAGGGTATGGAGATAATCCTGATATGAGCATTTATATATATATATATATATATATATATATAAATTGAAGCAAATATATACATTTTGGGAGAGCCTTAGTGGCTACTCCCAACCCGATTTAAGTGTTTATCGACACATGTTAATAGGAAACATAATGGCGTTCTAATATGATAGATACATCATAACCACGAAGAGGGAGGGGGTATAATGTAATGTAGATGCCAAATATAGAAGAGAGAGAAAAGATGGAGATACACAAAAGTACTCCTTAGAATCTAGATCTAGAATCAATGATGTGTAAGCACTCCTTCTATCGAGGGAGAGGGGCCATAAATCTTCTCTCTCCTCATCTTCCACCTTTGGATATCCAAGACTAATCGGATGGATGAGAGTGGGTATGAAATTTGGAAACATGTTGTGGTCCTTGATGATTTGATCATATGACAAGTCAATGTGGGTGGCCTATTTATAGGTGTTTCCCACTGACTTAACCATCCATGCCGCAGTCGAGGTTTGGTATCGGTCGAGGCATCACCCCGATCGAGGCTAACATAGTGGTTGGTCGAGTCAGTACCACGATCGAGGTATGGTTCCGCCTTGGTCATGGCTTCCTTGGTTGAGATATGCTAACACCTCATTCGTGGCCTCCTCGATCGAGGCACGATATCACTATGATCGAGGCATCACCTCGGTCGAGGTTGAGGTGTGTGGTTTGTGGGCCGCAACTAAAAGGGGTGCACTGCAATGTGGTCACGAAGCATTGGTGTGATTGGCGGCATCGGTTATGGTGGCAGGGTCCTTGACGATCGATGAGCTGTGATTGAGGTGTTGACCACAATCGTGGCTTGATGTGACCCTGCAAGGATGGAAAAGGTGTGCAAATAAGATTCTCGATATAAAGTGCTAAAATAAGTGGAAAAAGTCAATAAAGGATATGTTAGGAGAGGTGTAAAATATATATAAACAATGTCTAAAATTAGATGCTATCAGTGACACATAAATGTCACACATTCAATTCATTTAAAACACAACTTAGGTTCTATGGTTCAAGTAAATGATATAATATACATGATTTCAAAGGATTATGTCTTCTAAACGTCTTATCCAAATGGAATAAAATTTTAATGGAAGCTTCATGATATCAATATGTAAGTATGATATAAAATTGAGGTACAAATTCGAATGTTGATCATGGTTTTTGACTAAGTACATTAATACCTATAATCCACCTTCATATGAAACTATGGTTTGTATTATTTTGAAATTTTTGGTTCCTTTTTAATCAAATAGTGAGGGAGTTCATTGAGGGTTTTATTGGAAATAACAAAATTTCAAGAGAGAGAAAATAATGTAAAAACTCACTCCATCACACTGAGCTCTAGAGATACTAACACCATGACACATGGACATGTTTCCTCTCTTTTAGTTCTCCATGTTGAACCTATTTAACATGTTGCCATTGTATGTGCTCTGAATTTTTCCAAGAAGCCTTCTAGATCTATTTCTATAGATCTTAATACCTAGAATGTTGGATGTTTCACATATGTCCTTCATATAGAATGTACTTCCCATCCAGTTCTTTACAATTTGTAAAGAAGGAATGTCATTCCCCATCAATAATATGTCATCTACATACAATATGGGGAAGCTACTATGCTCCCACTAACCTTCATGTACACACAAGGTTCGTCTTCATTTTTACTGAAGCCAAAATCTTTGACTATTTGATCAAATCAAAGATTGTAGCTCTGAGATCATTGCTTCAATCCATAGATTGACCTTTGTAGCTTACAGACCTTATTTGCATCCTTTGGATTCATAAAATCCTCAGGTTGTGTCACACACATATCCTCAAGAAGATTCCCATTAAGGAATGTTGCTTTAACATCCATGTGCCAAATCTCATAGTGTTAATAAGCTGTAATCGCAAGCATGATCCTGGTGAACTTAACCATGAAAACTGGAGAAAAGGTTTCATCATTGTGAACATCTTGAACTTGTTTGAAACCCTTTTCTACCAATCTTCCCTTATAGGTTTGTACTATACCATCCATGTTTGTCTTCTTCTTGAAGAACCACTTTCAACATTGGGTTTTACTCCTTTAGGTGGATCGAACAAGGTCCATACCTTGTTTGTGTACATGGATTCCATCTCAGATCTCATCGCCTCAAGCCATGTATCAGACTTTTGTTCCTTAGTAGCTTCTAGATAAGTTGTTAGTTCAACATCTATGACCAAATAATCATCTTCTTGATTCACAAGATAACCAAATCTTTCAGGATCAAGGCGTGTCCTACTAAATCTACGAGGATCACAAAGGATGATGTCAAAGTACAATGCACGACATGTGATGAGTGTAGTGACTTCAAGTCTAAGAACCACAATCACCATCAACATTATAAGAGTTAATTTTGACTACCTATTATGGTTTCCATGTATCACTCTTATGGTGGGTCTATCCATTACACTATTTTATAACAAGTACCAATGTGTTTGGTTTAATATCACATATTATGAATGATGAGATTTTGTCATCAACCAGCTCACACTCCAGTCTTATGTATTAATGTTGTCTATATTTCTTCCACATTAATAAGTGACTAGGGACATAACAAGAATGTATACTTTTGACATATGTATCATCTCATTATTCAGGTCCTAAATGAAAAGACATATGTCATTGAGTAATATCATCCTTTAGACATTTATTATGTTACGTCATAATCTCATAACTAAATATAATGGAATAAATTGGATGTTTGCCTTCATTATTAATCAAATAATGTACAACTTATGCCATTGTAGTCATAACATGATAAGCTCTATTGGCATACATACCAGCAAACTCCTACTTGCACTTAGAGCCAATCACTCACAAATCTTATCCGAAGTGAACTAACATGTCCATCATGCTTCTACTGAGTAAGTGCCTTTGTCAAGGGATCAACACCATTGTTTTTTATTGCTACTCTACAAATCTTCACATCTCCTTGTTGTAGGATCTCTTTTATAAGATGGAAATTTGATGGAGCTTCCACTTGCGTGGAGTTGCGTGTACCACTAAAAATCCTAAAGATAGTAAGTCTTTAGGTTTAGCCTTGCTTATACTAGGTTAAAAACTCCACCCACATATGCTAGGATACGTGGAAGTCTTATCGTAGTATAGTTAAGGGTTGAATCCATAGGACAACGGTATTGTTAAGACCAACAAGATAGAAAATGTTAGAATTTCATTTAACTCCTTAACAATTGGTATTTAGATCAAAGAGTTGGTTTGGTTGTTTAAACTAAGTGCGAGTAAAGTAAAAGCAAGAAAGTAAAAGCAAGAAAGTAAATTTAAAGTTGTAAACAGTGTTAAGAAATCACTAGGATGTGATCAGTTTTCATCACCACTACACATGGATCAAAACATACATCATAATAACTTTTCTTGCAAAGAAGAGAGTCTAAACAGTTAGTATCTTTGTAGGCTTATCCTCCTTCCAAATAACTAACTACGAGGAACGTGGAGGTGTTGTAATGCCATCCATCCCCAGACGAATGGTCACTTACTTTGCATCATTCCCCTCGCAAAGTGTGTTCCTCAACCCATCAAGGTTGTAATTTCATACGTCAACTGATTCCATTTCATAGTATGAAAGTACAACGATGGAGGTGAGTTTACTCCACTTCTTGCGTAATGCTCCTAGATACCAAACCAAACGTATGGTGACTACATACGATCTGGAACCAACAAGCAGTCGATATTCGAATCTAGAAGTACAAACATAGACAATTTGCACTAACAGATAATATATAACACAAGTTGGTGATCAAGCAACTAGCATTCATTAAATGATTGATGTTGAACTGGAAGGATAGTGTTTTTCTATTGCAAACTCAAGAATTACAATGCATCAAATGAAAACATGGGTAGCGGGGATACTCCCCGCACCCTAGTGTATGAGACTACTCGCTCATGACAAGAATGAAGAAGGGGGCGAGAAGAGAGAGAGTGTGTCATCTCCATGAAGGAGGGAGGAAGGTCGACCCCTTAGAGAGAGAGAGCAATGATCTTCACACTTCATAGCTTGCTTGATGATGAATTCTCCTCTTCCCACCTTCTTTGTCGATGAGAGAGAAAGTAGCTTGGAGATGGAGTATGGATCTCAAACCGGAAGCCTCAGGGCAGTGGGTGAAGGATGGAATGGCTCTAGAATAATAGAGGCAACCTTTGGACGTCTGAAACTTGATGATTTGTGAGGACCCTTCGGGTCTTATTTATAGGATTTGAGTGAAACTCAAACGGTTTGGGAGATTTGGCCCCAAACGGTTGTGAAGACTGTTTGGACTCTCTCTCAGTTTGGAGACCGTTTTGACTCTCTCAGTTTGGAAACCGTTTGAGTCCTCATGGTTTGGAACCGTTTGCCTTTATTCTATCGTGGGACCGTTTGACTTTACACAGTCTTGGGACTGTTTGGCCTTCATTCAGTCTTGGGACCGTTTGGTGTCCATTCGGTCTTGGGACCATTTGGTGTCCATTCAGTCTTGGGACCGTTTGGTGTCCATTCGGTTTTGGGACCGTTTGGTGTCCATTTAGTCTTGGGACCTTTTCACTTTACACGGTCTTGGGACCGTTTGGCCTTCATTCGATCTTGGGACCATTTGGTGTCCATTCGGTCTTGGGGCCGTTTGGCGTCCATTCTGTCTTGGGACCGTTTGGTGTCCATTCGGTCTTGGGACCGTTTGGAGCTTATGTAATTTTTTTGTGGTTTTCTGTAAGAAATAAAAGGAGGAAAGTTAGTCTAATGGTATATTTACAATAAAGAGGAAAGTTAAAGATTCTATCTAATTTATCTAAGAAAGAGTATGGAAAATTGAGGAAAACTAGTAAGATAACATCGCAAAATGGGAGGTTATCAAAATTACTTTGTATATGCTTAGAAGGTTGATGTGATCTAGGCTCCTTAGCTTTTTCCATAGCTCCATTGTTGTCACAATATAGATCAATTACATCATTTTTGCTTGGGTGAAGCGTACTATCAAAACTTATATTCAATCAAGGTCATCCAATGCTCTTTGCATGCCCAACTATTAGGAACAACCTATCTAGCTTAGGTCTAAAACATACTGCCACTCTCTTCTATGTAGGTAGATACCTCTTTTCTGTTCACATATGCTCGTAAGGGTTCTTATATGGTCACCATCACCCTTGTCAATGAGGGAACTATCCCTCACCCTAACAAGCACGACTCACCCATGGTCGGGCCACTAAAAGAAACTAGGTCAACCAACCACAATCATGCTTCTCATGCATACTCAAAGCCTTACATAAATCATGCATGTCAAACCCACATACGTGCATGCACGGAAACTGAGGTATCCAACTCATCATGTCTTCTCTTTCTATAACTACCACTTAGGGTTAAGGTTAGCATCATACTTAGAGGATGCGTGAGGTCTCTTCCTCTTCCTAGAGGCATCTTCCTCCAAGGATAAATCTCTCTTCGTACTCCTACAAGAAGGTCTAACCTCATATATCTCCTATGGGCATGATAACACATGCCATGCAACCCTAAGCATGTAACTAATCTTTAGTTTACACTTAAGCTATTAACCTTATGTCCCTGACATCCTGTTTACATGCTTTTCATTATGTGGTGGAAAATTCCTTAATCCTTATTAACCTTATGCCAAACACAAGAGGGTGGTGGAGAGAGAGAATACCATAAGCACTTAATATTTATCCAAAAATAAGAGGTAGATAAGGGACAAAATGAGATGAGAAGACCTAGAGGTATCTTATTTGGAGTCAAATCCTTTGATTTTGGCCAGGCAGTCACACAGATCCGGGAGTCCTCGTAGACCGACTAGTGTGGCGGAGAAAAATATTGCCAGCCCCCAAATCGTTATCCTTTTCTAGACACCTCCATCATTGGAAAATCCTCTAATAACTCCCTTGGGCTCTAAAGAGTTTGTAAAATTTAATAATTATTATAGATTAAATGGAAAACCACGGCTCTGATACCAATTGTAATGACCCTGCCTCCCGGTAACCCCCAGTTAAGGGAGAACAAGAGGTCAGAGGTGCTATCCCAAGATAGGATCAATGGTTTTGCAAATAATCAACAATAATTAATAAATTCTACTGCAACTAAACATTTAATGGAATAAAAATTTTCTTTTCATACCTTGCAAAATATGGGATGTGGAATTCTTTACCAAGAAGGAACATATCTATCTATAATCCTCCAATTCTTTATTAAGCTTTATTTCATCAATGCCACTTTAAAGGATTATCCATTTTCTTGATAACCTAAAATGCCGACAAAGAAAACGACAGTCAGTATAACGAGTTATACTGGTGTGTGGGGGAAACAGTAATCATGCAGTTAACTATAACAACATATTGCAAGCAATTATGGTTTAGCAAGCAAACTTTACGTTTTAAACATGACTACACAATCCATACATACCCTAGCCACTGTGTTGTCCCTGTAGTGGACATGGATGCTACCTCTCATATGGTATATCTCATCTAACCCGCATGATCCTACCAAATAGGTAGATCAATACATAGGGTCGTAGAGTCGCATGACACTACCCAAAGGTAGCCCAATCACTGACTCATGATAACCTGATGGTCATACCTCATAGGTAGACCAGGTACTAGGTCATCCTTTTCAGCATCATCAAAGCTACAGAGGAGGACCAGGATCTGAGCTAGTCATGTACACATAATTATGGTGATAGTAGTAGTCACTTTATATTTACATGAAATAAAAGACAATCAAGTAGTTATTCCAAGCAAATGATAAACTTCAGGAATAACCGAGAATCTAAAGTGATTTAGCCATAAGCGTAACCACATACCTATCCTTGAGCAAAGAATCCAAAGATCAATCAAGGTCTTCAAGAAAACACTCAAAGCAACCCTAAACCCTGGAACATGTAAATTGCCTATTGTAATTTTCACATTCTAAATTTCTTTCCAAAGGCATGAGAATTGCCCTAGGGTGTATTAGGGTTTCTTTGGCTACTTTACCTAATTATGCTCCTCTTTAAATCAAAACCCTAAAACATGCTCTTTTATTTGAAAACCCTAATTAATCCATTCATCATCATCATTAAGGGTTCTTTAACATGCATTTATGTTTAAAGATATTAATCCTTTGTGACAAACTAATAATTTCGGATTTCCTCCATTAAAACCCATCTTTCCTTAAATTATGGTTTTAGTTCATTAAACCATAACATTTGCACAAAGTAAACACTAAAACAACCATATTAACATCCTTTTATGAGTTTTTCCTTTCTTTTACTCTAAATAGGTTAACATCAATCCATATTTCAAATTAAGCCTGATTTTCTCTTATTTTACCCTAAATTAGGGTTTCTAGATTCATTATCTTATATTCATGGTTCATAACCCTAAAACATGTAATTTTTCATCTAGATCAGATTTGAATCTCTCATTATCATCAATAGGTTATATGTACATCAAATTAACCCATAGATTAAATCATTAATTTCAATTAGGGTTTCTAACAAAATTTTAATACATTTTCCCTCAACTTAACTTAATTTTGCAATTAGAAACGAAACTAGCTTCTCAATCTATTTTTATCGTGCTCCTCATATTGTTTTGAGAAATTTTCATATAATAAGTTTAGTCATCGGAGCTTCCTAGTAATAGTTATGATTTTTGCAAAGAAAACCATTTTCCTGATTTATTCATTAATTCTAGAAAAATAATGGCCGCTCGATCCATGGTCCCCCGGACTACGCAGGATCCAATGGCCTAGGATACATGTTCCTAACTTACGATCCTACATTACAAAGGACCGATTTGTCCTTACTTGGATTGAAGGCGTGGAAGGGCACTTTGGTAAAATGCAGCCTCTCTTCTTCTTCCTCGTGCCGAGACTACAACCTCCTCACAGTCAACTCCGTTGTTGATCTTGTGACTCCATCCACCTGCGAGCACGCCGAAGAGATGGGAAGATTCATATCCTCCAATTGAACTTGCCCAGGTACTCAATTTCTTACTCCCACTGTGCTAGCACCACCAACGAGTCACCGGATTTCGACGACGTAAACGGGGTAGATGAGGGCGAAGATCAGGGTGAATTGTTCAATTGAACTCGTCAAATGCTTCATCGTCGCTCTCTGATGATCCTAGCATAGCGAGTTGATACGTTGGTGCCCTTGCAAGCCCTCCCCTATATATAGGGTTAAACACGAGAATCTAGCAAGTTGGGAACTCTTCCCCTTCTCGACGAAAACACCCAAAAATAGGGTTGAGAATCTTCAGAACAAACTCCTGAAGATGATGGACTCGTCTACTCCTCAAGTTATCACATCAAATGCAAGAAACTCTGATTTATTTCCCCTCTCCCTTTCCTTATGTGAGTCAGGGTGGACAATGCACAACCACCGTCAGATTCGTGGTCCCCTAGACCAGACGGGGAATTCAATGGCTGTCATTGTCCCCTTGTTTCCAATTTCTCAAAATTAAGGAAGTTTGTGTATTAACCAAAGGAATCTTGTAAAAATCATATCTCTCTCCTCATTTAATATTTTTCACTCAAATTACAGAGGAAACTCTGTCTTGTCATTATCTACTTCGTGTATTAAATTTGAAACCCAAATTCCAAAGGAAAAGGGTATTTCCTTCATAAGTAAGTTATCCTTTATTAAAATCAATTTAATTGGTATTGCCTCTTTCTTATGCCATTATCTTGGTATCTTGGACTCCTTGGACCTCAAGGAACCCTAAAGGAACAAAATCCCCTCTTGGAGGATTTTCCTTTGCCTTTTCTTTATCTTTTCTCCTTTTCTTATTTATTCATTTATTGTTTGAAATTCTTATTCCCTTTTAACTTGCCTTCCTCTTTTATTATCTTGGACCCATCATTACCAAAGGGTCCATGAAAAACCTTGCACAAGGAAGAGATGTAAAAGAAATCCATGCATTTGTCATAAATCATGCAATTTACAACCAATTACAATTCTTTTTGAAACCATAGAAAAAATCGAGGTTGTAACAAATACCAACTATGACGATCCCAATTCATGTATACATTCCATATTGACATTCCCTAGATATGTGTGCACTCATATCTATGAGATGTCAAAAGGGAAGATATAAGGGATTTTGATAGTCAACTAACTTATAATAAGGAGCCAGATCATTGTTCACAACATCATTAATTAGCCACACAAACCAACATTCATAATCATGAATGTCATAGTACATTATTCAACAGAAGGAATGACTACTTATATGGAAAGAAAATACATAGGAAAATAAATCATCCTATACATCATCTAGAGAAAAGGAAATAACTATCTAATGTAAATAAAGATGAGAAGCAACAATCTAGCTAGCTATCCTCCATGAACATTTTATTAATAGCTTTTGGTAATCTGAGATGCATTTACTTATTTCTTGAACGTAGAAAATATGAGAAACAAAATCAGCAACACAAGGTTTGGTACGTAGTTAAAGAATACAATAGTATGCTGGCATATTTCAAAATACTTGAAGAAAGAAGAAAGAAAGGAAAACCAATATTGAAGGTGAAAAATTAGGTAAACACATCTTTTAGGCATATCTTAGATTCAGATGTACTACTATTTATATCAACACTTTATCATACATCCATCACAGGCAATTTATCATACATCCATAATGGGAAATTTATCATACATCCATATTAGGTCATTCCCCTTCTCATTGGATGGGGGGTTGTGCTGACTTCAGAAGCTACAACTCATCAAAATTCTTTTATGCTCCTTTAAGTTTTGGTGAAGCATACAATACTGGTATGCATCCAATAATTTATAAAAAAATAGATTCATCCAAGGTACATTATATCCATATGCAACCATGGTAAACTAGCCTTTTACTTGATAAAAACCAATGTACCTCGAGTCTTAGATCTGAAATCCTACAATTCTAGAGTATAGAGTAGATTACCCTGAAATAGAGACAAGGACCTAAAGTTATTATGTGTACTCATCATCCCATATTAGGGTGCTTAGGATTATTAGGGTTTTATCCTTTATTTGGGGTTACTTTCATCTCCTATGGTTAGATCAGGGTTCTTCTTTGGCTTTTATCTTATTTTAAGGGTCATGAGATCAGATCTTGAATTTAGGGTTTCATGTAAGGAATGATACCCAATAACAAACGTATATAAGAAGGATTCATTTATTTCTAGGGTTTCTATATAGGTCTAGATCATTAAGAGTTCCCCTTTTGAATTCACATGATCCAACATGATCAGGGTCAGATCTAGGGTTTGTAAGGGGCCGTACATGATCAAGGAGGTCATTAATTTGATTAGGGTTGACAAACATAAAAGATCAATATAGAGAGAGAAAAGCCCAGTATTAGGGTTTCCTTATTCCTTAGAGTATTAGACATCACCCAATTAAGGTTTTGTGAAGTATTAACATCATTGACTCTATTAGGTTTAAATGTCCTAAAAATCATATTACAAATCATGAATCACCATTATTACTCAATAATATGACATAAGTATGATCATTATTCTCTAGACTAGTATTTTTGAAAATGTAAATTGATTCATGTTCTGATATCATTTTTATCATATTCCTCGTAATCTTTAGATTAAAATCATATATATCTTTGTTATTTTCCGATATTCCTAGCATTTGCTAGGGTTTTTCTAAGATTAATAGATTTTCATTGCTTAAAATAAAATAGATGGAGATATTACCTTGATCAAAGACCGGATTCGGCTGATTGACAGCTCAGATTGATCCAATATTGCACAGGATCAATTCTTGTTTGCTGAGATGGCGCTCAATGATTGGCCTAGATATGCGAATAGCCCCACTCTAGCTTGTGCTGCCACACATCTCCCTTAGCTTATGTGGTGGCTCACAAGTGGCCCACACTGGCACCACATGGCACCACGTGAGCCCCTCCTCTTTTGTTCCTTCTCTTCCTTTCCTACTAGTTTGCTCAACCTAGTCGATCTGTGGTGAGGCTCCTCTCTGGTTGTGCCTCCTTTCTCTTCGGACCGACGATGCCTTCACCTTCCTTGGGGTGAACCGCAACGGGTTAGCACCTTTTTGTGGTGTTGGTCCGTCACGGTCGGTGTGTCGTCGAGTCCCAAAAGGGAGGTCACCAGAGTAGGAGGTGGATTGGGTGAGGGGGTGTTCTGGGACCATAAGGGCTCATCACAGAGAACTTCTGAGGTACGAAAGAGTGGATATAGAGGTGGATTGGGTGCGAGGAATGTTGTGGGTTCAGGTGGGTGAGGTATTCTACTGGTTGAAGATGAGGGAGTGGAGAGGGGTGTTTGGGGTGGTTTTTCTATTAATTGAAGGTAGGGAATGAGGAAAGGAAGTGTGGTAGAGCATGTGGGGTCCTTAAATAGGTGAGAGGAAGTGTGTATGGAGAAGCCCTAAAATGGGCACCACCGCAAATGAGAGGTGCAAGATGGTGGAGGTCAGTTCTATATGATTCGGGCGTAGGGGAATATGTGGAAGTGTTGGTTGAGTACATTTTGATGCAAGGAGGAGAAATATCCCTCTATAATCATGAGATAGTTTTTAGGTTAGGCGTGAGGAGAATCCACTTAGTCGCCAACCTACTGGTGTCTTTTCCTGATAAAGAAGGAGGTTGGGGACGACATGGTCGTCGTCGAATTCCTATCTGATTTGTGTTTCCCAGATCAGATGTTCAATCTCAATAGGTCAATCGAATGATCCATTCCCAAGGTATGGAAAGCATGTGTGACACATAAATGTCACACATTCAATTCATTTAAAACACAACTTAGGTTCTAGGGTTCAATTGAATGATATAATATGCATGATTTCAAAGGCTTATATCTCCTAAACTTCTTATCCAAATGAAATAAAACTTGAATGGAAGATTCATGATGTCAATATGTAACTATGGCATAAAATTGAGGTTCAAATTTGAATGTTGATCATGGTTTTTGACTAAGTACATTAATACGTATAATTCACCTTCATATGAAACTAGGGTTTGCATTTTTTTTTTAAATTGGTGGTTCCTTTGTAATCAAATAGTGAGGGAGATGGTTCAGGGTATTATTGGAAATAATAAAATTTTAAGAGAGAGAAAATAATGTAAAAACTCACTCCATCACACTGAGCGCTAGAGATACTAACACCATGACACATGGGCAAGTTTCCTCTCTTTGAGTTCTCCATGTTGATCCTCTTTATTACTTTGTCAATGTAAGTGCTCTAAATTTGCCCAAGAAGACTTCTAGATATATCTCAATAGATCTGAATTCCTAGAATGTAGAACGCTTCACCTAAGTCCTTCATAGAGAATGTACTTCCCATCAAATTCTTTACCATTTGTAAAGAAGGAATGTCATTCCCCATCAATAATGTGTCATCTACATACAATATGAGGAATGTGATTGTTCCCCAATAACCTTCATGTACACACAAGTATCATCTTCATTATGAATAAAACCAAACTAATTGACTATTTCATCAAATCAAAGATTGCAGATCCAAGATCCTTGCTTCAATCCTTAGATTGACCTTTGTAGCTTACACACCTTATTTGTATCCTTTGGATTTATAAAACCCTCTAGTTGAGTCACATACATATCCTCAAGAAGATTCCCATTAAGTAATGTGGTTTTAACATCCCTCTACAAAATCTCATAGTCTTAATATGCTATAATGGCAAGGATGATCTTGACGAACTTTACCATTGCAATTGGAAAAAAGGTTTTATCATTGTGAACATCTTGACTCTTGTACCTCTTCAGGTAAAATGTTTTTTTGTTGGTCTCAAAACTCTTTGAGTTCCACTTTGCTCCCACTGCTTTCTTTGAAAATGAATTTCTTTTCTAGGAATGCATCATATTTGGCAACAAACACTTTGTTCCCAGATGGGTTATACAAATAGTATCCCTTGGTTTCTTTGGGATATCCAAGATTTATCAGATATAGGGCCAAGAATCTCAGGAAACATTTTCTTGATATCTATTTCACACCCTCAAATCCTCATAAAAGACATTTTGGTATGCTTCCTAGTACATATCTCATATGGTGTCTTTTGAACTGATTTAGATGGTATGTGGTTTAGTGTAAACGTTACAATTTCTAGAGCATAACCCTAGATTGAGTTGGAAGATTAGCAACTCGTCATTGATCGCACCATATCGATAAATGTGTGATTCCTTCTTTTTGACACACCATTGTGGTGTGGTGTTCGAGGTGGAGCCTATTGTGATATGATACCACAGGCTTGCCGAAAGTCCTGAAACTCTTGGCTTAAGTATTCTCCACCTCTATGAGAATGAAGTTCCTTGATACTTTTGCCAAGTTGGTTTTGTAATTCATTAATAAAATCCTTGAACTTGTCAAGCATTTCTAACTTATGTTTCATCAAGTAAACATAACCATATGTACTGAAGTCATCAATGAAGAAAATGAAGTATTGATACCCACCTCTAGCATTTGTCCTAAAATGTCCACATACATTAGTATGTATGAGTCCTAATAGATCACTAGCCTTTACACTATTTCTAGTGAAAGGAGTTTTTCTCATCTTGACCAACAAACAAGACTCACATGTCTCTATTGATTCAAAAGCAAAAGAGTTTAGATAACCATCCTTATTCAGTGTAGATATGTTTTTCTCATTTATGTGTCCTAGACGAACATACCAAAACTATGTTTGGTTTGAGTTATCAAGATTTTCTCTTTTGGTATTTATGTCATACACATTTGTCTTTAGATCTATCAAGTATAGACCCTAAGACATTGGGGAACTTCCATAAAAGATCTCATCTTTAATAGAACATCGAACATTCTTTATAAGAAATTTGAATATGTTCTTGTCCAAATAGGATACACATATGATGTTCCTATTTATGGCAAGTACATAATAGAAGTTCAACAGCTCTATTTTAAGCCCACTGGGTAGAGATAACTCCTAGGTTCCAACTACACTTGTAGAAACTGTTGCTCCATTAGCATCCCAAAGTTCAACCTCATCTTTCACTAAAGGTCTACTTCTTTCGAATCCTTCACACTTGAGCAAATGTGTGATCCACATCTGGTATCTAGGACCGAAGATGAAGAAGTAGTGAAGTTAATCTCAATTACATATATAACTGAAGTTGAGACCTTTATCCCTTGCTTTATCATCCAAGGTTTGCTTATCGTTCTCCTTATCTTGAGTGCAGAAGGCTTGGACTTTAGCTTAGCCTTTGAACACTTCTTGGCCTTACCTTTGTCCTTGGACTCTGTTCCAGTGATCTTCATCACGAATTTGTCCTTCTTCATTTGTGCTTCGACATGTACCAACATGTCAAGAAACATAGAAACCGTCGTGCTATGTTACTCGAGTTGTAACTATTGATAAAATGGATATATGATTTAGGCCTTGATTGCAAAATCACATCCGTGGCCAACTCTTGACCTAAAGAATGTTCTAGTCTTTCTAGATGCTCCACATTCTCAATCATATTGATCACATGGCATTCTATTGGGCCCCCCTCTGTCAGTTTGCACTCAAACAATGCCTTAGAGACATTATATGTTTCTTTCTGCCCATGCAGCTCATAGTCCATATAGCTCAACATAAGGTCTTTAATGTCCACAAAATCATTTACATTCTTCAAGTAAGCATCCACTTCAGCCTTAGGTGCCCAAGGAGCAGATTTTACTGGCATTGGTGTTTCAGGAACATGGAGAACACTTCTCAATGTCTTCAACCAGTTATGGAAATATATCTCATTTATATTTTCCATCATAAGGAGTGATCACAATGATGATATTATTGACATTTGTTTCTATAAGAGAAAAAATTTACATGTTGCCAAAACACTTTTCATTTGATATGGTTTGAATAATATTTGACGATATTTAATTAGGCCTTTATTAATTATCGATCCCACAATTTTGTTCAAATTTATAGCCCTCACTACAAATAAGGAAGATTGTAGTGTACAATCTTCTAGTGAGCCAAGATCCATATTTCATCAAATCATGACTCAACTTTCACTGATCACCAACAACTTGATTATTTAGGTAAGCAACATTTGCCAAAAGCATCTAAATAGAACTCTTGGATAGATTGTCTGCAAAACTCTTTGTCACAATCTATCTTAATTCTTTAGGTACTTAATCTCATTAAGATCACCTAGTTAAGCCTCATCCAAAAGCCAACAGAATAGAAAATGTATTCTTGTTTGGTAGATCTACATACCTACCATCATACTTCCAAGAGATAGATGATGCATGATGCTTTGGCATAAACTACACTTGGTCGGTCAGGCTTTTCATGTGTGTTGCTTACGGAAAGCATCTTATAAATTATTTATATTGAGGGGTTTGTATTTATAAATACATATACATTATCCAATCACAAAATATATAGTACGTATCCTATACATGCTATGTCCCACAAAAACAACATGCAAAAAAACAAAAAAGCGATGGTTATTGCCATTCTTATGTAATTCCTTGGAGCCACAAGGAATTACCGCAACCAAGATCTTATGCAAAAATATGTTGTTGATGACTATATCGCTTGCCAATCTGGATTGATCGGCTCAACCCTTAAACCGATCGGTTCACCTCTTGGCCGGTTAGTTGGTCGTCTCCCCAGTAGTCTAGATTTCAGTCCACCACCTTTTGGGTCCTCCAATCGATCGATCCTTCTTGGTCCTTCATCTTGTCATCTCGTATGGTTTCTTGTAAAAAGAATTTAAACTATCCTAATATTACATTATAATTTGAGAAACCTCGAGTTACATTCGAGGGGAGCATAGGTAGGAGAGAATAATACTTTAACAATTGGAAGATAAGGTAGAGGCTTAGTATGCAAACTGAGATAGAACATGCAATAAACACACAACCACCATGCTCAAAAAGTAGGGTTATTTTCTAGAACCATGCTAAACATCCACCATCAAAACCAGCTTCTAGGGTGATGCATGTAAATTGCATATATATGTCTTATATATTAGTTTGAGATTATATATGGTGTTTGATTAGACATTTGTATTTGCATCATATGCAATAAATAAAAGATAAAACCAAGAATCCGATCATATCAATTATCCAAAAATTGATGTGGTTCTAATATCCCTTTGAAATATGACATTAGGTAAGTAGAGGAAACAAAATTTTTACTACCATATTCCCATTTAACTAGTGGATCACGTCAATAACTATATAATGGATAGTACATTTTTGAGGATATACCTAGTCTTGGAGTAAGTTTAGTGATTATCTCCTCATCATTGTAATTGTGCAACTATCTTCTAGTTGAAATGAGACGACACTTACAACAGTGCCTGGTCTTCACCAGTGGGAGCAGGATGATGTTGTCCTCCTAGCAGTAGGTAACAACCTCCACACCTCTATGGAAGTCCACACATACCCTCTAGAAATCATGTCTCTCTACTAGGACAGACAAGAAGGAGTTGTCCCTTCCATTGGTGTACTAGTCCCCAACTTACTCTCCCACAAGTATTCTCTCTTGATGTCCCTCCCTTTATTAGGTAGGACTTGCTTGGATTCTCCTGGTTACCACAACTAGAGAAGATAAACAATTGTTAGAAGCAATTGAGTTGTGTCACTGGGAAGTCCCCAATACCCCTATATTTATAGTAGGGTTAGGGTCATGGTACCAATATGTACAAGAGTGGAAGGGAACCTAATATCATGAATTTTCTCAACCTACAACATGCCAAATAGTTGGTCTTGAACGAATAGATATGTTGGAAAGCAAGCTGATCGAGTTCACCTTGTGAACCAATCATTTCAACATGTTTCCCAGTCGCAATTGTATTGGAAATTTTGATCCAATTAATGCATGATATGACATCAACACTAATCATTGATGCAATTGAATTACACCACGAAATGGGCATCTTGTTTTGAGAAATGGTCATCTCACAAACATGAACCAATCAGTTCACTAAGTGAACTGGTCGTTTGGCTCCCCAACTCATCCAAAATTTAGCTACTTCATTAACTAATCAACCTAACACTCCAAGCGATCGGTTCAACACTTGAACCGGTTGTTTCAGAGTCTAGTCAGTTGATTTGTTCTTGGATTGATTACCTAAACACTCTTATAATCAATTTAATTATCATTCATGGTTAAAACTCCTCTTCTAGGAGTATCCTATGTGTATGACCCTATAAGTCCCCTATAATGTTGGCAGTGAATGTCCATAACTAGTTTATGACATCATAAGTAAAGAGTAGTGCCTTTGTCACTAATATCCATATTGAAATCTAGACATGGAATAGTTATCCTCTTCAACATTCAATCTATGTTCCTTGAACCAGACCAGACTGTATATAGTTGTTTGCATAGTTCCTTCAACATTCAATCTATAGTGTTTGTATAGTTCCTTTGTCACTGATATCCATATTGAACTCGATGCATGGAATAGTTATGCTCTTCAACATTCAATCTATGTTCCTTGAACCAGACCAGACTGTCATAGATATATGTAAGCTCAATATCACATATTGACTCACATGTGCACGACCGTGCATTTTCTCAGTATCGCTAATCAAGTGTCCAGGATATCATAATCCTGTAGGGGGGACAAATCCCATATACATCACTCATAGTCATTCCTATGTGTCACATTGACCCAATTATCACCTTTATGGCAACCCTTATTCAGGGTCACAATGGATGATGTCAAACTACACTGAACGACATGTGATGAGTGTAGTGAATTTAGGTTTAAGAACCACAATCACCACTAGCACTATAAGAGCTGATTCTTACTACCAGTTATGGTTTCCACATATCATTCTTATGGTGGGTCTATCAAATAAACTATTCTCTAAAAAGTACCTATGTGTTTGGTTTGATATTACATATCATGATGATGAGATTTTATCATCAACCAACACACACTATAGTCTTATCTATTACTATTATCTAAATTGCTTCCATAATAATAATCGAATAGGGACATACAATTGAAGTCCTCAACCCAAAGACATACATCATTGAGTAATATCACCTTTTACACATTTATTATGTTATATCATTATCTCATAACTAATTGAACAAAAAAGTTATAAGTTTGACATTATTATGAATCAAATCATTTACAAGTTATGCTATTACAATCATCACACGATTGTCTCTCCTTA
This sequence comes from Alisma plantago-aquatica, assembly GCA_963693085.1. Taxonomy (NCBI): domain Eukaryota; kingdom Viridiplantae; phylum Streptophyta; class Magnoliopsida; order Alismatales; family Alismataceae; genus Alisma; species Alisma plantago-aquatica. The sequence goes on from OY856411.1 coordinate 86,047,568, forward strand.
CCAACAAACCTAACAACCCGGGGTGATGTTGGGAGAGACAAAATGGTACTTCTCTAGGAACCATATCTATCTAAATAGATTGAAACAAAACATTAATTGAAAGGTTGAATAATTACATGGCTTGAATAAATTGAAATTCAAATTGAAATTCAAATTGAAATATTATTTGAAACATTACATTACTTGACTAAATTGAAAATTTACACTAGCTGACTAATTTGGAGTTGAAACATTATACGACTTGATTAAACTAAGAAATAAAATTACTTAAACATGACTTTACATCACATTATAGAAGTGCAAGTACACCAGTTTTTACACTTTCCACCACACTTATAACAATGCTATGTGTATTCACTTGGATTAATCCCTGTGACAATTGCATTATTTTTATCTTTGGTTTTCATCTTGCCATTGTCTCCTTGAGGGTAATAGGGGTTAAGTTCCTATAATTTCATCAAATGGTGATTAATACCTCCTTTCGGGAATACCATCAAATTCATATATGCATGCTTCATTAAAAGCATTATTTGTCAAATATGGGCTCCCAAGTTTGTCATAGTAAAAATTGGTAGACACATCTTCGTCCAAAACATCACAATATTTTATATGAGAATAGCCACAAGTCCATTCAAAAGAACCATATGGTCACAAATAAATTTGAAATTTGTGTCCATCCATGTCCTCAACAAGACAATCATCATTATTTACATGGAGTGTAACTCTCAATTTGCCTACATCCAAATTGAATGTAGAATGTATATCATTAAGGCATCTTAGAATATTGTGTCTCTTATTTTACACATTCAATCTCTTCATTACACCTTGTCAACCATGTAGTAACATAAAATTTTCATTTGTATATAATTAGTTGCTATTTTGGTAAACCTCTAGAACCTTTTATGACTCCATTTATAGCTTCCAAATGATTGCTAATCAATGGACCATATCTATTACTTCTGTCAAATGAAAACGATAGCAATAGCGGGTTTGTAGATATCCAACATTGCTTAGCAGTTTGATTGTTGGTTTGTATATTATCCATCAGATGATCCAAATCAAGTCTATCTTCATAGAACCTAAATTTGACATTAGTTCATTTAACTCTTGTGATTTGAATTTTTGATGGAAGTTATCACCGGGACATCAAAGACAATATCAATGTTGGGCCCACTCAAACTTTCTTACAATCAATAGAAAAATTCCACTCATCCTATAAAAAACAATGCACAGATTTATGCAGCGTGGAATGGATGGAATTAATATTTAATGAGAACTAACAAACTAATTCAATAATTCCTTGTATTCAGACTCCACAATGGAAAACGCTAGTGAAAATATACCATTATCAAAATCGATGCCAAATGAAACAAGATGAGTGCTAGTGTATTTTCCACTAAGGAATGTGGAATTTTGTCATCAGATAGAAATTGGCCATCAAAGCTAGACAATTCATGTACATGGACTAGATGATATATTCCTATCATTAGTAAAACAAATTAATATTTATCAATTATATTTTGAAGGCATATTATATTTATTTAGTTTATATATGCATATTCACAATATTTTTCAAAAAATGATAATTCAAATTCTAGATGAATAATATCACTTTTTATAATATAACAATAATCACTCTAAAATGCAATTATTTCATTTTTTAACAACAAATGGTAATTTAATTTTGAATCACTAATAGTACAATATATTTTTATGTGATTTATATAAATAATTATAGAGCAATAATAATTTTTTTAATTTATATTAATATTGTATGTAATTATGTTGAAGAAGTTACCAATGGTATTTTAAATAAAATTTAGTAAAGAACAAACCTGAACTCGAGATAACTATGTCATCAATTAGAAATCCAAAGAAAGAAGTTAAATAGATTGGTCCGCAGAGAAAGAAGAAAAGAAGCTCTCTGCCCAAAGAATAGAAGAGAAATATGCCCCAAACATTGTTAAAAACTCCTCTCACAGTATTCTAGACTACAAATCAGGTCAAGATTACTTGCAAGTGAAGAAGAAGAGGAAGAATGAAGTGAGTTGTGTAAATTGAGGGGCTAATTTTGGCACCACTATATAGGGCATCAATGCATCCCCATTCTTGAAAAAATGCAATGACGTGGTGCATGGATACAGCTCGTAATGGCTATACAACTATTGGGGATAATAGTCGGGAACAGTGTGGGACAATGTGAACATAATGGGAACCAATTGCTCCAATTTTTGGTCAATGATCATCTATTTGGATGTATTGGCCCTACCGTGGGGGAAACACATCCATGCGGATGACACATTACATTTTCTAGGGGCAATGCATCCCTGCCCAGGACGTATTATCCCACCTCACAACAATGCATCTTTCTACTAACGAATTACTCTCTCAGGGGGAATTTCCTCTTGAACAAAATGTATTGGACCCATCGTGGATCATTGCATCCAATTCATGACATCTTACTATCTTAAGGGGTAATACATTCCCAGAGAAGATTATTGGCCCCACCAATTGAAATTTGTTTTGAATGGGGATGCATTGCTCCTGGAGAGGAATTTATCACATGTTGGAATGCATTGTCCTATGTGGAGGCAAAGCGTCTCAAATTTTGATGCATTGTCTAAGAAACATGCCATTTTGAGGACTAAAATCAATCATGATATTTTGATAATTAAAATAGAAAAATATGCTATTTAATTTTTTTACCTAAATTATGCTCCATAAAATGATAGATTGAATGACCTTAGGAGAGACCAGATCATGCTTTGGTAGCTTCTATGAACTATTCTAAAATACAATGGTCAACGAATAAAAAATGAATATGACACAGGTCCAAAGAAGGTGAATAATAGAAAAGAGGTGATAGACACTCTCTAATAAAGGTGAGGGAGAAAGATGAGTATGAAACAACCATATTATTATTTAGATTCTATGAGCACAAACCTAAACCAGTATAGGCTCACCAGATAAGTATGTCCACAATTCTACACCAATATTCTAACCTAATACACTGAAAATCTAAATTGCTACAGTGACCTTGAGTTTTACCTTGGCCCTCGTGTTGGAAAGCTTGATCCCCACATTAAAATAGAATTTATTCTAGGGATATATATCATGTCCACAAATCTATATCCCACTCTAGCCTACCAAACACCATTTATATAAAATCATCAAGCGTTTTCTATTTTAATTCATAGTTAATGAAACTAAAATAACAAACATATTTCACACCTATATTCAACTTGTGATCTGATTAAATAATTATGTAAATTAGAAGAGGGAAGTTTAGTTAGATTCAAAGTTTACATGATCAACGACAACAAGATACTACACAATGACTTAGCGCATAGTCTCCTCCATCTAGTACAAATTAGATTCTTTACTCGACTAGATGATGAGGTCTAGTATTTATTGAATGATCGAATAGTTACAAAAATGCAAATGAAGTATCAGTTATTGTTTAGGAGCCTTATGAGGGCATGGTTTCATCACAAAATATCCTTGATAAAGGCTAGTGACCTCCCCTAATATGTTTCTATAGTCAAGAGGTCAACGATAAACAATATACATATGATTGATTCAATTATCTTTGTGGATTAGATAAGTGGTCGGGCCCAGTAGTTTTTCTTAACAAGTGGACATGCTATGAATTAGATATGCAACTCAAAACCGCACCAGGTAATATAAAACATACTCACAATTTTCATATATTTACAAAATCTAGACGTAGGTTTCCCATAACCCACCAATATAAGGATTAAAAATGCTCTTATAGATTTCTCTGTAAAACATACCAAATATCCCTCAAGCATAAATATGGACCACCGATGCAACATAATTCAGTGAAACTTTTAAGTATACAAACTTCTTTGGTATAGGGAACACATCCGACATGTTCTCTAAATTAATTTTTTTATTGGATAAAACTCTTAACAACTCATAATGAAATCACTCTAACTAATTCAAATTGAATATGAAGTGCATATCATGGAAGTGTCACTCACCATAATTAATTAATTTGAATAGGAGACAATGTAAACCTAAAAGGCTTTTTATGAAAACAATATAGCATAATCTAGCCTATATAGGGAGAAATTGACTTAGATTGAGACACCCAAAATATATTTTAGCTTAAATAGATGTCTGTAATAAAACTAAAGAAGATATTATTTGTTACATTGACCTTATCTCTATATTAGACCTTATCATTATGCATAAACTAGTTCATAGATCACAACATGTATTCCAACTATCGTGTGCATAAATTTATACCAACAAGTTTGAATCGCACCATAACAATGAAAACATTATACACAATTGAAGTAAATATTTACAGTAAAATAGTAGGTTTACATATTCAACCTGATAAAGCAAACATATATCACATTTATACAAACTGTGATACCATTGTAGGACAATGTTTTTTATTTATAGTGAAAATTGACATTTCTGACAACCACTAAAGGTTATACATTGACCACCGACAAGGTCTACTCCATCCACACTACATGAGATCCTAGAGTTTTTTCAACGATGATGTCTACTATTATTTGAATAATTAAATAGATTTGACAAGGAGGAGATGTAACAATTTATGGTTTACAATCCTTTGAGGGGCATTGTTTCTTTAAAAATTCTTTGGTTAATGATTGTATTACCATTTTCTTGATATATAGTTCTAGTGCCATACAATAAACATCGAGATATGTGTATTCATTGAACTATACAACTAGCTTCTTCTAGTGAGTTATATATGCCATTGTGCAAGAGGCCCCTTTTTATATATGTCACATAGCATTCAAACTCATTGTCACTAGATTGACAGAGTTGAGGTCTACTTTCCACTCATTATCCAATCAAAAAATCATGGGTTAGGTCATTTCAAATAAATACATAAATCAAATGTATACCTTGAAGATATACAAGGATAACAAAAATTATCTTCCATGATTGAACCTTGACATTTGAATACAATTTTCTCATTGAATTGTTAACATGTCGTTCTTCTACTAATTAAACTTTAAGGAGAAAGTGTTCATCTTTTGATAACAAAGTTCTTCTTTAGATTCAAACACATTAGTTGGTCAGTCATTGTTTCCCATATGCATTAATATTCATAATTGTAGGATATATTTATAAGAATCTAAGGTTAGATCAACCAGTTGTGTATATATATATATATATATATATATATATATATATATAAATGTATATATACATAAATATATATATATATATATATCTCTGTGTGTGTATTCTAAAATTACCAAAAACTATTTATGTTGGAAAATTTAGCATTAACTAGACTTTCAGCCTATATTTTGTCAATCATATTCTCAAGACTACACCAATATATTTAATACCATCTATTAGATTGTAAATGACCTTAACAAATTTACTACATAATTATTTCCATGAATTGTTTTTATTTCACTAATTCACTGGAAAATATCATATGTCCTATGTTACATAGTAATTTCATCGCCTCTAATAGATCAAGAATCTAAGACATAGTCTAACACATACTAACATCAACATCACAATTTTTTTATTGAAACTATTTTGAACAACAAACACAACCACATGAGGCATTTACCCAACATCAATGTAATACCTTCTTCTTGATTACAACCATGATGAATTGTATAAATCTGTCATATTCTTTTTTAACATATTGAATATTTTGAAATTTTACTTTTAAGTATAGAGGTTGAGATAAAGATATGATATTACAACACTTCTTCACACAAACCACTACGTACATCTGTATGTGGACCTTGACTGACATGGAGTGACTATTATGGCCTCCTATAAAATCGTGCTTTGATGCAAGACTCCTATATTTCATTTGCTCTCCATAATCATTAGTTAACCTCTTTATCTATGCAGACAAATGAAGCGCAATGAATGAATATTACTATGTAACAGTCTTAGAGTCTAAAATAAAGAGAAAGTATTTTGAGAAATTTATTAGATAAGAAAACTAGAAATGCAACTTAAATAGACATATATACACAATATATTAGGATTGAGTATGCTAATGATTTTACTTACTACATAATTGATAGATCTAAAAAAATTTTCTACAAAATGACTTAACTAAACTAATTACAAATCTGAATCTATTTAACTATAAGCACAAATTAACTTTGATTATACCATCTAGGTAAAAGAAACTACATCACGTCTTACTATATAATTCTTAAGGTGTGAAATGGGAATCATATGATTGTTAAAAAGACTATCCTCTGCATGCATTAAGGTTTACTCATGAGTCTCTTGTCTACAAAATCAACAATAGCAAAATAGTGTCTTTGTTACATAGGAACTCAGGAGGGGTGAGCTAAGTTCATAAGAAGTCTCAAACAATAGTTAAAGTAATTTTGTATGGCTTGACACACAATATAGTATAGATGTGCATTTAGGAGTGGATTAAGGGATGCTTACTTCACTTTATCTGTGTTTGATACTACCAAAAATTAATATTGTTGTTGGATGCGGCCACTCAAATGAAGTAGTAAAGTTGATACCTGGTCAATTGATAGTAGGATTCGTCCAATGAACTACAATAAAAATGTTTGTTGGGGTACCTTCTATATGTATCATGGGCTAAATATTCTTATATGTGACACTACATATCACATTTTACCCTTTCTATGACATACAACTAAGGAAATGTTCAATGGTGTTCATGGCATCTACTACTACTTGATTTTCTAGTATTATCTTTCTTGTAGATAATTTTATAACTATTAGGTATTTAACAACACATTAACCTACTTAGTGATTGACGGGCCCCTAGTTTGCGCCTCCATATTGTGTTAGTATTCCTTTTATTCATATTCAAATATTTAATTATACATGTGTTTCCTCGACATCGGTATATTTTTCAAATGCACTTATGGATGTTTTTCATTGTTTTAGGAGAACCTGGAAGACTAGTTGATGGATGCAGGAGTGAGAGAAGATATCAAGAACTCTAGAATACATGGTAGAGTCCATGGAGTCCTTCAAGTGAACTCCAACTTGCAGCAAGTATCCAAGTATCACAGAAGAAAGATGCATCCATTGCAGACCAAGTTCAGCAACAAAGTGCACACAACGTCACATAATGTTTGTTCTACCAACATTGTAAAGAAGTGAAACACCTCTCTACAATATATGGCAAACAAAATCCAATGAATAGCAGAATAAGTTCAAATTTTGACTATATTCAATTTCATAAAGAGTACATAAATTTTCCCAATAAGGGTGTACATGCTTTATACAAATAAAGGATCTAAGAAGAGGGAAACGCAACTACATCAATATGTCTCCAAAAATAAATTACTTAACAAATAGTCCATGATGGAAGGATGAACTCCTTTTCCTAGTCTTAGGCTGGTTCACCATGCGCCTATTGTGCACTGTGATCCTAAGCTTGGGTGGTTGGGATCACCCAGCAATTGGAGAATAAAGATATTTGTCAATTAAAGAAATAAGGACAAGCATAAAGTAAAGTACTGCATGATAAAGAACTACATCAATATTTCTGCCAATTTAAATAATAATAAAGTTGCATGCATGATTTAATATGACTACATTCAACTAATATAGGGTTGAGGCACCTACCTAACTTCAACCAAAACAAATATGTGAGGGAGAGTGGTCACATTCCCAAACACCTAAAAAATATATACAAGTGGGAGGAGTGGTCACATTCCCTAGGGCTCATGCCCAAGCTATGGGTGGTTTGTACTTATGTACACTACATTAGTTAATAATTCATCTTTGTCATCATGCTAGAAGAATTTATATGGCTGATTTAATAAATTAAAAACATTGCAAGTGGGGTACAAGACCCTAAAATAATTGAAGTAAAGGTGTCACAAGAAGGCAATAAAGAGAATAAAGACCAAGACAATGCCTCATTGGAAATATTAGGGTTGGATATAAAAATGCCCAACTTAGAGATTAGGATGCACATACAAATATAGGGTTTCACTTACCTCAGTTGAGATTCCTAGAGAAGACCTTTCATCATTTAAATGTGTCCAATGTCACTTTTGTTTTAGATACAAGTTTATACACATGGATTAGGGTTTTGTACTAAGTTAAGGGTTGAAACCCTAATTATAGGTCTTCTAGATGAAACCTCAATTTTGGGCTTGAAAGCTAGGACAAATGATTTGGTATATTTTTCTAATTAGGAAAACATATTTTTTGAGCCAATTTGAGGTTAAAATGAGTTATTTATACATTTAGGGCTTTTTAATTAGTCATTTTGGTTTATTGAAAACATTCCTTGAAAACTTGGAAATCATGCTTGGGATACATTTTTATTGGACAGGGTGTATTTTTCTAAATCCACATCATATTTATTTAATTTTTTTTTATAATCGAGTAATTAGTCATGAGTTTTCTAAAATCTATGAATAGGAAAATGTCATGTGGGCCAAATGTTTTGTGAAAGAGATGACCCGGAGGTGGGGACCATGTTGACCTGGGCCAATTAGCATGGCCACGTCATTGGTCCACGCTCATGGGTCTCGGTCAATCAGCGACTAAGCAGGATGGCGAGAAGACAGTTTTTCCCTCGGGCAAAAAGCAAAAGAAGAATGGCGAGCAAGGGTAGAGTCGGGAATTCACTGAGGGGTTTGTCCCCTGGACCTAGCTGCTCCATGGAGTCAACCTGCATGAGAAACTTGCCTTGAGATTGGGAGAATTGGGGGATCATGACCAAGTTTCGAACGAAGAGAAGGGAAATGAAGATGAGGAGATGGAAGACTGACCTGGGCTCCCAATTGCTATGTTGGTCTCGTCATCAGCCAGGGGAGATCGCTGCTAGGTCAAGAAGAAGGTTGAGGTGTTGGTGGTTGTGGGATGTAGCTCTAGCCAAATCGAAGGTAGGAATCATTTGATGGTGCCTTGGTGATGCTATAAGCATAGATATTTATAGGTGTGTGGGTGGTATGAGGGGAACGCAAGTCGGTGATGAGAAGCTCCCATATAAGAGTTTGAGCATTTCTTGGCTGGACTAAAACTGAGAATGAGTAATGACTCATTTGTAACGTTAGAGCATCGTGGATTTGGAGCAAAATAAATTATAAAAAAAGATGGGAAATTGAATGAGAATTTGTTCGGTGATCAAATCTCTGTAAAATGGCTTTGTTCTTCACGGGTTTCCAAGCTAGACGGTGAGTTGAGAAGCATCATATCAAAGATTGACGACCCACAACTCTCATTCTTAAGTCAAGTAACATGTGACACAATTAATGTGAGGATATTAGGATTAATGTGGGACATCAATGAAATTGTATAATTTTCTTAATAAAACATTAATCAATTCTTTTAAAAATGATTTGAAGTGTCAAACAAGCGTCAATCGATCCCATATTTGAACCATAGGCCGACAATAAAGTCTAGATTTATGTTATGTAATTAGATTTTCATTTTGCAAAAGCTTTGGCCTTTAATCACCTTATTGGCCATAAATATATATATTAATGTATTTTAAAGGGTGAATTAATACAAAGATATTTCTTTAGCAGTTCCTTAAGTGAAATTTGAGATGGATATTATAAAATCATTCAAGTGTCATGTCACACCTCCTATTCTCCTTTTTCTTTGGTCGGCTAAAAATATGTTGCTATATATTACTAAAAACATTGGGCCCATGTACAAAGGAGGACATAACCCCTATATAGAAAGCAAGAAAATGAGGGCAAACCACTCATGGTCGCACCATCCTAATCTAAACTAAGAACAAGAGTAATAAGGAAACAAGAATCCTAACAGCCACAGATGTTGTGCAACCATCATCAAGACTCTACACCCGACAACAAAGAAAATACTGACAATAAATCCAATGTTGAAAGAAGTATCATCTTGGCTGAGGCATAAAACCTCTCTGATCATCATACAGGTAGCCTATGACTAGAGAAGAGAACCCACTTTCTCATTACCCACAATTCAATGTAGGAGGTAGGCAGAATTTGAAAACCCCAAAACCAAAGTGGGGAGTGCAGCAAGGCAGAAACATCATGTCTTCATTGTGTGACCTTGTAAATGCTCTAGGAGAGTAGAGAGAAACTTCCAACATTCATCAATCAAAAACCATCCACTTCTAATCCAACCAGCTAGCAATAAAACCACATCTGAATGTGTTGTAGAATAGAAGCAATGGCAATCAAGTACGTCTGGGAGAAAGGAGACTATCCTCTTGTAGAACCATCAACATGTCTGCAACAAAGACACCTTATGGAGACCAACGAAAGGTAGGGAAATGAGCTGAATCCTGCAAGAACTTAGGCAGAATTGTCCATCTAGGGGACTTCATCCAATCTAACTCGTCTAGCCTTCTTCTTCTTCTTCCTTAGCTTGGGGCTTGCACTGAGTTGAAACTCAATTGAATGATCAGGTTCTACGTCGAAGGAGCTTGTGGATTCATCTTCAGATGTGGGTCCACCTGCTCGACGGTATTCTTGGGAGATACTTGCATCATGGAGAATTCCATTACTGAGCGGAGTAATCTTCAAATTAGAGAAGGACAATTCCCCCTCCAGGTCTAACGCATCCCCCGACACACAGTAAGGTTCACAATGCATCTCTAGCTCCGTTGTTGGTGTTATTTTATGGAGGTTGGCATCGGAACTGACCTGCCCTCTATGGTTCTTTCCTGTCATTGGATCATTTCGTGGACTACGTTGAGCGCGGCTGGGTTTACCAGTTCTGATCTGAAGCTCACATCCATGTTGTCTACATTTTTCCTCCTGGGGACAGGAGGAGAACTTATGCCCAAAGTGTTGGCACTTTGAGCAGAGGAGTGGCTTAGCTATGTATTCAATGCTTAGCTTCTTTGGGATGTCGTCCATCTTAATCATAACCTCTTTTGGGAAGTCAACAGTTGACGAGATTTTCACATAGATCACGGCTCCCTTGAGGCAATTGGCGGACAGGGAGGCTTCATCGAAGTCAACTGGTCACCCAAGTAAGGTTGCAATTCCTCCAAGCCTGTCCAGGGTCCAGGGGACACCTAGGTTCTCCACTCACATCCACACACTGAGCTTCTAAAAGGAAAGGGGGGAAAGAGGTTCACCCGACTCCCATGGATGAGCAATGACTATGGAACCATCCATCATCCAGGGGGCCTCTTTGAGGACCCTATTCCTCTCTATCTCCATCGCCAGCTTAATAATGAAGCCTGCAGTTTCTTCAGCCATGATCTGAAGCTCCTCGCTCGGATGCCAGTTTCTTTTGATCCATCCATTGACTTGAGCCTTGAAGGGTTTTCTTCCGGTAAACCAAAGAGAAACATACTCCTTCCAGTTTGGGATTGAGTCATTCTTGGTAGAGAAGGAGAAAACCTTCACCCCATTTCTAATGACCAGTTCCACAAACTTGATGATCGGCTCATCCCTAGACTCTTTCCCAGGTCTTCTAGACTGAATCCAGTCAGGCTCAGGAGGAAGAGGCGACGCGCCCTTGGGAGCTTCTGGTGGCAGATCGGAAGAGTTGAAAGCAGGGGTCTGTGTTGTCGATGACGAGGCACCCTTGTCGGCTTGATTCCAGGAAGGTGAGGGGATATCCGCTCCAACAACCTCGCTTGATCTTCCTGGAGGAGTCACAATCGACGCAGTCCCTCTCCCTCTACTGACATCACTGCCGCTAGGGTTGCGGCCTCCACTTCGCCCTCTTTCGCCTCTCCCTCTCCTCGCCATCCGCTAGGGTTTGAAACACACTGATATGTTGTTCTTTAAAATTCTCCTATTCTCATTTTTGTTTCTTTTATAAAATTTACGATTAGAGAGAGAGAGAGAGGAAGAGGGTTATTTTCTCATTAGCTAACTCATCTTCACATTAGTTCTCATTTCTTTATCCCAAAAAGACACAAAGACTCTAAATTAACATAATTTACTAATTGTCTCTCAATAATGGTCATTTTGTATTATTAGACTCTAATTAACATACTATTTGAAATATTTGTGCAAAAACCCATTTGTTGAAATGAATGTGGGTAAATATAGTTCATGCCATCAAGTATAGGTCAATTTCAACATTCAGGACAAAGATGATAGAACAGATAGGAAAATTTAGGAAAAAAGACAAAAAGGATATTAAGGAAATAAAATCTTTAAAGTGTGTTAAGTTGCAAATAAACTCATGATTTAGTACGTTACAACACCACCCCTTATCAAGGATTTCATCCCTGAAATCACAACAAGAGGGAATGGTGAGTACATAATATCCCAACATTAAGCAACTAGGTGGTTAATTCCAATCTATGCTACTTCACATTCTCTACTCTTGAGTCAGGCTTTACTAAGGTTTCCACTATTCTATTTTATCGTTCATCAAATATAACACAATAAACATTTTGTCTTATTAGATTTATCTCCATTATCAGCTTTGTTAATTGTGTCATGTTCTATCCACATTGTTGTAAAAAGAATTATATCTCAACATTATGTTTAAACCATGTGTATTTCTCATTTACTAATTAAGAATTTTAAGCACAATTAGGGTTTACTAAATAATCTCAATATATATTAATTTATTAGGTCACAATCCTTCATAACTTGAATTTGTTTTCCATTATCTTCATATTACCATCATGTAGAATTATCACAGATTATTTTGATAATATTATCCAACAAGTTATTATGTCTAAATAAGGTCACATTAATTTCTTACACCTATGATACACATTGTCATATCACCTTTTATACTCACACTAATGTCATCCTGAACTATTTTCTCCTTTTTATACTTAATATTATAAATTATACAGTTAACATCACATTAGGAATTTGGAATTATTATAAACTTAATAATCATGCTTATGTAAATCTCATTACTCCTATCACATTTGAGTCATTAAATGTATTTTAGTGAATAAGGTGTAATACATTCCATTTTAATGAATTGATTCATTTATCAATTTATGATTAGGTGATTGTATGTCAATTAGGTGTATCAAACTATATTATTTATGATGACACCTGATGTCTCTAATTTATCAAGAAGGCATTAAGGATATGTATGTATGTATATATGTTATGGTTAGATGATTACATCTTAGGGTTCAGGTCAACATGATCATTACATGTTATGCATTTATCTTATCATTAGGGTGACATGGTCAACATTATGGGTATTCATAATTAATGAGTTACTCATATTAAGTATTTGTTGGGGTTCAAGCAAATGAACCATTTATTAAATGACTTATTATGTATTCATTAGTATATAAACAAACAAGTTAAATTATAATTATAATTTGTTTGGTCAATAATAATCATATAAACACACCAATATCTTGTCTATGGAGTTAGGGTTTCTAATTCCAAAGTGGCTAGATTTTCCTATGTATAGGATTCCATCCCGCTAAAAGGGATTTCATCCTCGAATTAGCAAATGCAAAATCTATCAAGGTACTACTACTACAACTACTTCACCCCTTAAAAGGGTTGAACTACCAAGTCAAACTAAACTTGATGTAAAATAGTGAGTCTAATTAGACCATGTATAAGATCGAACAATCAATTGTTTTACTATTCACTATTACTAAACTTGAAAGTCTAGTATAGGGTATACTGCCGTTAAACATGGAAATCTAAGACTCATAAATGAAACTTATGGTATAAAGATCTTTTTATTTGGTTACCCAAATCATCATATGAAGTTCCAAAGGATACTCAACATTGAGGTAATTTGCTTAAAGGTATGCTATTTCAGACAATCAACATCAGCTCAGGCCAGGTTAGTGTCATATACATTTGAGAGTCCTCGTAAATCAAGCTAGTGGCATGGAGGAAAATATCGCCAAACCCCATACCCTGACACTTTCTATCTCCTTGCTTTCAACTTATGTATTAGTAGCTACCTAATATGCTAATCACCTAAAGTTGACGAAAGATATTTATAATATGAAATCCTTATGATACTTAATAAACTTTTCACCATAGGTTAATTATAAGGTGAACTAAATGGATACTATACGAGGTAAGAGTTTCAAACTAAGGAGACAAATTGAAACAGTCAAGACTACTACTACCATTGGCTCTGATACGATGTTGTAAAGAAGTGAAAAACCTCTCTACTAAATATGGTAAACCAAATCCAATGAATAGCAGTGGAAGTTAAAATTTTGACTATATTCAATTTCATAAAGAGTACATAAATTTTCCCAATTAGGGTGTACATGCTTTATACAAATAAAGGTTCTAAGTTGAGGGAAACTCAACTTCACCAATATGTCTCCAAAAATAAATAAATTAACAAATAGTCCATGTTGGAAGGATGAAATCCTTTTTCTAGTCTTAGGCTGGTTCACCATGCTGTTGTTGCACACTCTGATCCTAAACTTGGGTGGTTGGGATTATCCAGCAAGAGGAGAATAAAGGTATGTGTCAATTAAATAAATAAGGACAAACATAAAGTAAAGTACTACATGGAAAAGAACTACTATGCTAAGAGGGTCAAGTATGAGGCAAGTAAATAAATAAGAATTCTGCCAATTTAAATAATAATAAAGTTGCATGAATGGTTTAATATGACTACATTAAGCTAATATAGGGCTGAGGCACCTACCTAACATCAACCAAAACAAATAGGTGAGGGCGATTGGTCACATTCCCAATCACGTACAATATATATATATATATACATATATATATATATATATATATATATATATATATATATATATATATATATATATATATATATATATATAAGTGGGGAGAGTGGTCACATTCCCCAATGCTCATGCCCAAGCTATGGGTTGTTTGTACTCATGTACACTACATTAGTTAATTAGTATTCTTCATCATCATGCTTGAAGAATTTATATTGGCAGATTTAATAAATTGAAACATTGCAAGAGGGGCCCATGACCCTAAAATAATTGAAGTAAAGGTTTCACAAGAAGGAAATAAAGAGAATAAAGGCTATGATAATGCCTCATTGGAAATATTAGGGTTGGATACCAAAATTCCCTATAGAGGGTTTAGAATGCACATACGAAAATAGGGTTGCACATACCTCACTTGAGATTCCTATAGAAGACCTTTCATCATTGAAATGTGTCCAATGTCATTTTTGTCCTAGATACAAGTTTATACACATGGATTAGGGTTTTGTAATGAGTTAATGGTTGAAACCCTAATTTTAGATCTTCTATATGAAACCTCGATTTTGGCCTTAAAATCTAGGCCAAACAATTTGGTATATTTTTCTAATTAGGAAAACATATTTGTTGAGTCAATATGAGGTTAAAATGAGTTATTTATACATTTTAGGGATTTTATTTAGTCATTTTGGTTTATTGAAAAACATTCCCTAAAAACGTGGAAATCAGGCCCGAGAAACATTTTTATTGGATATGGTTTATTTTTATGAATCCATTGCATAATTATTTATATTTTTTGATAATCGAGTAATTAGTTATGAATCTTCTAAAATAACAAAATAGGAAAATGACACGTGGGTTAAATGTTTTGTGAAAGAGCTGACCTGGAGGTTGGGCCCACACTAACCTAGGCCAATCACGCATGGCCAGGTCACGAGTTTGCGCTCGTAGGGTTCTGTCAATCAGTGACTAAGTAGGAATGAGTCAAGACAGTTTTGCCCTCGGGCGAAAAGTAAAAGAAGAATTGTGAACGAGGGTAGAGTTGGGAATTCAATGAGGGGTTTGTCCCCGGGACCTTGCCTCTCCATGGCGTCAAGCTACTCAAGCATCTTGCCCCAAGATTGGGCAAGTTCATAGATCATGACCAAGCTTCGAACGAAGAGAAGGGAAATGAAGACGAGGAGATGGCGAACTGACTAGGGCTCCCAATTGCTATGTTGGTCTCATTGTCAGCCCTGGGAGATCCCTGCTAGGTCAGGAAGAAGGTTGAGGTGTTGGTGGTTGTGAGATGTAGCTCTAGCCAAAACGAAGGCAGAGATCAGGTTCTGGTGCCTTGGTGATGCTATAAGCATGGGTATTTGTAGGTGTGTGGGTGGTATGAGGGGAACAGGAGTCGGTGGTCAGAAGCTCCGATCTGAGGGTTTGGGCATTTCTCAGTTCGGCTGAAACCGATGAAGAGTAATGGCTCGTTCGAATCATTGGAGCCTCATGAATTTGGAGAAAAAGAAATTATAAAAAAGGATGGGAAATTGATTGAGAATTCATTTGTGGATCAAATCTCTATAAAATGGTTCTGTTCTTCACAGGCCTCCAAGCTAGACGATGACTTGGGGAGTGTTAGATCGAAGATCGACATCCCATAGCTCTTTTTCTCAATTCAGGTAACACCTGACACTATTAATGTCTGGATTTTAGGTTTAATGTAGGACATCAATGAATTCATATTAATTTCTTAAGAAAACCTTAGTCAATTCTTTTAAAAATGATTTAAGGTGTCAAACAAGGTCTAATTGATCCCAAATTTGAACCATAGGCCCACAATGAAGTCTTGATTAATGCTATGTAATTAGATTTTCATTGTGCAAAACCTTTGACCCTTAATCACCATATTGTCCATTAATATATTTTAAAGGGTGAATTAATACAAATATATTTCTTTAGCAATTCCTTAAGTGAAATTCAAGATGGATATTATAAAATCATTCATGAGTCATGTCACACTTCTATTCTCCTTTTTATTTCTTTAATAACATTTAGGAGGATAAAGAGAGAGAAAGAGGGTTTCTATCTCATTAACTAACTCAACTTAACATTATTTCTCATTTCTTTATCCCAACCACATAGACTCTAAATTAACATAATTCACTAAGTGTCTCTCATTAATGGAAATTTGGGATTATTAGACTCTATCCGTGGATCATTCTATCTCCAACCATATTGTTTCCCAACATTATTTTTCCTAAATTACCCTCACTATAATAGAAAATGGTAAGGGTCCGAGTTGAATTCATTAGTATAGAAACCTAAAACTCTGACATCAACTTATTGGTTAGTTCTTGGCCATGATATTTTTTTCTTAAGTGAAGGATAGGTGAGAAGAAATTTTTGGTTAGGGCAATCCCATAGAAGAGATATTTAAAGTTCTTGAGCTTTTCACCTAAATGTAGCTGAGTATTATCATGGGGACAATTTTTTTAAGGCCTAAGCCTTCAGGATAAAATGTATTTTTGTATAAGTAACTTTTTTATCATTATGTTAAATATCATTTTTTTTATCAATACATGTACAAAAGAAGTGGACATAAATTGCTAATTAAAACCATAAATCTAAATATTCATTTTCTAAACACATAATTTTTTTTCATGCACAACTCAAAGCATATACCAATGGCAATTGGTCCTTCAAAAAAATGTATTTAACATCCATGTTAACTTCTACCACACCTTTTTTTGTGTTTTTTTGTAAAAAAATATCGCAATGCTGACCAAAATAGTAAATTTACAATAACCTTTAATATGTATCATACCATAGAGTTTATAGTTGATGACTTTATCTTTTGTTGCTTTTAATGCTTTCACGATGAGGGATGTCTTTATTTCCATCATTACGTGCACTAGGAGGAATCCATTGATTATTGTATTTGAATAATTAGAACAAATTAAGTGTTACTTGTATTAGATAAAATAATAAATTATGGATTTATTAAACAACTGATGTTGCTGATTCAAATGAAAATTCAGATAAGTTTAACATATGTTACTATACATATGGGATGAAAAAGGATATGGGAAGAATAAACTAAGCGAGATCGCATGAAGACGACAATGTAGAAGGTAGGGAAGGATAGGACTGCTTATATAATCCATCTAGTTCATCTAGGGTCTAGAAAACTAAAAGTAAATGGTTGTGTAACCAACCCCTGTGGAATTTTAGAAATAATCCAAGTGGTTATACAAATTGTATTAGGCAAAAATCAAACTTGTCTTTAGAAATGAACTAATTTATAAATATTATATACACAAACTAAATCATACTTGATGTTCTCACTACAAAGAACTTCCATCAAGGTATTACGTCAAAGCAAATACTAAACAATGCAAATCTTCCAGTCAATATATATATATATATATATATATATATATATATATATGTATGTATATATATATATGTGACATTTCATACATATTTATTTACATTCTATGAATAAATCAAAAAGATGTGTCTGGAATTCTATGAAATAACTGACTGGTAAGATAAAGATGACATAATCAAATATTCTAAGAGATTGAATTTTGGAGAAACAAAATCCTATTGTACAATCTAAAGATGAGGAACAAAGGTCAATGCTGGTGACCAAAGTGATACAAGTTCCCACCCCGACATCTAGAAGATGAGAATACAATGGTCAACTAGACAGATTCAGGCTGCCACCCAACACCTAAAACAAGAGTATGGACGCGAAGGGTGAAGGGTGCCACTTGTAGTGGTCGGGCATGAGACTATTGGGTATTACAGAGCGGTGGGACGGTTTGGTGAGGAGATAGAAATTCTATAATGTTTATCATAGTCAAATGGAAATTAAGTCTCTAGGATATAGGAAGGGGAGACATTGAAAGTGGGAAATCAATGATTAGCCATAGAAAATAACACGGGTTAGGGATTGACCATTGGGATAAAACATAATTTAGAAATAGCTTATATCACTATCCACTTGACCTTGACACATGTGATTTTATTGAACTGCTCCCACCTAACCCTAGACACCCTATCCCCTATATATGCTTTAGTGGTGGCTTGGGGTAGGGGTTACAACTCTGTAGCGTTAAAGATCACCACCTACTATTCCACATCTCCTCTTACCACATTCAACTCCTGAAACAATAATTATCTTTGATGTTAACCTTTCCTAACCCATTTTCTATGCTTTTGGACCATGGACAAGGGTGGTGTTTGGCTTTATACAATTGGAGGTGAAGTATGAGAAGTCTCTATCATCTCCATGACAATTTACTTCTCTACTCCTTCCATTTATTTTTCTGATTCTTGCATCGTGTGTAGCTAAGCTACCTTGGATAGTTATTTGAGGAAACAAAGTGTGAGTTTAACACTATGTTGGGAGCATGTTATTGTAAACACTATAATTTCTTTTGGAAATGCTATATGGTTTCTTGTTTCTCATTTCCAATTAGTAGAAATGGTGAGTTATGCTTGAAGTCATCCTTGTATAGATACCTCTGTTATCCTATATCCTTATACTCTTCTATTCCTAATAGTGATATCTAGTGTCTAGTTGTGGTACACTTAATGTACCTAAATAAGATCAGATCTAGAAGTTGGGGTGGTAATAGGAGGTGAAATAACCTTCTCCTATACTCCATACCACCCTTGCCACTAAGTAGTTTAGGATAATCACTCCTAGAAACCTAGAAAGTGAAGCCTTCATTGAATTACCTATACCCTAGTAAATTTAACCTCATAAGATTTGATTGGGGGTGATGGGAACACTTACCATATACACAAATTATACCACCATGGTCTAGTAGTAGTATAGGATAATGTATCATCATCCAATTATATTGTTTGGTTTGTAGGCACATTTTTCTTATTTGTTTTCCATGGTATACTCCCAACTAGTTTGACTTTTAACATTACTCACAAACAACCCACTACCCTATTTTCTTGTAAAAACCGTAGTTACCTTTTGATAACTAGTAAATATTTGAGTTAGATCATTCTCTTGCTCTCTAGTGTTTTTTTTTTAATTTTCTTGCCCGCTTTATTACTCAGCCAAATCGGCATGTGCCAAGCCTAATATTGGGCTCAAAAAGTTTGACAGAAGTGAAAAATAAAAAACTGACCCTCTACAAGTATCACTAGCAATGACATTTGCCACTTTATTACTACTATTACACTTATAACATAAATCAAAGGAGTTAAAATTCCCCCGGATCGTCTGGATGTCCTCCACGATGTTGCCCAGATAGTCCCTCATTTGTTTCTTCTTTGCATAGGTTGTTGCCACCATTAGCGAATCTGTCTCCACCTCCATTTTGTCGTACCCACAGAGCTTTGTCCACTGACTAGCCTCCTGAATGCCCAAAGCTTCAGTCAGTGCCACATCCTTCATCCCTACCCATCGTTTACCCGCCATGGCTTTAATCATGCCCATGTTGTC
Source organism: Alisma plantago-aquatica (assembly GCA_963693085.1). Classification (NCBI taxonomy): domain Eukaryota; kingdom Viridiplantae; phylum Streptophyta; class Magnoliopsida; order Alismatales; family Alismataceae; genus Alisma; species Alisma plantago-aquatica. The sequence continues at coordinate 86,067,634 of OY856411.1, forward strand.
CCTGATCACCATACCCACTACTAACGTACCATCTTCCCCAACTAAGACATCCACATTCAATTTTACTCTCCCCTCCATCGGGGTTGTCTAGATACTCCTTACCCGCTGCAAGTGCCTACCCTGCCCCTCTCCCTCATTCATCATTCTCCTACCAGTGTAATCCTGTATTCGGGCCAAGAGTTTTGTTTTGGTGATCCTGGCTTCTGCATTTGACTGTCTAAATACCTTATTGTTCCTGTTGCTCCACACAGCCCACATGGTTGCCACCATCTCCTACTCCTCCGCCAGAATGATAGACAAAGCCTTACCCATCACCAGATCCTTGATGTCCGCGACAGTGGTCCTTGTCGCTTGAGAAGACTGCTCCCATAGCTCGCTCGCACTCGGGCACCGAAATAGCATATGTGGCATTATTGCATTCTCATAATAGCACAAGGGACACCTTCCATCTGCTACACAATATCTATCCACCAACCTAGCTACGGTCGCCAATCCCCCAGTAGCAGCTCGCCATAGGAAATGGGCCACTTTCAGTTCCCATCCTCTCCTCCATATTCTCCTCCACAGCTCATCCCTATTTTCTAAAATGTGTTGTCTCACCCCCTGCGTACCAAGCACTCCCAACCAGTAGGCCAATCGAACTGTGAATTCACCATCTCCTGATGGCCACTAGTATAGGGAGTCTATCGGCAATCTGATGCGAAGGGGTATGGCTAGAATTTTTCCATCTATAGGATCTGGGAACATAGAAAGTATGAGATCAACCTTCCACGCCAAGCCTATGTCTATCATGAGCTCTCTCACCAAGCTAAGTTGCCTGTTAGCCCCATCCCTGTAGCTATCCAAAGAACTCCCATGTGACGATATCCATCTATCATCCCACATCTTGATTGGTGTCCCATTTCCCACTCTCCATTCCATACCTTCTAATATTACTGCTTTGGCACCCCACATGCTTCTCCAAGTATAACTTGGATTGTATCCCCTCCTGGCCTCCAAAATAGTTGACCCCGAGAAGTAACGTACTTGAAGGACCCTAGATACCATGGCTTCTGGTTTTGTATGAATCCTCCATATTTGTTTTTCTAGGAGAGCTTGGTTAAACATGTGGAGATTTCAAAAACCCATGCCCCCTTGTTTCTTCGGTCTGCATAAATTATCCCAGCTCATCCAAGCTAGCTTCCTCTCATTCCCCTTTGCCCCCCACCACCATCTAGCCACCATACTGTGAATTTAATTGATCATCCCTATCGACAGCTGGAAAATGCTCATGACATACATAGGAATAGCTTGTGCCACCACTTTAATGAGGACTTCCTTCCCTTAATTTGACAACAATTTCTCCACCCATCCTTGCATCCTGCGCCACACTCGCTCTTTGATGTAATTAAACACGTGCTTTTTTGACCTCCCAATAGCAATGGGAAGACCAAGGTAGCGTTCATGTTTATCTACCTCCTTGACCTGCAATAATTGTTTGATCTCCTCCCTCTTCTGGTAGCTTGTCCTTTTGTTGAAAGCAACCTCTTTCTTGGAATAATTTATTTTTTGACCGGAGGCCCGTTCATATTGACTGATAATTTCAAAAACTTTCAGACACTCTGCATTGGTTTATCTAGTAAAAAGGATTTCATCATCTGCAAAGAATAGGTGAGAAATATTCGGCGCTGCTCTACTAACTTTAATCCCATGAATGAGATTATTATTATTAGCATCTAGAAGGGAAGTAGAGAAAGCATCCACACAAATTATAAAAAGATACGATGATAGAGGGTCACCCTGTCTAAGTCTACAGCCTGGCGTGATCGTTCTGGTCCTATCCCCATTGATGGAAAAACCATGACTAACACTGGAGATGCAATCATAGACTCGGTCCCTCCATTTCTCCCCAAAACCCATACACGTCGACACAAGGAGTAGGAAATCTGATTCAACTCTATCACAAGCCTGTGACATATCCAACTTCAGATCGGCACTTGTTAATTGAATAGTAAAAGGTGAATTCTTTGTTAGGATGAGTTAGTTCTTATTGGTTACTTGTTGTGTTCGATTGGGAATATTATGTATAGTGTATTTCTAGCTTATTCCTCTACGTCAATTTCTTTTCCTAGTGTTAGCTAGGATTTATATCTCTTAGTTAGTGCTAATTGATTTCTTTGCTTATTTAGTTAGACTAAACTGTTAGAGTAACTTAGGTTCGTTTCTTACCATGTCAATTGCATTTTTGTATAGTTTACTCAACGTAAATAAAACTTGAAACCCAAAAAATCATAACTTGTTCTCTAAAACCCCAAAAAATAGATTATATGTAGTTCCTTGTCGACTTTGTTGGCTAAATGGACATCTATAAATCCCTTTGTTTTGATTATGACAAACATTTCATTTTTATTGATCTAACGAGCTACTTGAGTGTGCAGGAACAAGGTGGATGACAAAGTACTAGGGAAATCCATATGTTTACATATTTATATTTTCATGAAATGTAATCGCTTTGTAAAAACTTGTACAAATATATAATGTACAAGTACTTAGATTTCATGTAAATCAAGAGTTAGATCTTCCCTAGCTAAACACCACATTTAGATAAGTCATCCCCTTCAAATAGGATCACATATGCACACTCATACATATAATTAGTGCCTAAATTGAAACATTGAAACAAGATCAATCTCGGTCGACCAACTCCTCGACCGAGACACTCTCGGTCGATAATCTTCTCGACCGAGAAAGATCCAAAGTAGCCGTTAGACACAACTGACAAGGTAGTTGGCAGTTGGAGATAAACGTTGCAAAACACTTGATTCAGAGAGCCTGTCGGTCGACAAGAGTTCGACCGAGTAGGTGTCTCGGTCGACCATTCCTCGACCGAGATGAACTCGGACAGCAACTGCAGAGTAAATTAATTAGCCATTGCTAAAGCAACAAACTTGTACCTAACGGCTAGTTAAGCACTTAGAAACCCCTAGAAGTTGTCTAGAACGTCCTTGAGCATCCTTAGGCCATTCCTATAAATAGGACAAGCCATAGGACACCCAAACACACTTGTTACACTTGAGAAATCCTTGAGCATACTTTGAGCAATCTGTTTGTGAGCAAATTGAGCATTGTGACAATTGGCTACTTCCTTCCTTAGCTCATATTTCGTGTCCTATAGGCTAGCATCTCCTATCCACTGCAATTACAATTCCATACACTTTGGTTAGGAGATCTATATGCTTGGTCTAGGCAAATCAAGCCTTGTGCTACAAAAGGATAAGTTGTAATTTCCTTTTCCTTTCTTGTTCTCTATTATTGTTTGTACTCTCCTTGCTACTCCTAGGTGGGAGGCTGCAGATTGGAGAGGGTGGAGATCTTCTTGGTGAAGAAGGAGACCTTGAGCTACTTCTAGAAGGCTGGTGCAACAGGAGGTTACTTCTAGAGAGGAAGGCTACTTCAAGGGGGAGCTTGGAGTTACTTGAAGAAGGCTACCTCAAGTTGGTGCATCTACTTCGAGTGAAGGCTGTTCAAGGGGTGTAAAGGAAAGTATTGTATTTTGTATAAATCCTTGTGAAGGTAATAAAATATATACTTTCAAAATCTCGGTTGGGTAAGCAACCGGGTTGTGGACTGACAACTTTAGTATTTGCTAAAGTTGGAACCACTCTAAACACCTGTCTCCTTCTTCCAATTTCAATTGTGGTTGTTTGAGTTCAATAATTGTTAAAATTGTTTTAAAACTCTATTCACCCCCCTCTAGTGTTTTTTCAATTGGTATCAGAGCAGGCTTCAAGGAACCCTAACAAGGTCTTGAAGAATGGGTGACGGAGTGCTCAACAACCTTAACCTTGAAGGGACACTTGTTGCTAGACCTCCAGCGTTCGATGGAACAAACTACCAATATTGGAAGAGAAGAATGCAGTTCTACTTCCAAGGCATCAATTGGGACCTATGGAGGATGGTGTCAACCCCATATGAGCTTCCTCAAACTCAATTTGTGGAATGGGATGCAAATACGGTAAAGATGGCTCAAATGAATGCTAAAGCTGTAAGCATTTTATATTGTTCAATTTCAGTAGGAGAATTTAATAGGATATCTAACTGTGACACAGCCTATGATATTTGGCATAGACTGTCCATAACTTATGAAGGTACAGTCCAAGTCAAAAATTCCAAAATTAGCATGCTTAAACAAAAGTTTGAACACTTTCGTATGGATCCTAATGAATCTATTAGTGAAATGTTTGCAAAATTTTCTTCTATTGTTAATGGTTTAAATGCCCTAGGAAAACCTATTCTTGAAGAAGATCAGGTATCAAAAATCCTTCGATCACTTCCTCCTAAATATAAGCCAAAGGTGACAGCCATTGAAGTAGCTAATGACCTCACTCGACTGAAAATGGAGCAACTTATTGGCAACCTAGAAGCTCATGAAGCAACCCTAGAAGAGGAAGAAAGAATAGCACGTGAACATCAACACGGAAAGAAGAAGGATGTGGCTCTAAAAGCTTCAAAGATTGTCACACCAGAAAGTGAGGAGTCAAGTGAAGAAGAAGGAGAAGAAGCCTTGATTGTCAACGGTAAGAAATACAAAAGGTTTAAATATAACAAAATCTCTAGTTCTTCTTATTCTCCTCCTAGGTTCTTTTAATGTGGGAAGAAAGGACATCTAAAAAATGAATGTCCTAAAGAAAAGAAAGGAAAGAAAAGCTCACACAAGAAGAAGGGAGAAAAAGCCTATAAAGCTGCATGGGACGAGTCAAGTGACAGTGAAAGCGGAGAAGAAAAGGTGGAATGTCTAATGGCAAGGGAAGATGATGAAGACTCTCAAGAGGTAAGCCTACTTGATCTTCCTAAAGAAGAGTTAATTACTAGTCTACAAGAAACTCATGATAAGTATGTTGATGTCAAGAAGAAACTAAAGAAGGTTATCAAATCAAACGATGAGCTATGTGCTAAATTAGATAATCTTTCTTCTAAAAAGAACAACATTGATCTTGAGAATTTGTCTTTAAAAACATCTTTAGATGATTGCACTAGAAAGCTACTCACTTTAGAAACAAATGTTGATCTTATTTCTAAAGAAAAGACTGAATTGTTAGCTAAATTAAAAGATTTTCATACTCAACCTATTCTGTGTAACCATCTAGACTATGACAATGTTGCAAAAGAAAGAGATTCATTATTATCTGATTTAGATCAAGCAAGAAAAGATTTACACAAGAAGATGAATGACATTGCTAAGCTACAAAGAGAACATTATGAGTTAAGAAGAAAAGATATTCTTGATAACATTCTAAGCGTTGGTACTATTTTCAATGGAAGAAAAGGTTTGGGATATGCTCCAAAGAAAAATCAACCCAGAAGAACTCAGACTATGTTTGTACCTAAGAACACAATGGCTAGAAAGAGAAATGAAGTTGATTCTATTACTTGTCATTTTTGTCTACGTCTTGGACACTATTCATTTTCATGCCCTTATAAAACTAAGGATTCCGACTTAGTTTGGGTCCCAAAACCCCAAACTTAGTAGAGTCAAATGCAATTTAGTTCAGATATGATTAAATGCTCCATTTTGCAATTTATATTGTCTTATCTCAACTTAACAAAAGGTTCTATGCATATTGTTAATTTTATGAACTGTTGTACTAAAACAGACACTTAGTCGGTCGAAGTATTGTCGACCGAACAATCAATCGGTCGAACTTTTGTCGACCGACTGGATGTCTGTAACAAATCAAAATATACAGTAACTATTTCGGTCGAAAATTGGTCAACCGAGCTGAATTTCTGTGTTTCTTTGTTTGTAATACAATAATCTTCTCGATCGATAATTAGTCGACCGAGAAAGATGTCGGTCGAACAATTGTCGACCGACTGGACTTCTGAAACAGAATCTTTATACAATCTATACTTAAATGGTTCTAACCATATCGGACCATCACATGGGTACCAAAATCTACATTTTCATGCAGGAATGGGTGGTTGACAGTGGATGTTCCAAACATATGACCGGGAACAAGGATGCATTTCAAACCTTTGAAGAAAAGAAAAGTGGGACAGTCACCTTTGGAGACAATGGTAAAGGCAAAATCGTTGGAATAGGTAATGTTGGTACAAACCTCGAAATAAAGAATGTTCTACTTGTAGATGGTTTGCACCATAATTTGATAAGTGTTAGTCAATTATGTGATAGTGGTTATGATGTTTTATTTAACAAAACTTGTTGCAAGTTATTAATAGAAAACACTACAAATGTTGTTTATGAAGGAAATAGAGTTGGAAATCTTTATATTCTTAAACCTAACTCTATGAAATCTGTAGTGGGAAAATGCTTGCTTGCAAATGAAAATACCTTACAACTATGGCATAAAAAGCTAGGACATGCTAGTTCACATGTTATTAAAAAGTTAGTGAAATATGATCTTGTTTGTGGATTGCCTGCTTTATCTTTTGATCAAGTTGAAAATTGTGAACCATGTACAATGGGAAAGCAAACAAAAAACTCTTTTAAACCTAAACATGTACTTAGCACAAGTAGATCTTTAGAATTAATTCATATGGATTTATTTGGACCCATGAGGACACAATCTATTGGTGGCAAAAGATATTGTTTTGTTATCGTTGATGATTATAGTAGATATACATGGGTACATTTTATTTCAACCAAAGATGATACTATTCATGTTTTTATACAATTTTGTTCCAAGATTGAAAATCTATTACAAAGCGAAATATGTACCATTAGAAGCGATCATGGTGGAGAATTTGAAAATCATATATTTGAGGAATTTTGTACATCTCAAGGGTACACTCACAATTTTTCTGCTCCACGCACTCCACAACAAAATGGTATAGTTGAAAGGAAAAATCGATCACTACAACAAATGGCTAGAACTATGATGCTCGAACACAACACACCCAAAACCTTTTGGGCTGAAGCTTTAAACACTGCATGCTATGTATTAAATAGAGTAATTGTTCACTCTCATTTGAAGAAAACTCCATATGAAATAATACATTCTAAGAAACCTAGAGTTGACTATTTTCATACCTTTGGTTCCACATGCTATATCTTAAATACCAAAGATGATAGAGATAAGTTTGACTCTAAATCACACAAAGCATTCTTTTTGGGATATTCCACTTCTAGCAAAGCATTTAGAGTATATAACACTATCTCTAGAAAAGTTGAGGAATCTATTCATGTTTCTTTTCATGAAGAGTCAAAATCTGAAAATCTAGAAATCATAGATCTCACTAATCAATTCGAAAATTTAAACATACCAAATGATAGTGAGAAAGTTACTACAACCAATCACCAAGCTGAACCACAACCTACACCTAGGCTTATTAAGGTTCATCCTCAAGAACTAATTATTGGAAATCCTAATGATAAAGTCAAAACTCGGTCTTCCTTCAAAGATGTTGCAAACATGGCCTTTGTTTCTATCATTGAACCTAAGAAGATATATGAAGCTCTTAAAGATGATTATTAGATAATAGCCATGCAAGAAGAATTGAATCAATTCACTAAAAATGATGTATGGGATTTAGTTCCTAAACCACAAGATAAAACCGTCATTGGAACTAAATGGGTTTTTAGGAATAAGTTAAATGAGGCAGGAGAAGTAATAAGGAATAAAGCTAGGTTAGTAGCACAAGGATATAATCAACAAGAAGGAATAGATTTTGATGAAACGTATGCACCATTAGCTAGACTTGAAGCTATTAGAATGTTACTAGCTATTACTGCACATAAAAACATCAAACTCTACCAAATGGATGTAAAAAGTGCATTTCTAAATGGCATCATTCAAGAAGAAGTATATGTTGCCCAACCACCCGGATTTGAAATACCAGAAAAAGGTGACTATGTTTATAAACTTAAGAAAGCACTTTATGGTTTAAAACAAGCACCTAGGAATTGGTATGAAAGGCTCAAGACATATCTTTTTGATAATGGTTTTTCTATTGGAAGTTCAGATTCTACTTTATTTTTCAAAACATACACATATGATTTCCTAGTTGTGCAAATATATGTTGATGACATTATTTTTGGAGCCTCTAATGATTCCTTGTGCACACAATTCAGTGACATTATGCAAAAAGAATTTGAAATGAGCCTCATGGGTGAACTAACTTTCTTTCTTGGTTTCCAAATTAAGCAAACACCTGCCGGAATCTTTATAAGCCAAGAAAAGTATACTAAAGAACTTTTAAAACGTTTTGGGATGGATCAGTGCAAACATGCTACTACTCCTATGGCTACTTCTATTAAAATTGATAAGGATGAAAATGGGGAACCTATTGATGATTCCTTATATAGAGCCATGATTGGTAGTTTGCTTTACTTAACTGCTTCTAGACTGGACACTATGTTTTCCGTTGGTCTTTGTGCTCGATTTCAATCACAACCTATGAACTCTCATTTTCTAGCAGTTAAACGAATTCTTTGTTACTTAGCCGGCACTACCTGTTTTGGTTTATGGTATCCAAAAGGACAATCCTTGGATTTTAAAGCTTATACTGATGCGAATTATGCTGGTTGTCGACTTGATCGCAAGAGTACTAGTGGTGGTTGTTTCTTGTTAGGAAGAGCTTTAGTATCTTGGTTTAGCAAGAAACAAAATACAGTTGCCCTATCTACAACTGAAGCTGAATATATGGCAGCCGGATCTTGTTGTGCTCAAGTACTTTATATGCAACAAGTGTTAAACGATTATGGTTTTACTCTTTCATCTATGCCTATTTTTTGTGACAACACGAGCGCTATCAACTTAGCACACAATCCTATTTTACACAGCCGAGCTAAACATATTGAAATCCGTCATCACTTTTTGAGGGATCATATCTCCAAGAATCATGTTTCCCTTCATCATGTTGATACGGAAGATCAATTGGCTGATATTTTTACAAAACCGCTTCCACTAGACCAATTTAACAAAATTAGGAAACAATTGCTTATCACTCCTTTGGAAGATGTTTTCTTTGATATTTGTGCTTCTTAAACAAAAACTTTTACTTGCATCATTTTGGCTTTTAATGGACATCTTTTTCATTGTATTTGATGGGACATCTAATTAAGGGGGAGTTTCTCTTAAATGGATATCTTTTTGAAATAACAAAGGGGGAGAAATAAATATAAAACTTAGTATTTATGCAAAACTCAATCAATGAGTTTCATAAACAAACTCTTGGCTTTACATTGAAAGTTGCTATATTCCCTAGAGAATTGGATTTCATGTTCCATAACTCATGGGGAATAATAAGCACACATTTTATAAGCAAGAGAAAAAGTTACAAAAGGTAATCTTAAGGTATGAAACTCATATATTTTATATTTCCTTCATTTATATTTTGGAAATGTTTGTCATCTTCAAAAAGGGGGAGATTGTTGGCTAAATGGACATCTATAAATCCCTTTGTTTTGATTATGACAAACATTTCATTCTTATTGATCTAACGAGCTACTTGAGTGTGCAGGAACAAGGTGGGTGACAAAGTACTAGGGAAATCCATATGTTTACATATTTATATTTTCATGAAATGTAATCACTTTGTAAAAACTTGTACAAATATATAATGTACAAGTACTTAGATTTCATGTAAATCAAGCGTTAGATCTTCCCTAGCTAAACCCCACATTTAGATAAGTCATCCCCTTCAAATAGGATCACATATGCACACTCATACATATAATTAGTGCCTAAATTGAAACATTGAAATAGGATCAATCTCGGTCGACCAACTCCTCGACCGAGACACTCTCGGTCGACAATCTTCTCGACCGAGAAAGATCCAAAGTAGCCGTTAGACACAACTGACAAGGTAGTTGGCAGTTGGAGATAAACGTTGCAAAACACTTGATTCAGAGAGCCTGTCGGTCGACAAGAGTTCGACCGAGTAGGTGTCTCGGTCGACCATTCCTCGACGGAGATGAACTCTGACAACAACTGCAGAGTAAATTAATTAGCCATTGCTAAAGCAACAAACTTGTACCTAACGGCTAGTTAAGCACTTAGAAACCCCTAGAAGTTGTCTAGAACGTCCTTAAGCATCATTAGGCCATTCCTATAAATAGGACAAGCCATAGGACACCCAAACACACTTGTTACACTTGAGAAATCCTTGAGCATACTTTGACCAATCTGTTTGTGAGCAAATTAAGCATTGTGACAATTGGCTACTTCCTTCCTTAGCTCATATTTTGTGTCCTATAGGCTAGCATCTCCTATCCACTACAATTACAATTCCATACACTTTGGTTAGGAGATCTATACGCTTGATCTAGGCAAATCAAGTCTTGTGCTACAAAAGGATAAGTTGTAATTTCCTTTTCCTTTCTTGTTCTCTATTATTGTTTGTACTCTCCTTGCTACTCCTAGGTGGGAGGCTGCAGATTGGAGAGGGTGGAGATCTTCTTGGTGAAGAAGGAGACCTTGAGCTACTTCAAGAAGGCTGGTGCAACGGGAGGTTACTTCTAGAGAGGAAGGCTACTTCAAGGGGGAGCTTGGAGTTACTTCAAGAAGGCTACCTCAAGTTGATGCATCTACTTCGAGTGAAGGCTGTTCAAGGGGTGTAAAGGAAAGTATTGTATTTTGTATAAATCCTTGTGAAGGTAATAAAATATATACTTTCAAAATCCCAGTTGGGTAAGCAACCGGGTAGTGGACTGACAACTTTAGTATTTGCTAAAGTTGGAACCACTCTAAACACCTGTCTCCTTCTTCCAATTTCAATTGTGGTTGTTTGAGTTCAATAATTGTTAAAATTGTTTTAAAACTCTATTCACCCCCCCTCTAGTGTTTTTTCAGACTTCCCATGCATTCAACCCCTTAACACTCCTTTACTACACCCAGATCTTATTTTCTTGTGGTTCATGTCTCAAAGAGTGTGCCTCAGTTGGTTATTTGTTGCCATAGAGTTCCCTAGATGTATCAAACTTACAATCATCATTGTCGAGGAGTGAGGTTTTGTACCCAAATATTTGTATCATTTAGAATCTTTCTAGAATCTCTCACCATTGATATTCTGTATTTTTTGTTATTTATGATACCAAACTTTCTTTTCTCTACTTTTTTGTTCCATGCAGAAGTGACACTACATGTTTTCCCATCGTTCCTTGTCTGTCGAATCATTCTTTGAAGATATAAAAATTAGTAGGCAAGGCAAAGAAATAGGTGAACCCAAGTAGAATAACTAGAAATAGGGGACCGTGAAGAATATAACCCAGGCGATCCTCTAATTCCCCTCCACCAATGATAGCTTCTTGTAGGGCAACTACACCTCACCAATTAAAACAAGAGTAGAGATGATGATAAGAAACATATTCTCCATTCCAAAAATACTATTCAGACTCATTCCTACCTTAAATGAGAATCCCTATAAGCACATTGATGTGTTCTTGTAAGTTTGTTCTACAATTTTCATTCCACCTACCACAAACAAATCTATTTTCCTCACCCACATCCATTTCTCCTTGAAGGATGTGGTTGAAAATTGGAATTCTACTAAAACATAAGTGGTGACATGGGAGGCTATGAAGAAAAAAATACTCCAAAAATTTTATCCATTATACAAAATTTCTCAAATGATAAGATGCATTACTTCATTTATAGAATTTGTCCTAAAGAAGTTCCACTGGAGTTTGCAGAGATTCCAAAAAGATATTAAGAAACTGCCTCTACCATGAGGTACCTAGTGAAACATTTTCAATGACTTGATTTAAGGCTGTCTCAATTGGGTCATAATCTTGTATACACCAGTGTTATTGAAAATTCATTGATAAAGGTGTTGTATAATCACGGTCTTTGTTTCAGCACGTGGCTTGCAAGGAATAGGGTATCTAGTTCAGCTAATGACTATGATAGACATCATGGTGATTTCTCATCTACTCAACCACCTTCTTCTTTAAAAGATGAAAATCCACGAAATTATGATGTATTTTTCTAACATGATTAATCTAATGAATAGTTAAAAGCGAGGTGCTTCAAAAAATTTGGTACAATTTATTGAATCCCTTGATGAACAGGTAAAGACACTTCAATCATATGAAAACTGGAAATCTAAATGTCATATGTCCCTATCCTACACTTTTGAGTGGAAAAAACACCCTAATTTCTTAAATAAACAAGGAGAAGTGGGACTTGGACAACCATGGTAGCAACAAATCCAAAGGTACAGTTAAAAAGTAAACATTTGAAGTTCCTCATATGATTAGAAGTCTTGATGAATTAAAAAAAGATGAATATAAGTAGAATTGATCAATGTTTGGATCATCTCTCATTGTCACTTGAATGATGTGATGAGGAAGGGCACAATTTTTAAACTATCATGAATCCTAGCAATGCTAGTGGGGAAATTGGGGTCTCCTAAAACACCTATCATGTACCACAAATATAAGTAAAAGACTTGCAACAATACCAAGCTCCTCCTAAACCACATGACATCCCACCTCCACAATTACCATACAACTACCAATTTTCGCCTCCACCACAACAACCACCAAATCAATCCCAACAACTCCCTCAGGTTAAACATGTCCAACAACCATATATCCTACATAACCCGCATGACAATACCAGGCCGTCTCCTCCTTCCCCACAACAACAAGATCACCTTATCATAAGAAATTGGAAGCTATTACAATTCTATGGAGACACAAAACACTTTAGCAGCTATAGGTCCAAGTGAGTATTGATAGAATGAGATAATAAAATTGATACTATGATACATGACATAGTGTGTATTGATACTTTTATGTTTAGTAGTTATATTTTTTATACTGGTGTTGATATTATGATACCATATGTTGATCATCTTGTTTGTGTTTAGGGAAGTGCACATCAACCTACCTATCATGATGCTCTATTGGATTCTACTACTTATATAGGGAAAAATCATATTGAGCATATTTTTGAAAGATTCGAGCATGTATACATTAATATCCCATTGTTGGATGCAATTAAGAGAATTTCTTCTAACAAAAATTCTTTAGACACATGTGTAACTTCAAGAGAATGACAATTATGTGCATGTCCCAAAAGGTGATACTCACATAATAGTTAGTGTTGTTTTGCAACGTGCTCATCCTACCAAGATGAAGGTCCCAAATGCACTCATAATTTCATGTTTCATCAATGGTCACCACATTAACCAAGATCTTCTGGAATTGATGTCATGTGTCAGTTCCATTTCTTGTTTTGTGTATGCAGATTTGGATTTAAGACATCTAGATCCCTCAAATTGCACCCTCTGGGTAGCTGATCATCCAACGGAGGTTCATCATGGTAGAGTATGTGATGTGTTGGTGAATCTTGATGATATACCTCAACTTTTGTCCCTACTACTTTTATGTTTCAATACTTGTAAAAGGATAAAAGGAGAGTTTCCACTATATTGGGAATACCGTTCATAGAAACTAGTGATTTTTATGTACATGTTACGATAGGTACCTTGTATGTGACTTTCATGCATTTGAAAACTAGACTAAACATATTTAATCTTTCTCGAAAGTCAAAGCCATAGGTGCAACGAAATAAGTTTCATACTTTCTTGATTTCTTGGAAGAAATCAATGAAGAATGCTTACCGATGTGGATTGAGACAACCATTAATAGTAGAGGCCTTGTTACAATAGTTGAATATCCTTATGAGTTATTTGAAGAAGTAAAAGAGGTAAAGGTAGTAGTTTTTAGTGCTAATTTACATTTTCTGACAGTTAATACCTATAAAACTTTCATTGAAGAACCTCACATTTTTTAGACGAAACTCTCATTGAGGGATTAGAATATGCTTTTATTTGTTCAAATGACTCCCTCACAATGATAAATTCCCCATTATTTCTGTAGATCAAGAAGATGCCCTTATTTATGTGTCGAAGAACAACATTTAAGCCATTGAATGGTCTATTTCTTATTTGACAGGAGTTTATCCCTCCATTTATGTACACAAGATCTACTTAGAGGATGTTGCATGCCTGAGTCATAAAATGCAAAGAAGACTTAATCCAGAGGTAAATTATGTTTTGGACTAAGAGTTCATGAAGTTTATATATGCACATCCATCAACCTTTATTATAGATTTGAGACTGACTTGGTCATTTAAGTTATCAATTACATCATGTTTTAGTTACTTTCATCAAGTTTGTTATTGTCCTAAAATACTATGATTTTGATTGAATTTCTAGCTCTTATTCAAAATAATGTTGTAACGACCCCACCCCTCGACAACCCCCAATTAAGGAAGGCCAAGAAAGTAAGAGTTGTTATCCCAAACAACATCATATGATTTTGCAAATAATAAAAATTAATTAACAAATTCTACCACAACTAAGTTTAGTACAAGATATTTTTTTTCTTTTCACATATCTTTCAAAAATAGGATTTTAGAAACTTATTCAATGAGAAAAATAGCTAACGATATTCCTCCAAACATTGCCTAGTCTTTCTCTTTTCAATGTCACCTTTTATTAAACATCCACTTTCCATAGACGTAACTGCATATTGTCCTAAAATGTCGACAAACAAAACATCAGTCAGTATAACAAATTATAATGGTATGTGGGAGAAACCAAAAGTTTACATATAATTGTAACAACATAACTACAACAATTATTTTTTACAAAACAAAATTTACATTTTCTTCATAACTTCTAAACCATTTTTATGCAAACTCTAGTATACCCTCTCTTAGGATATTGTCCCTACACTAGACATTAGGCTACCTCTCAATCTAGAGCTAGGAACCTCATTGGCCACCTCTTAATCTGGAGCTAGGTGCCATTAGGTCTTCCCATCCTGGGGTATGACCACTTATGACCTTCCCAACCTGGGGCTTGGTCTGACCTTCCCAACATGGGGCTTGGTCCTTTAATCATCACCATGACTTTACTCATCTTTTATTTCATCGTTCCCAAAGGTGGTTTGCGGGTTCAAGCAAGTGATAAGCTATATAAGGTGATAGCCATAGACACTTTATAAATTGCAAGAGCTAAAGTTCATCCAAGTATTAAATTTCAAGTAATCCGTAAAACCTCAAAAATTGCAGTGAAACTAGAGTGATTATCCATAAGTGTAACCACATGCCTGATTTGACAGTCTCAAATCGAGCAAGACAACTAATCCAATCAAGAAGTCCAATAAACCAAGCCAAGCAATAAATCAAGCAACTTGGTCTTGAACAATTTTTATAACAAAGCACACATCAACTTAAGAGTAATAAAGGATTCCTCTTCAAGAATCAGTTCTAGATTTAGGAACAAATTCAAAGCAAGATGGAGTTGTATAAAACAAGTCAGACATGTTGATTAGGTGATCAGTCCTACTGGTCAGATGACCAACCTTCTCTACATCCAAGATATCACTAAGCTAAGCTTCAGATCAATCAATCTCCATTACTGATTGATCTTCCAAAACGTCATTCGTACTTACTATATCTTTGATAAATTTTTGATATTGAATGATCGGATAATCCATTCCCAGCCCTTGATTAGCTGTGACTTGTTGCTTATAGTGTTAAAGAGGATTGAATCTCATTCTCATAGGTTTTGAGGATGAGTTGAAGACATACAAACCATACACAATGGGTAATTTTGTTTTTAACTGACCATTTTTCTAGGGTGTCTATTGTCTTATTAAACGACCTCCTTTTGTGGGTGATGGAGAGGTTTCTCTTCATGGTGAGTAGACATTGAAGTTCCTTGTGGATAGGCTTGAATTATGGAGGTGTCAAGGTAGCCTTGGTTAGGATTTTGTATACCATAAGACTATTTGATTCTGCAATGATATCTCTTAGCTTATGGATGAATTGTTTGATGCCCCTGATGGAAGATTTGATCTCCACTTGAAGTGCATCCATGTAGGAAGTAGCCTCACCTTAATATAGATACCACCTATACAGTTAGTTAAAATAGACCTATAACATTAGTTTTGTACCAAACCCTATGTGGGTGACAATACATCCATGAACCTCTTGCGTCAGTTTCTAGGGAATGCAAAAATAACTCAGAGCAATACTAGTGTTGTTATATCACTCTTTGTTATCGATTCCTTAGAAAGGAACTAACGCTATAGTTCTATTCTATTGTACGTTCTAGTTTAAGAACTGATGATGCATAGTAATATGAAATCTTGGAAGCATGATCCTGCGAGGTAGCACGACAATGTTGTGGGTAGCGTAGCACAGTTGTGTTGGATGGCATAGACTTTTAAAATTGTTGTGTCTTCTATATTTATGGAAAACCAATGTTCTATATTCTTATCATGTAAAAGTTTAACAGATAAAGGTGGATGTGTCATCAATTAAGTGGTAAAACTTACGGCGCAGATCTACTACGTCATTTTTTAGTTATAATTGACGCCAAATGTATGTTTCTTTTATAGTATGTTTGTAGACCTATTGTTTTGTTGTTTTGTAGGATACAAAACTTATATTTCATTAGAGCTACATGTTCCATCATGTTTTCATCTTAACAACATGCCAACACACCTGCAAAATCTAGAATAACAAACACATACACCCAATTTATCCAGCCAAATACATCAACATTCTCTAATCCCATTTTTTTCTACACTTAATTCCATTCTTTTGCACATACACAATTCAGAAAGCACACATATAACTACATTATCCAATTCCATTCTCATTACATGTAAAAATGCAATTCTCATTCTATTCATTTATCTTCACATCCATTTTCACACAATTATATATACACACATCATTCACATATACACCAAACATTCATTTTCATCAAATTTAAAGTTGCAAAAGGTCATAACCATCGCACGTATATATAAATAATGATATCAAGGTTTGGAAAACTCATATTTATGACAATCACATTCAAAGCCAAATTTCTTAATGCAGGAGTGTTCCCACTCTTCTAATCTCATCTATCTCTTCATTTGTATAGGGCATAGTCGTGTCAAACATATGCAAGGAGAATGACATAATTCAAGGGTTTGATTTGATTTTTTTATATCATCAAATTATACTATTTATTTATGATGATTAAGATTATATAGATCACCTTTTATTTACATTAAATGTTTAGTGTCGTATGTTAGACAATCAGGTCCATATAGCACATTATGTATATACATGCCCAATTATAGTTTTGTATAGGACAATATAAATTTATTTTTTTGTGAAATATTAATAAAAATGTAAGCATAGTTGGCTTATATATTCACTGGAGTCAGAAAACTACCTCAACATTCTTCCAACTTAATAATTTCCTTTTTTTTCATCTACCTTTCCTCAAACATTTATGAATTGTTTTATACCCTAATAAATTTAAGTAAAGCATTTAATTGAATTAGTAAATAGTCACTAGTGATATATGCAATAATATATGTTGGCAGATTTAAAAATTTATTCATGCAAATAATGTCTTTTTCATTGCATTTCCCCCATTATCTACTTTGTCTCTAGAAGGATCTATATAATATGTAGTTAGCATCTTGGGGAAAATCACAACAAACTCCAATGATTATTATTATTTAGTGAAAAGAAGGCAAACAAAAGAAAACACAAAATCCACAATGGAATGTAATTTTGTAAAAATTATAAGCAGTGTGCCCAAAACTTAGCCAACATGGAAGGAGCTAAATTCATGCACTTTCTCACATTATCAAAATATTTAAATGCAGTAGAGTAGTAATCATTAATAGATTTCCATTCTTTATCTACATAGCTAATCAATGATGGAACCATAAATTCCACATTGGTTAGTGTGAACTATCCACATACCCTATATAAGTAGCAGCAAAACATATATTTATGTGTTAATATATAAGAAAATAGATCAACATATATTTACACACATATAATTAGGTATTTTTCCATGAGATCTGACCATATCCAAAATTCTATCATAGTGTATTCAACCAAGCATAAGTAAAACACTCCATAATATATATCAAGAATACAATACTATCATGAGATTGACCTGCAACATCCTACTTAATATGGACCATCGTAGTCCACCATTCTTCTAAGTCACTTAGCCATAGATACAACCCCTTGCACTTAGGATTTAGAGAGTCATATAGGTCCTTTGCAATCCAAGCAGGTAATTTAGTATCTAGAGTAGGAAGTGGAGGACAAAGTATAGGGAGTATCTTAGGTGTTGTGATCTACATATATTCTCATCTCATTTTCCAGTTAGATACATAAGTAGAAAAAAATCACAACTACAAATGCAATGAAAATTTAGCATACATCTAAATGTATAACTCCCACTTTGGTTCACCAACCATGCTATCTTCTGCATCATCTAATTCCTAATGCTCTAGGTGACCAAGTGGCAGTGATGTCTATTTTGAAGCCTCATAGACAATCTTGATAGATACACAAACTGCATTGTCGAGCATTATAACACCATGAATAATGTCACCTGGAAGGGATGGGTAAATGTCACCTAGTGCAACGATAATAATGCCAGGTTCTAGTAATATAAAATGACATGTCATAAACCCTTTGAAATTTGTATATAGTGTAATATATATCTAATCAAAAACATATTTTAAACTCACATGGAAGACTATTATATCACAAAAAACTTACAACATGCATGCTTATTGGCAGGTTCATGGGATTACTCACAACCACCTTTGTCGTAGGGGGGTCTCCTCATAAGAAGAGTAGATCAACATATGTATTATCTCAGGAGGTTGAGATTGAGAAGCCTGATATTGTCTCATTGCATACTCTATTCACTTTTCAATCATGTGTTGCCTCTTCTCTTGTGACAGTCATCCTTTCTTGACATAGTTATGAACCATGATGACTGAATTATGAACCTTAGAAAATGAGATACAGAGCTCAAAAATTGGGATGAATATGCATTGATCAATTCTTCTAGGGGGATTCTCTCTTCCCTTCTTGTTAATATTAGTTGTGGAGAGCCTTATATCCCATACTAATGTCATAAAAAACCACAACAAAGTCAAACCATTCAAGATCAAATGATTCAAAGTGAATACCCATCAAATCTTTCCTGACAATGTCCTACTATTCTCAATTGTATATGCAATGAGACTTGTGAAGTTCAAGAAGGCGATCATGAAATTTTAAATGATTATATGGCAACATATGATTAATGTAAATTACATGATTTTTTGCTCGAATTTCTATTATAGGTAAAGACGTGTATTAGAAGAGATGTTAATCAAATGTAAGGCCCCTTCCATAGTAGATATCTAAGGGTCCTAATATTTAGTGGTAGGTGGTTTACTGATAACAACATAAAGGTCATGAAAAAATCAATATGAAGTATGGTAGATGGTCTAGAATACAAAGATTAATAACGAATTGTTTGGTCTTTGATTGGGTCCACCATACAATACATGGTTATGTTTCGGGGATACCTTTGCTTGCTGCTAATCCTAACTATGGAGACAATTATGAAAATACCCACAAACTCTTATAGGGTGGGGAAAGAATCATGGAATTGCCTTTAAGACTACATCCAAACTACAAGTTCATGAAGTGTGGGTATCAAATACACTTCATTGATCCAAATATTGTGTAATCTCAAAATATATGATTGTCTCTACATGAACCATATATCATAAAAACTTCATTAATAAGTGAAAGATATGATACAGAGATGGGAACGATCAAACACCCGAAATATACAAAATAATAAGTTTGGAAAGATAAGAATGTGGGATGGAGGAATTTGAGAACATTGATGTTCATGATGTTTATTGGAAGTTTAATAGTTTGTATTTTACACTGCTCTGGAGAAATTGACATGTTTCTACATGTATCATGATTCCATATAGGGAAACTATCTTAAAATGATAGACTTGCCCCATGCGAACATAAAATCAAGAATGTATGTTCCCTTTGCAAGTTGAACATTGTCCATTGTATAAATTTTTTCTCAAGTGTAGAATTTCCTTGTACTTAGGTAGTCAAATCGGCCTCATGAATGGAGGGGATGACTCACCTCTAAGTGGTCTCCCAATATCCAACCTCAAGACTAAGGAGAAGATATTGAAGAGCTCTAGGGGAATTTCATTAACTAGACATACTCTATCATATTTGGCAAGAATGAAACAACAAATATATGGTAAACAATAATGATTCTTTTTGAAAAGTGCACACATAAATTGTTGCCTTTGCCAATGTAAATTCTCGTATAGGTGATAACTTTAACCCTATTATTAGGAGGTATTATAATTTTGTACTGTATTCCCTCTTGAATAGGGTTTCTTGGTCATGCTTGATGCTTTGGAATCATTGACACAATAGTTCTGCAAAATAGTTAACTTTATTTGGAAGTATTTCTATTTTCTATGACAATACCATGCATGTTATTTCAAAAAATATATCTTGATTAAAATGAGTAGCATAAATATGGTTGTTGAACATGAAGACAAATATGCATTACAAGGTTTTGTTTAAATTAAATACACATCTTCATGAAAATATGAGGTAAACATTTATTAGTAAGTTACTCTTATATTGTGTGAATTTATTGATATATTATTGACTGGATTATTATAGAAATAAATACAACATATAAATGGTCTTACCTCCTTGTGAATGTTTGAAAAGGTACTAATATAAGTTTTGTCTAATGTGACTTGACCGACAACTACTATAACTGTAGTTATATTTAGGCAAATAAAAATTCTTTATAAAACTGGAATTAAGTTCTTCTCCTAAGTAAACCAAATTATCCATCATATTTTTCTGTAAGATTAAGGTTTGGTAATTTAGAGAATGAAAAGGTATGTGAATTAGTAAAAAAATTGTGAAATGAATCGATTATTAATAAAGCATATCTAAAATGATTAATACTATCCAATACAAGGTTTTAAGTAGTTTGAATGCTATGTTTATATATAAAAATGTTTGAGTATTTATTATGACTTGAGATTTCTATTGTTTCTTATAGTAGACAACAAAATGGAGAAACATTGACCAATCATGCAATATTTCATCCCAATATTTCAATAATTAAATAATTAGGAGTAGTAAGAAATGGTATTTTCATGTGATGAACTAACCTATGGTAATATATGCACCCCTGACACGCTATTGTATCCCAAGAAAGATTCCAGACTATCACTATGAGTTAGGTGAGTAACATGGGAAGCTAATGTTTATTGATAAATGTATTATTAGACAACAATAAAATTCCTTTATCTGGTATAGTTACATCACATACTTTGAATGTTATCATATGAATTGAAGAAGCTTAATTAACGTCAATAATTCCAGAAAAAAATTCATATGTGTCTAAGTTTTCTTTTCTTAAAAATATGTAAGGTAATCATTTTATTATATTTGATGCCCTCTACATCCTATATTATTATTCAAGTGGAACATTTAATTTTATGGAAATTATCTCCAAGTATGATGACATTGTGGCAAATTTCACCCTCTACTAGTGACCTACAAAGTTGATAGGGTAATATTTCATTGAGTTTGTCCAACACACTATCACCTCTTACCAACTGCAAGTGTCTAGTTCAACAAGGACTATAAAGTGTGAAATTTCGAAGTTGACCTTTTCATAAACCAACTCATGGTAAAAAGATCATGGCACCATATAAACTTTATAATAAAGTCATAATAAATTTTAATTAATAAAGTCTTCAAATTTGGAACGACCATCATGTATATGTGCTACTGACTTATAAAGTTCTCTATAATAGCTTAACAAGTTGCTTTCAATACTCTTAGAGAGAATGAATCCAAACATTCTCATTTGTAGAAATATATTCAAAATAGTTAAAAACCAAGACACCAATCTCTGCATAATGATTTTTGGTAATTCATCACTGAATATAGGTCCTTAATTACATAACATACCTATTTAGAGGAGGATTTATTTCCATAAGAGTGTATGACCATGTGTATGTCTAACATTAGGTTTGTAGACTGCCACTAGAATATCGAATGAATTATCATATTATGATTATATGCTTTTAGGTAAGAGTTGATGTCCATTATTGGTACCCTTTATTTGGGGTATAGTGTAATGCCACTAGATCTTGGAACTTGGTCACATATAAGACGTTGAGAATGGAGTAATAATGACACTAGAAAAAATTGCACAATAATCAACATATTATTCATTAATAAATAGTTATATAGTTTATAGTGGATGTGAGAGGTGGGATGCATTCATCTAATTTTTGAATTTAAGAAATTACACTAGTTGATGTAATATACAATTGTAGAATTATGACTATCACTTGCATGGTGTTTCAAATATTTTCCAAAGAACTCGAACAATCCCAATCATGATTTTGACATGTTATGCATAGTGGTGCCTAGAAAATTAACATCTTGAATTGATTGATTGCACAGTTTTTCTACCTAAAATAGCTTCTACCATCTCTAGAGTCCTCTACATATATTGTATAGTAGTGATGACCCCTTCAACTACTTATATTTCTCCAATGAGGTAGCTCTTCTCCCAAAATGTGAAGTGCATATTGTTATGCCTACAAATATTATTCTTATAGGATGTCCTTCTGTTATCCGTTCATGATACCAAGGAAAGAGTTTATTAGTGTGGATGTGACATCAAGAAATATGGAGTTTTGAACATATAGAATACATCTAGGAATTCGACAATGTGCCTATACAAAAATGTAAAACCCTAGACATGAAAAGATGCAAGTAATTAATAATGTGCCCATCTTAATATCAATATTTTAATTTTTGAACTAAAATAAATCTTATGACTTGATGAAGTGTAATTTTTTGTTATACTAACCCATATTATTTGATGGTTTACCAAAATCTTGCACATAAGAAAGTAAGCCTCCACCGTCTATAATATATAATCATTTATGGATTAAAATATTCTTATAAAACAAGGTCATATTGCACTTTGTATTGTATTCACTTCTAAGAAATTTTTTTATTTTAAATTTTTTTTATCAACTTGATTTGAACTTTTGTAATTTAATGATATGGTGAATATGTATGCACATGTCCTTGTTCTTTACCAAGTAGTTGACTTACCACAACTAGGTACACAATTTGAATCCTTGACAATAATGCCAGAAAAATCGATAACTTCCATTAATGTAGCATTTGAGGGTACTATACTAGTGATTATCTTCTAGTGTATCATGCAAGCTATGTCAAAGTCTATGACATCAAAAACCTAGATTAATATCCACTAGTAAAGAACTGACCTTTAGTGTCGGTTATTTAAGGCCTTTGGTGTCAGTTTCAAAGCGACACCCAAGTGGGCGCTGCTAAAAGTCGAAACCTTCAGCGTCAGTTTTAACACTGATGCCATAACCCTTCCCGCCACCAAAAACGTGCCAGCACTGGTACTATAGTTGTCAGTTATTTAATAAAACTGACACTATATCTAGGTCAAAGACGTCGGCATTTCACAAAAACCGACGTCATAACCCTTCCCTCCACCAATAAAACGCGCCAGTAAGGGCACCATCGACGTCAGTTTGTATATATAACTGACACTATATCTAGATAAAGACGTTGGTTTTATACTAATAATCGACGCCATATAGATGTCAGTTTTTTCTAATAACCGACGATGTATGTCTTTGTTGTCAGTTTTATACTAATAACTGATGCCTATGTTCTGATTTTTTTTTTCTTATCAGTTTGCAGGCATGTTGTTTGGCTGGTCAGCCGGATGTAGAACATGCAGTTCAATTTTGAACTACAGGTTTACAACATCCATTGATATCAGCCAACAACATGCCACAAACCTACAAAATTAACAAGATGGACAACAATTTATGATCTCACACATGTATAAGCACATTTAATTTATATTATTTTTCATCACACACATGTAGAAACCAGTAGTTCCATTCAAAATTTCCTCCATTGTCACACACATTTAGCAACCTGCAGTTCCATTCATTTTATCTCTTTTCAAATTCAGACACATTTAGAAACATTCATGTATTGATCATCTTCACATTCAAAAAAAAACATTCACATGTCATCAAATATAAAAATAATTATGAGAGCAATGTTTAGAAATATCATTCTTTATTATTATCGCCATTAATATCCCAATCATAATAAAAGATTCCCACTACTTGTAAGGCTTTTGCCCATTGTTCTCTTACATCATCTAAATCTTCCATCGTATAGGGAGTATGTACATCTAACAACTTTTTACATGTAGTGAAGTCACTGGTTTTAAATACCTGCAAAGAGAATGGCGTATATATATAATTAATAATATATAATAAGATTGATATATTTCATATTATCTAATGAGAACTATATATAATACTTATTGTATGGTATCGATTTCCATTGCAACATGTTTGATAATTAGGTCCATATATCGCATCACATAGTATGAACATGCCTAGCCGTTGTCCTGTTTAGCACACTATAAATTGAAACATACAAAATATTCAAAAATACAAACAAACACAATTCACATAAATAATATATACATTGGAGTCAGGAAATTACTTTCACATTGTCCCAATTTAGTAACTATTTCTTTTTCTTGGAGATGTTGGAGATGTTTCCTCTAGCTTTTTTGAACTCTCTTAAAGCCCTACATGTTAATGTAACACATTAAATTGCATAATTAAATAGTAATGTAATAACAGATGTTAACTGATATTAAAATATAAACTATTTCTCACATGAATAATGGCATTTTCATTGGGTGTCCATATAATGTGTCCAATTCCTTCCCCACAAGATCTAGATAATAAACAGTGAATGTCTTGGGGACAATAACCCGTAACTCCCAATGCCTACCACTAGAGGTAAGAAAGTTAAAATTAATCACTCAAAATCCACAATAAAAATGTAATTTTCTTAAGTTGTGATGGCCCAAAGAACACTTTTATGCCCACACCAACGCCTGCACCCCTAACACGTCTAAAATGCTTTGGGTTACCAAGAGCAACTATCAATTCATCACTTGTGCCCTCAGGGATGAACTTGCCTTCCTTCCTCTACTCATGAAGCTCCCACTAATCTCCATCAATAGAAATTGGCAAGTAAACATAACAATAATCAATACTGATTGCTCTAAGAGTTGAATTTTACCATTTTTGCAGTCACCTCCGCAGTTGTGGGCTTAGTTATATCTCCTTTCTTGATTTTCCTCCTAGATATCCACATAGCATGGCGAGGCAGAGGTGTGGGACAAATAGTAGAGGACTCTGCAATCTCTTGAGTAGCAGCAAACTGAGCAGTAGACTCAGCATGTAGTCTTTGGCGAATGCCTGCATAGCCTTTTGGACCCATCGTGTGGTCATGCACATTTAGTGCACACCTTACTCTTTGAGCATCCCTGATAGCTTTGTAGTAAGCACATTGATTTTGTTAGTAAAACTAAAGGTTAATCTTGAATAGGTGAATACATAAGAACATGTATTAATTAAATTCGGAGTGGTGCTTAATACCTTGAATTCATCAGTTTTTCTTTTAGTAACAAACTCCTCCCAGTCATTGGGGTCCAGGTAGCTCCATTGCTTAGTGGCTTTTCCTCTTCTCAGCATCTCGTGTGTAATCTCAGGTGAGATTTGTCCTATAGTTCCTTAGGACCCTCCCACAATGTTGCATCATGCATTTACGATGCAGCTTTGCATCCTGTTCATATATACTCTGCAAAATAGAATTGCTATTAACTAGTATCCAAAACATTGGTAATCTACAAAATAGAATTGTAAATAATAATAACTCACACATAGTTCCTTCCATACTAAGTCTTTCTTCCCCTTAGGAATTTTATGCCAAGATTCTACATTATGACTATAATGACTACGAGTAAGAACCCCAAAATATGAAATAAAAGAGTTTTGGTTCACTCCATCTGGATTTCCTACATGATCAAAATCCATAGCCAGTTTGGGTACATTGCCCCTTTGTTGTAGTAACTTGTTCATCATAGTGATGCCCCTCACTTTTTCAATTATTTTTTGCTGCTCATCAAGTGCCCCAAGTTCTTCAGGGGGTATATCATCAACCTAAAATTTGACAAAATAAATACATTTACATGATATAGCTATAAATGGACATATAGGTAGAAATATAGGATATATTTTTAAAACATACATTATAAGGCGGTGCATTGATATCCTCACCCTCACAGTAATCATCATCACAGTCATCATGCTCATGCTCAACCATCTAAAAATTCACATTCACATTGTAAAGTTCACATTGTAAAATTCACATTCACATTGTAAAGTTCACATTCAGAAAAATAAAACATTTAAAAAATATCAACATGCATGCCTCTAATATTGCAATCTTTTATCAATTAACAATCCTTCATTGTGATCTCCACACACATACAAGTCATCATTAGATTCAATATTTGGTGGTGTTGGCAACCCAACTGAGAATGAACTGGAGTCATCATACTTATCATAGTAATCTTCTTCATCTATAGGATCTTCAATGAACTGTCTTTTACCATGAAGATCAATTGACCATTTATCATTTGCAGAATCATCGATATAAAATACTTGTTTCACCTGTGATGCCAATATGAATGGTTCACCCTTCTCGCCAATCTTTTCAAAGTTCACTAATGTGAAACCCAATTCATCCACTATAACTCTTTGGTGTTATCAACCCAATTACATTTAAAGAGCCGAATTCTGAAATCTACGTAGTCAAACTCCCATATGTCTTCAATGACACTGTAATATGACATTTTAGCTTCATGTGGACTCTTATCATTTGCACTTGCAAAAAACAATGAAGACGCTTGAAGGGTGACCCCACATTTTTGGACGACACTTTTATCATCTTGACACTTTGTGTAATATGATAATCCATTTATGTCAAACCCTTAATAAGACATAACATTCAATTTTGGTTTAAAGGCGAGGCATTTGATAGTTTCAGTAAGATTATTTGGTGTTTGAGATAGTTGATGTAAGTTTTTATCTTCAAACCACTTAATAAATGTCTTGTTGTGCTCTCTAGCAAGGCACATTGAATTGGCTCGAGGGTATTGTCTCTTGATGAAATTGGTATGTTCCTCGATATAAACACTCACTTCATCGATATTGTGTAAAATATACAAGTGACCTTGTTCCAACTGCTCACGGCTGATTATTTTCATCTGTGCTCCCAAAATTCCTTTGCCAAAATGCTCCTCAATGTTCTTGTCATTAACAGGAGCGTCATTACCACTCAGAAAGTCATTGCAAAAATTCATAACCTCTCTCACCACATAACCCTCAATAATACTCCCTTCAGGCCGATAACGGTCCTCACCTTTAAAAATGCTCATGTATCGTTCAAAGGATTACATCCCATGCAAGAAAATTGGTCCCACCATTTTCACTTCCCTAGTCAAGTGGACAACAAGATGTAGCATGATATCAATGAACGAAGGAGGAAAATACATCTCAAGCTGACATAGGGTAACAACCACTTCTCTTTGCAATTTATCGAGAGTATCAGGGTTAATAACTATGCTGCACAGAATGTTGAAAAACAAACAAAGTCTGGTGATTGAAATACTTACATGCTTCGACAATATAGATTGAATTGCCACGGGCAATGTTTGTTGCATTAGCGTGTGACAATCATGAGATTTAAGACTTATCAACTTCAGATCTTTCATTGATACCAATCTAAGGATGTTGGATGAGTAACACTGTGGCACCTTAACATTTACCAAGCATTCACAAAAAGCTTTCTTCTCCTTTCTAGACAACGTGTAATAAGAGGTAGGTAAGTATGTTCTCCGATCACTACTAACTACTTCTGTTAATTCTGTCCTTATTCCCATTTCACGTAGATCCATTCTGGATTTTATCCCATCTTTAGTCTTACCTGGTATATTCAATAAAGTACCAATGACGTTATCACTGACATTTTTCTCAACGTACATGACATCGATACAATGTCTGATTACCAAAGAACTCCAATAAGGAAGATCCCAAAATATTGACTTCTTCTTAAATAAAGATTTGTCACTCCGTGTGGCCATGGTACATTGTGATCTCTTACCAAATTCATTGGAAAAGTCTTTTACACTTTCGGAAACAACCTCCCCTGGTATAGGTTTAGGTGCACGCCGTTCCTCATTCCATCCATTGAATGCTTTGCTCAACCTACGATACAGATGGAATTTTGGAAACCTTCGATGACCAAGATATACAGTCTTGCCACCATGTTTTAGTCGTACTGAATCAGTGCTCTCTTCACATATAGGACACACTTTAGATCCTTTGACACTATATCCAAACAAATTCCCATATGCTGGAAAGTCATTAACAATGCAAAACAACATAGCATGCAAATGAAATGTCTCTCTTCGTGAAGCATCATAGGTCATCACACCTTCACCCCAGAGTTATCTTTAAGTCATCAATCAGAGGTTCAAGATAAATGTCGATATCATTTCCAGGTTGTTTATGGCCCAATTTTAAGAACAAAAACATAGCATACTTATTTTTCATACACAACTAGGGAGGAAGATTGTATATAACAAGTATAACTGGCCGAGTGCTATGTTGGCTACTCAATGTCCCGTATGGATTTATCCCATCTGTACAAAGCCCAAGTCTTAGATTCCTAACTTCTTCACCAAAATTAGAGTACAATAAATCAATCTTCTTCCACTGTGGAGAATCAAACGCATGTCGTAGGATCCCATCATTATTTTTCTTAACATCTGCATGCCACCTCAAATTCTTCGCATCTATCATATTGGCAAACAAGCGTTGAAATCATGATATTATAGGTAGACACCACATCACCTTGGCAGGAGAACCAGTTTTGTACTCCCCCGAAGTCGTCAATTTATACCTCGACGCACCACATTTTGGACAATCATTCAAATCCACATAGTCCTTTTGAAATAATACACAATCATTTGGGCATGCATGTATCTTCTTGGCCTCCATTCCCATTGGGAACAACAATTTCTTTAACCGGTATGTTGAGATTGGCAGCTCGTTTCCTTCAGGAAGAATTTCTTTCAATAAAGACAACAATGACATGAAGCTTTTGTCGCTCCATCTACTGTTTGCTTTCATCTTATACAATCTCAACACAGTGCTAAGCTTCGTAAACTTAGTACAACCTCTGTATAACGGTATCTCAGCATCAAGCACAATGTTTCTAAACATGGGAGGTGGGTTGTTGTGCTCTACCCCACAACTATCCAGCATCGCATCAATGATGTCTATTGGAACTGGTTCGTTCACATCTACGTCATCGGAGGCAATCTCTTCTTCCACACAAGCACTTCTATCAACATCCACTAATTTCAGGTTTGAAATCTCTCCATGCTAGTGCCATTCTGTATAGCCTTGTATAATCCTGTTGCACATGACATGACTTTTGATTTCATCACCAGTGCTGACTTTCAAGTTATTACCGCAATCCCTACATGGACAGTAGAACCTATCTCCAGGTTGTTTCCTATGTTCCTCGAAAAATCTAATATACTGATCAAGACCAGAAATAAACTCCGAGATGTAGTGATTTGGAATGGACATCCATGATCTATCCATTCTATGATCAAAGAGAAAAAAAGTATATATTAGGGTTTAGGGTTAAAATATTAGCTCTTATATATAATAAATGTGTACCACCTATCCCATTCTTGAACACCTAATCTAACTAGTAAGTGTATAATATGTATTGGGTTTTCAAGAAAATTTCGGTAGCATTTCCCCTTTTGTTCCCTAAGTATACATCCTAAGTGAGATTAAGTGTTAAAGAATAGTCCCAAATGGGGGACTATCCAAAATTTACTCCTAAGGAGTAAATCTTGGATGGGTTCTAGGCCAAAAAATACATGTATGTTGTCATTCTTATACCTACAATCCTAGTTTCATCATTCATATCCTATGTTTTGTGTAACATCATTTAATCATGCTTGTCAGTAAATACTAAACACTAAATAAACCATGATTCCATATATCAAAGATTTGAATCAAAATGAAGCCTAATGGCACATTGGGAGAGTGAGAATGTTATACCTCACTTGAAGGTTGAAGAAGAAATATATGCAAATCAACAACAAGTCAACATCACCTGCAACAACACAAATGCACGATTCAATTATGTTATAATGTATTAATTAGGGGTCAATCTTGAAGTTTTAACTAGAGCTTCATATATCAACATACATACTAGGTCATATTTCAAGTCAAGATTTAGGCATTTAATCACCTTAGGGCGCATACATGATTCACAAGGTATTTGGGTGCAAAATGAATAATATATGCTACTGATTTAGAAGTTCACATAATCATTTTAGAAATAGAAGACACACATGTGAGTTAAGTTTGAGATTCAACATCAATGTATCTTTAACACGCATGTTTCAAGGTTCAAAACACATAATCAAATCAAATTAGGATGCTAGAATGGACAAGTTTGAATCTTATTTCAACATGCATCAAAATTTATTGAATTAGGTCAAGCATGAGGATTAGACAAGTTAAAACATTATATTAATACGAATCAGTAGATAAATGAATAAAAATCAGTAGATAATAAATACAAATCAGTAGATAAGTAAATACTACTAAGTAGATAAGTAATTTGAAAAATTAGTAGATGATTACATAATTTGAAAAAGTAGATGAACAAATACAAAGACCTAAATTTAAATAATGTGATGAATAAAAAATCATTAGATGAACAAATCAGTAGACAAGTAAATACAAATGCGTAGATAAGTAAATATAAATCAGCACATAAGTAAATACAAATCATGTAGATAAGTAAATACAAATTAGTAGATAAGTAAATACAAATCAGTAGATACATAAATACAAATCAGTGGATATATATATTCAAATAAGTAGATAAGTAAATTCAAATCAGAAGATAAGTAAATAAAAATCAGTAGATAAGTAAATACTAATCAATTGATGGAAATTAGTAAAATAAAAAACTTTGTTACATGTATTACTTATGGGTGCCCAGGTTGAGGCGAGCCTTGGGCCACCTAGGCCGTTTAGGCGCTCACCTATACAACACAGAGTTCAAGATATGTAACCTACCTAACAGTAGTGGAAGAAGAGGCTAGGTCTGATGACCTCAGGCTCGAGTTTTGATGGTGCAACAGTTCCGCAGATGACCTTCACAGCTGTGACATCCTTCACAGTGGAGACGACTAGCGGTTGGAGGAAGAGGATCAGATAGCAGCTGGAGGAAGAGGACTGGCGGCCAGGACGGCAGACCGGAGATGACGGCCAGTAGGAGGCGGAGGGTAGGGACGGCCGGCGGAGGAGCAGTAGGCGGCGGGCGAACAACAGGCGGCGGAGGACCAGCAGGCAGTGGAAGAGCAGCAGGCGGCGGAATCTCTACAATCGCCAGAGACCTAGTGAAATCGCAATGAAATAGAGAACATGGGAAAGAGCTAGTCTATTTTGCGGATGCTATTAAGTTAACCATCGTCGTCGATTATTTCAAAAATCGACACCTCCAACAGCGTCAGTCAGAACAAAAAAACTAACACCTATGTTCAATCATAGTTGTCAATTTCAACTAGAAAAAATGACGTCTATCTACATATGCCGATAAAAACCAAAGTTCTTGAATTACGACCATAGTCGTCGGTTGCCATAGAAAACCGACTCCAATTGGGCAATTTTAGGGGTAAAAATTTATGCGGAGGCAGCGCACGAACACACATCAGCGTCGATTATTGTATAAAATTTGACGACAAAAATGGACCTGATTTCTATCTCACGAAAAACCTTTAGCTGTTGGTTTCTTGGTCAACAACCGACGTCGTATGTGAAATTTTGGAGGTAATTTTTTTTCACTGGAAAAATGGGATTTGTTGGGCAATTTTCGGCGTCAGTTTCTTATTGCACAACCGACGCTTAATAAAAAGTGATACCCGTGTCTGGCCGGTATTCACATATAGATGTTGATTTGTGTATTCAGCTGACATTGTTGGGTTTAGGCATTGGTTTCTTGGATACAACTGACGTCTGTAAATGTGACGTTATAAGCCATTTATGTACCACTGATCTCATTGGGATAGAGGATTTACAATTGTTTGAGAGAATAAAATAGAAGTTTGATTGTGTGTTAAAGCAAGTTTTGATTATATGTTTGCTTTTATACCATATATGGGAGGATGTACAACAAAGGGAACAAAAGTATTAATGATGTTTAGTTCTCTAAGGAATAAGTGAGTTTTTTCGGCTTCGCTTTCGATTACATAAGATGGAAATTGTGGTGAAGTGAGGTAGGAGATGCATAGGGGAAGGGGAAAATGTTGAGTATTTAAGGAGGTTATTACCTTATAAATATGCATCATGATGTTCTATAACAACCTTAAACTTTGTAGTTTTATTTTGTACTCAATAATAATATATGGACAATACAATTTAAAAAAAAAGTGAAATTCAATGACTTCAAATAAAATTTTCAAGCCTATGACTTTGATTGAGTATCAATCTAAAGTTAGAGTAAGTAAGCTAATTTTGACATTTATTTACAAATATGATTCGAAATAGGTACTTACTGTTAATAAAATCCTTAATATTTTAAACAAAAACATAGTGAAACTAGTGGATGCATATAAGACATAGGTCGACCAATTGGCCCTATTTTCCAAGCTAAGACAATTGAACAACTACTTCATTCAAAAATAGGCAATTGGGATATAAATTACAGAATTCACTAATTCACGATCATATTAAATAAAAATGATAACTATAGTTTCTAGACAAAAAGAAAAAAATGAGATCATGGATGCAATTTAAAAGCTTCTATGTTATCTTGTAAATTAGGTATTATTAAGAAATTATCAAGTTTTGAGTTGAAAACTATGTTTTTTATATCAAACAATTTCTTTCAACATGTTCTTTATCCCAACATCAGACAATATCTAGATAGAGATAATGCCAAAATCTGGGATCCTTTTAGACGTTGACATGGCCCAATGTGATGCAAGGTTCAAATTAAATACATTGATAAACATTATGAACAAGAGCCTTTTTCCAATATCTAGATCCTAGATCTCAGGTAGAGTCAAGCGCTTGGAGAACACCTCCTCCTGTTGGACTCCATAAACCTTGTAATGATCATAGGTGATATCCCTCTCCCATGCCTCTCTCTCTACTTTCCCAACCTAAAATAAACTCCATGGACTTACTCCAAAAATTATAACAAAGTTAATCCAGACAAAGAGATGGCATTATCATGAAACTATCAGTTGATAAGAACATTATCTCCTTGAAGGCCAAAAGGTAAATTGTAGGGTTGAAACCTCTAGTAGAAGCTTTTGGTCAGCATAGGGAATCAATTAAAACACTCTAGCCTCCTTCAATAAGACCCAACACCTTATAGTCACTCCCAACCCCCTA
This sequence comes from Alisma plantago-aquatica, assembly GCA_963693085.1. NCBI lineage: Eukaryota > Viridiplantae > Streptophyta > Magnoliopsida > Alismatales > Alismataceae > Alisma > Alisma plantago-aquatica. The sequence goes on from OY856411.1 coordinate 86,100,917, forward strand.
TGCATTAAAAAAGAATGTGGGTGAGCATCCCGACTACTTCAAACCATGGCAAGGAGTTCATCAACCTCTTTGAAGTTTTGTGATGCCCAACCTCCTCTTATATGATGTGAAGGTAATATCTCTCCTCCTTTTATCTTCCTCGATATCCTTCAAACCTAGTGATCCATACCCTGACTTTCCAAACCACAACAATCACATACCTTATGAAATAGCTAGACAGGTCCAATGAGGTGCATAAACCTTCACTTGACCATGTGAAGGCCAGGAGAAGGAAGTCAACCCTGCGGTTAACTATCCCTTGTCCAGATTATGCTTCCTTGTGAGGCACTAGATTTCATGCTAGTAAGCAAGTGTTTTGAGATCAAGGGTTTTGTTGATTTTCCCTAGGCTCAGACCTGGTCCCATGTCAAGTGGAACTAGGTTTTAGTCACTAACGTATTTCATTGGTTGATACTTTATTAGTTGGTAAAAAATCAAGAAAATAATTTGCATCTCCATTATGATTACATTGTATATCAAACTGATCTAAAAATCATGTACATTATGAATAAAATAGATTCAAGTATTAATTATTGTTCTAGTTCAAAAATTATATTTTGATACATAAATGTTAGATATGATACATGAAAACCCAAATGTTGATGAATAAAATGTTGAGTATGATGAAAAAAGTATTTCATGACATGATCTGATCTACTTAAGTAAAATGTTTAAATCTTGAGAGAAGTGTAGCATCAAGATATCAACAATGTGCATTTAGGTTTTCTAGATCTTTATACCTTGTACATGTGAATTAGGGTTTTGGAACATAACTCTATTACAACTGTAAACCAAAACACATATAACCTAGACTAGACTCTAATTTGAATAATCTGAGTACAATTGTGGCACATTAGCATTTTGCATAAACTTAGAATGGTTGAGTGATTGAATGCATTGTGATTTATTTGGTTACATATGACTAGAAGTGTATGAATTAAATATTGCACAAATTTCCCCAAGTATAAGGTATGTGGTTACTTTATGAGTACTCATTCATATCGACTTCTAATGAATTTTGATGATTTCTCAATGATTCATCCTATGTTCAACTAATTCAATGTTTATTTTTCTTAGTTGAAATATTACTCCTATGTATTTGACATAGAAATATTGTGATATTATGAACAAAGTGTTAGACCTACCAAAGGGTAATTCATATACGTCCAATGATGGACACAAAAACTAATACACCTGTAGTTGCATTAAAAGCATTAGTTAGAATATGAAATGGATATAAAAGTTCATATGTGCAACTATTTGATTGACTGGTACTTTATCATGATATCCAAATATGCACATTTTTTTTCCATTCATGTACATACTATAAAACTATATTGAGAATGTATTTAATTTTCAACATTTTTGGTTAGCTGAATTATTTGAAGACATAAAGATATGGAGATCTAGATCAATGCATCAAAGATCATTGATCAAAAGTCACTAGGAGGATTATATAGTTATCCAAGTATAGATGTTTCCTCATGTAGTCTCTTCCTTTTGAAAATTTATGTAACTCCTTTGAAATTTTTTTAACATCCTTTTGTTATCAAACAAATTTTATTAATGTAATTTTATTGATTATTGATAGTTTATTTGTTAAATTGACTCCTAGATATCTTGATGATGGTTGTTTCCCACTTGGTTTTCCTTAAATGGGATTTACTAGGGGTAGGGATTTTTCACAACTTTCCTCTCTATAGAGGTGAGTTACTAATAGCTAAGGTTTAATAGTGTAGGGCCAAGTAACAATCTAGCACAACAAGATAAGGAATCCTCTTGGCTGGCTCAATATTGTGTCGGTAGATTATTATAGAAAATAGATAAATACAAAACCCATAGAAATTGTTTAAATTAATTTGTTCACTTGTTAATACTCCCATTCCAATTGTAAGTAGATAGCCAAGGTCCCAATTTGGAAATATGAATCCGATGATGATGATGATTGGTTAGAGGCTTTATTAAAACACATGTAAGTTGTTGTGCATTAGGAACATAAGATGTAATAACATGTATATTTTCACTCACAAAATGAAATTTGGTTGAATATTCTCCATATGAGCATGAAAGGCAAGATTCAAAGTCAGTTGCATTGCACTTTTGTAATGACACAAAAGAAAAGCTCGTTTAGTTATAGATTTGTGATGATCCTTACATAGATATGATATCCATGTGAGCCAAACTATGAAAGAAGCATGTGATTTGTATCTAGCCTTTGTACTTTATTGTGGAACTATATATTGTTTATTGGCACTCCATGAGGCATAGGTTAAAAAACAAAAAATAAATCTAATAGTTGAATGGCTGGTACAAGGACACCTTATCCAATCCAAGTTATGGTAGGCAGTGATTTGATAATGAATTCATGTGGAAGTGACTAAGATCAAATTAGAAGTTCCTTTTAAAAGAAGATAATGTGCTTAACCAGATGAAAATGATTATTGGTAGGACTACACTTAAGATGACATGCCAGGTTGACTACATAGTTGATATCTGACTTGGTAAGAGTTACATATGATTAAAATTCTAGAATTTTATCGTACTAAGTAGGATTGGTCATTAATATTGATTGATATAGGATTGTAATTATATGTGTGTCCTTAAAGGTTTACATTTTAGAATGTTAGTAGTAGTGAGAATCTTTATCATGTACTTATCATCAGTCCATACAAGGATTTTTAGTTTACATGCATAGTTAGGATGTTTGTTGTGGATATAATTGGATGGTTGTTCAATTTAGGTTGGTTTAGATAATTAAACTTGTAGTAAACCATTAAAGATAAAAATGATGAATTTTCCAATGGAAGGTTAAATCTAGTGTATGAACAATCTTAATATTGGGATTTTACATAGAAGTGTTGAAAGTCTCATGGTAACCACCCCTATTGTGAGTGTACCCTTTTCCCGCAGACTTAGAATCAAATCTATCTAAGTTTTTATCAGATTTAGTTTTGGTCTCAAAAATCCACTTAGAGCCAATGACATTAGCATTAATTGGACCACTTATATTTCTTAAGAGTAGACAAATCTAGAACCATTTCTTATTTCCGTTTAGGATGTTTTAGTACAAATGCAACCATTCTAGGAACAGTTGGAATAGTGGATTAAGTCATGGCATATCTTGGATTAGGTATTTTAATCCCTTAGTTTGAGCGTGTCATCATATGATGATATTTATAAGAATCATGTTCAGAATGCATAGTCAAATTTAGATGACTTTATTTGCCACGACAAACAAAATATTGCATACAAATAATTCATCTTCAATGCATGAAATTATTTCTTGTATAATATTGAACATTGTTAGTAACTTCATGTATATTTGTATCCTGATTCTGAATAGTGTTTTCAATATTAGATATGTTGTTAGTGTGATTATTAACATCCTTATCTTGTTCAAATCAAGACACACTTTCACTATAATTATTATTAGAGATACACTCTACATCATTTGCATTATGCTAATATAAATCATAAATTAAAGGTGATGAAGGAATTAGACATATGACTTAGTTCATTAGTTTCATTTACTTCATGTGGTGATAAAAACTCAGAGTATGGACCCAATTTTCCTTGAGGAAAATATTTAGTATTCTTATAAGGAATTGAAAATAGTTTCTCCTTAAATGAAACATATGTAGAAAATATAAATTATTAATAGGAAGATGTAGGAACATGTTACCCTTTAACTTGTTAATATGTCCATTGAAAACAAATGACAAAGACCTCAGTTCAACCTTATACTTGAATACATCTCTAAATTGAAGAAATCATAGAGAGCCAAAGACCCTAATGGTTGAGTGATTACATTTAGACTTAGTTAATTTCTCAATGGGACAATTCTTATTTAGACGTGGTTGAGAAATGATTAATAATGTAAGTGGTTGAATAGAAAGATTTCACATAACAAATTCTTGTACTTGAGCATCTATCATCATAGTGTGCCCCAGTTCAACTAAGAGTTTTTGTCTTCATTCGAATTTTCCATTTTGTTCATGTGTATGGGGAAAAGTGGGTTTATGGGTAGCACCTTCATTTTGTATGTATAATTGCATTTCTCATTAAATTTTCTACAATTGTTAGTTTAGAGGACATTTGAAGTTGAATTGACTTAGTTTGAATCATTTTGTGGAAGTTTACAAAGTACTAACTGAAATCAAATTTATTGATCAACATGTAGAACCACATATAGTTTATATAATCGTAAACAAACATAGCCTAGTAATTACAAGCATGAACTAACATTAGCAGTGATTTTTAACAAACATAACAATAAACTAGATTAGAGGGATGAGAGGTAGTTATATAAGATGAATTAAAAGAAACCCTATGGCCTAGAGTACAACTTTTACAAAAACTATTTTGGTAATTTGTGTATACAATCTTGCTATTATTCTTCAACATTTGTTGAACCTAGTGATTCACATGTCCCAATCTCCTATACAACTCTTAGTTAGTCCCATAAGATTTATCTATATAGTAAGAATCTCTATTAGTGATCTTCAAAAAATAGGATTCATTGTTTAGTCTACTCTTGTCTTGAAGTCAATGGGTCTACAAATTCTTAATATAGAAATGATCTTTTAGAAAAATAAACTATAAATGAAATTGCCTTGCTAGTTTATATATTATTACATTTTATCTCTAACACAAAATGAACTTTATGCAAAGGATTACATTTATTATATTATGGATGAAAGTCTAGTATGTTATATTGGAATACCATTTCCATTTCCCACCATAATATAACAGTTTCCATTCTGAGAAACTATATTATGCATAATTTTTGCTTCAATGGTGATGTGTTCACTGTCTCCACTATCAAAATGCCAGTCATTTGGATCCACTTGATCAAATTCAACAAGTTTTAGGGAAGAAAATAATTTTGTTTCTCCACCAACAATAGTTAAATATTATTACATTCATAACTAATGTAATAATGATGCTAGAGCTTTAAGGCATCATGTCATCTCTTGCCACTAGTTGGACAAAACAAATCTTTCATCCCTTGATCGTTCAGTCTAATTCTATGAACCCTCTTCCTTTTGAGCTAAAATCGATATTTGGGTCCACTGCGTAGATCCCATATTGTGAACTAGATCCAAGTCTAGATGTCTTCATGAAATTATTGATATTGTTGTCGATACAACCACTACTACAGAACCTACCTTTAGTGTCGGTTATTTAAAGCCTTTGGTGTCGGTTTCTAAGCGACACCTATGTGGGCGACACTAAAAGTCCACCCATTAGGCGTCGGTTCCAAAACCGACGCCCAAACTCTTCGCGCGCCACCGGAAGCGCGCCATCAGGGGACAATAGGCGTTAGTTATTAGATAAGAAATCGACGCCCAAAACTTTCGCACCACAGAAAGGGCGCCATCTTGGCCACTATCAGTGTCACTTATTTACAAATAACCGACGCCATATATTAGGAAATAGACGTCGGTTATTTGTAAAAAACCGACACTAGAACATTATGTGTCGTTTTTTTACAAATAACCGACGCCCAAACCCGCACCATCTTGGCCACGGCCGTGTTGTCCAGCACGGCCGTGTTGTTAAGGAAATAGACGTCGGTTTATTGTAGGAAAACCGACACTATATCATAATGTGTCGGTTATTTACAAATAACCGACGCCTATTTTTTTTCTGTCAGTCTGCAGACCTGCTGTGGCTGGTCGCAGGATGAGAAACCTGTCCAGTTTAGTTATGAACTGTAAGTTTTACAACATCCATTTATATCAGCCGACAACATGCCGCAAACCTGCAAAATTAACAATAAAAGAGTTCCATTCATTCACACATTTATAAATATTCACACATGCTAGCAATCTGTAGTTCCATTCATTCACATTCACACATGTAGAAACATTCATATAGCAACGAACACTTTCATTCATTTTCACTCAAACATATGTAGAAACATCCAGACATGTAGAAACATTCACACATATATTATAATTCAGAAATTCATTTACAAAGTATCATTTTTTAGTCATTATTCGCTATCAGGATCCCAATTATATTTTAAAGCCCCCACTAATTGTATAGTTGTTGCCCATTGTTCGATTACTTCATTTAATTCTCCCATCGTATAGGGAGCATTAACATTTGGTAAGTCCTTTCCTATAATGGGGTTAGCTTTAAACACCTGTAAAGAGAATGATGTATATATATAATTAATGAGCTATAAATAAGATTGATATATTTCGATCATATTATCTAATATACCTGAGCAATACATTCGATATCCAGTGCGGCATGTTTGATAATCATGTGCATATATCACATGACATAGTATCCACATGCCCATCCGTTGTCTTGTGTAGCACACTATAAATTCAAACATACAAAATATTAACAAATACAACTAATTAAGCATTGTTCACATAAATAATATATACATATATTGCAGTCGGGAACTTACTTTCACGTTCTTCCAAATTATTAGCTGGTTCTTTTTCGTGGGGACCTTTCCTCCAGCCTTTTTGTACTCCTCAAAACCCCTACATGTTAATGTAACACAGAACATTGCAATTAAATAGTAATGTAATAGCATATGTTAATGGATATGAAAAATGAAATATTTCTCACCGAAATATTGCCATTTTCATTATGTGTCCAAATCTTGTATTCAATTTACCCCCCTTAGGATCTAGATAATACACAGTGAACGTCTCGGGGGCAATAACTAATAACTCCCAATGCCTACCCCTAGAGGAAAAAAAGTTAAAAATTAATAACTCAAAATCCACAATAAAATGTAATTTTCTTAAGTCCAAATTATAATAAGCAAAGTAAACTTACTCTACATTGAATGGAGCCATTATCACCGTCTTCTTTTTTACAGCAAAAATTGAAAAAGCCTCACAGCAGTATTGTTGAACTGATGTAGGGTCTTTAGCTACTAGACTAATCAAGGATGGAATCAAAAACCCTACATGTTCGAATCCAAAATCTGCACATATGTTGTCTAAGTAGCTGCAAAATATGTATTAATTACGCATACATTAATAAATAAGAAACCAGATCACCAGATCATACACAAGGTATATGGATGTATAAAGAATATCTCACCTTATCCATAGCTCTATCACAGATGTATTTAGCCAATCATATCGAAACAACTCCAAAATATCTTATATAAATAGTTTTGTTTCGTATGACTGACATGTAGAATCTGAATCAGAAGAAACAATTATAGGGGAGTTTATATCATGTTCCCCTAACCATACTGCCATACCCCTACAGTTAGGACCTAACGGGATAGGTAGGTCCTGTGGAACCCAACTAGGTAATGCAGGAGGTGGAGGTGGAGGCCTAGATGTTGTCGGTGTCTTCTTTTTAACCTGTATATATATAAAAAATTTCAGATCAACTGCCAGCATATACACACACTAACAATTGAACGTAATGTAAATTTACCGCACCTTTTCAGTAAAGAAGACATACGCTTTTTCCCACAATATCACTCCGCCTACTGCCTCACTAAGCATTTCACAATCGGGGTGGGCATATGGCAGTGGAAGATCCATCCACTGGGGGAATATATGTATCAGGCTCACCCGAATCCAACCAGCTAGTACTGGAGACCCGTGACACGTTTCCCCTGGTAGGGATGGGTAAGCCGACGCCTCTGCCACGACATATTCTTTACTTTTTAGACGACATGGCTTCAACCCCTACAAATTTTTGTGTAAAGAATGTTATATACATATATACATATCATCTTTTTCTTAAACGACTACAATTTCATATATACGTATTATCTTGAATTAAAAAACCAGTTACTATGTCATAAAAATACTTACAGCGGATGTGCTAGGTGGTCGTTCTACAGGATTACTCCCAACCTCTGCAGTAGGAGTAGGAGTAGAGTCTGCAGTAGGTATTGTCTGGTAAGTGGCAGTCTGAGATGTCTGCCACTTTTTCATTGCTTCTTCAAGTTTTTCTTTGAGTTTCCTGTCAAATAGCTTATCCACCTATACATGGATAAAAGAAACGTCAAATTCTAATTTTTGAATTCTCTTTTACAGTAACATTATAAAGAAAGAATATGTTACCTCTTCTTGTGAAAGTCCCACTTTTGGGACATGTTTGCGCGGGGATGACCCAAAAAAAGATTTGATGCCCACACCAGCGCCTGCAGCCCTAACACGTCCAGGATGCTCCAGGTTACCCAGAGCGACTGTCAATTCATCCTTTGTTCCCTCAGGGATGAACTTTCCTTGTTTCCTCAGCTCGTGCAGCTCCCGCTAATCGCCAAAACAAAAATGTGTACTTAAGTAAACAACACAAATAATCAATATTCGAATGATTGATGTAAGAGTTGTATTTTACCATTTTTGCAGCCGCCTCAGCAGTTGCGGCCTTAGGTATTTCTCCCTTCTTATTTTGCCTCCCATCTATCCAGACATCATGGCAAGGCAGAGGTGTGCTACCTATGGTAGAGGACTCCTGAGTAGCAGCAGACTGAGCAGCAGTAGCCTTAGCCTGTAGTCTTTGGCGAACGCCTGCATACCCCTTTGGACCCATTGTGTGGTCATGCACATTCAGTGCACGCCTTGATCTTTGTGCCTCACTAAGGGACTAGTTAGTATGCAAATTAATGATTTGGTTAGTAACACTAAATGTTAATCTTGAATAAGTGAATACAACATATATTAATTAATGAGATTGACGCCTAATACCTTGAATTCATCAGTTTGTCTTGAAGCGACAAAAGCGTCCCATTCTTCTTTGTCCAGGAAGTTCCATTGTTCAGTGGTTGTCTTCTTCCTCTTGTCGGCTTCTTTTATGTATTATATGGTGAGATTTGTCCTATAGTTCCTTGGGACTCTCCCACAGCGTTGCATCACACATTTACGATGCAGCTTTTCATCCATTTCAAATATACTCTGCAAAATAGAATTGATATTAACTAGTATCCAAAAATTTAGTAATCTACAAAACAGAATTGCAAATTAATAATAACTCACGCATAAATCACTCCATATTAAATCTTTCTTCTCCTTAGAAACTTTATGCCAAGAATCTAAGCGACAACCGCAATGGCTACGAGTAACAAACCCAAGATAATAAATAAATGAATTGCGATTCACACCACATGCATTTCCTGCATTATCGAAATCCACAACAAGTTTGGGTCCATTTCCCTTTTGCGAAATTAACTTCTTCATCATAGTGATGCCCCTTCTCTTGTCAACTTTTTGGTGTTGTTGATCAAGTGCCTCAAGTGCTTCAGCTGGTACCTGTGCATCATCAACCTAAAAGACAGCAATGACGTGAAGCTTTTATCGCTCCATCTATTGTTAGCTTTCAACTTATACAATCTCAACCCAGCGCTAAGCTTCGTAAACTTAGTACAACATGTGTATAACGGCATCTCAGCATCATGCACAATGTTTCTAAAAATGGGAGGTGGATCGGTGTGCTCTACCCCACAACTATCCAGAATCGCATCAACGATGTCTACTGGAAATGGTTCATTCACATCTACGTCATCGTAGGCAATTTCTTCTTCCACATAAGTACTGCTATCAACATCCACTGGTTTTGGGTTTGAAATCTCTCCATGCCAGTGTCATTCTGTATAGCCTTGTATAATCCCGTTGCACATGACATGAGTTTTGATTTCGTCACCAGTGTTGACTTTCAAGTGGTTACCGCAATGCCTACATGGACAGTAGAACCTATCTCCAGGTTGTTTCCTATGTTCCTCGGCAAATCTAATAAACTGGTCAAGACCAGAAATAAACTCTGGGGTGCAGCGATTGCGAATGGACATCCATGATCTATCCATTCTATGATCAAAGAGAAAACAAGTATATATTAGGACAAGATTAGGGTCTAGGGTTAACAAATACATGTGATGTCATTCTTATATATAATAAATGTGTACCACCTATCCCATTCTTGAATACCTAATCTCACTAGTAAGTGTATAATGTGTATTGCGTTTTCAAGAAAATTTCGGCAGCATTTCCCTGCTGTTCTCCAAGTACATATGTACTTCGAGAACAAACGGGGAAATGCTGCGGAAATTTTCTTGAAAACCCAACACACATTATATACACTTACATCCTAAGTGAGATTAGGTGTTCAAGAACAGTCCCAAACCGGGCACTATCCAAGATTTACTACTAATGAGTAAATCTTGGATGGGTTTCTAGGCCAACAAATAATGTGTTGTCATTCTTATACCTAAAATCCTAGTTCTTCAAGTTAGGGTGATTATTGATGTCTTTAAAAGAATGATTGGCAATTTAGGGAAAAGTTCATCATTTACATTCCAAGCATGTCACATGTGTGCATTACAGTTCATCATTAAGCAAAAGAAGGGTGATTAGGATTGTCACCAAGAATATAGCTAAACTATTAAACAATGATTATAGCTAAACTATTAAACAATAGACTTGCCACACATAAAACACCCTATACAACTATAAAACAAAAAATTATTAAGTATATATGCATGATACAATAACTATTTTGCATCACATTACAACAGACTCATCATTGATACCTTACTAACTTATTGCTACATTTACATATCATCACTTGATCAAAAATTACAGCAGTACATTTAACCAAAGTATGCATTCTAAAATCTATGTCATGATTAGTTACATAGAACATGTATATATTGTATAGACAATAGAGGATTCAGCTCAGTAGAAGCACAAAATCAGTACCTAAACCCTAAAATCACACCTTTTTAGCATTTATTCTATGTACATCAATATGTGTATGACCAGGCAGGCACCTTGAGAGAAGTAAATAAATTTAAAAAAAAACACCCAGCAGAAGGGCAGGCAGCTTGAGAGAAGAGGAGCAGAGGAAGAAGAAGAAGGCATGCTAGGGCGGGCACCTTGAGGAAAGAGGAGCAACGGCCGGTCCTAGCAGCTGCCGGCGGCAAGGAGAGGAGCGGCGGAGAGGGCGGCGAGGCGAGGAGAGGAGCGGCCGGTCCTAGCTGCTACCGGTGACGGCGGAGAGGGCGGCCGATGGGCGGGCGGCCAGCGACAGCTTCTCGCAGCGACGGCGATGATGACGACGACGGTGACGAAGGAGCGGCGGCGACGGGCAGGGAGGGGCGGCGGCCGCGGCAGGGAGCAGCAAGAAATCGTCGGAGGTTAGGAGGTTAGGGAAATCGATTGGGAATGAATGAAATAGGGAAAGGGGAAGAATCGGTTGCTGGTGAGCTATTAAGTTCACAATAGGTGTCAGTTATTTAAAACAACCAACAACTAAACCTATAGTGTCAGTTATTTAGTTATGAATCAACACCTATACTAAGTGTCGGTTATTTAAGAAAACCAACAACTAAACCTATAGTGTCGGTTATTTAGTTATGAACCGACGCCATATGTAAAATTTTGGAGCCAATATTTTTGCTGGAATTTTGGGTTTGGCGGTTGAGTTTAGGTGTCGGTTGTTTATTAATTAACCGACACTTATTAAAAGTGGTACCCGTGTCTGGGCTCCCTAAGCAGATTGGATGTCGGTTTATGTTATCAACCGACACTGTAGACATTAGGTGTCAGTTTTTGTAAACAACCGACACCTTGAAAAGTGGCTTTATAAGCCATTTCTGTAGTAGTGAACTTTCACTATGTTTAGAATATTGCCTAATTTATCCTATTCATCCGTGATTTATTTGACTAGGAAAATGTATCTCCAATCATTTTGTTATCAAGAGAAGTAGACTTGCTAGTATCATGATCTTTTAGTAGAAAAATAACTCCTTCAACTACAGGAATTGGATGTATCATCATAGTGATAGTGAAATTCTCATAATCTTCTCTTACTCCACTCATAAGAAAGTACACTTTATCTTCATCACTCACTCATTTCCTAATATCTTAATTTTGATTATATACTAATTTGAACTCTCGTATGTAGTTAGTAACATTTGAGTTTCTCTTCTAATTTCTCTAAAGCATTAAGGTTAGTTTGAAACATCTTTGTTGTGTAGATTCACATATTTTTTACAAGTGCTTCTCAAATCCTTTTTGAGGTGGTTAGGCCAACTGCAACACCTACCACTTTATATGTTAGTGTTTCCATTATCCATCCCTATACTAGTCGGACACTCTGAATCCAACTAGTGCATGCAAGGTTTGTGATAACATTAGCTTATGCAAAAACAATGACCTTTTATGGAGCATTCTCAGTTATGTTTAGAAATTCTTCTAAACCACTTCTCGATACTAGTGCCTTCACTTTAACTCCCCAATATAGATAACTCAAACTATTCAATATACAAGTGAGAGAGTTCAATACATTCACATTATAAGGAAATGAATACTTAGGTGTTTGTACTACGAGCTTAATCATATATCATCTAGCCATCTCAAAAAAGTTAGAAGTGGATTGATGCGAGGATTTTGAGTCGCATTTATAGACTTGTTTTACATGCATTTTATGTGTTTATTAGTCACTTTTGTGGTTAGTATCGCATGATTCATTCGCTTTAGTCTATAATCTCATTTTGTATCAAATCCCTCATATTTTATCTTTTTGGTTATAAATGATCATATTGATATGTTTTAGCATAGCTGATTCGGCTTTATCTTGAAATTTCAGGAAAAATGGATACACACAACTGTCGATACCATTGACACCAGTCGACAGTATCGACACAGCCACAGTGAGACAGCCGTAAGGAGCCAAGATGAGTCGATGGTAGCGAGATACCTAAAGTGAGTTAGCAATCAACCGATTGATACTATCAATGTTGCACATCTTCAACATCAGAATGGTGACAAAATTGACACCTAAAGGTGTCGATACCATCGACACTGAAGTCGATGGTATCGAGTCTGCATCAGGTGGAACATCAGAGAAAAAGACAACTTGCCAATATTATGACAGGTCGATACCATCGACCCGCGCTGATGGTATCGACACCGTCAGATTAGGATTTGCTTCAGATCGATTCTAATCGAACGGTGGTGATCTTTTGGCGACCTAAAGTGGTCCATATACCTAATTTCGGTGGCCCTAAGGGGGGAATCACGTCATTAGCTGATGCACAAGTCCCAAGGAGAGAAGAAGAGAAGAACGAAGCCCAGAAGAACACCCCGATCATTCCAAGAGCCGCAGAAGTTGTTTTCCACCGTCGGGAGGTTGTAGATCGCGCATTCTACGTCAAGGAATGCCCAGATCTCCTTCTTTCAGGGGTTTACATCACTTTCATTCATCTTTTTCCATGTTTTCCCTTTCTCTTGTCATGTCTTTCATTGAGATGAACATGCGGGGCTAATCCCCTTTGCCTTTAGGACTGGGAGTAGCCCGGGTGATGGTTGTATGACATTTTTACCATAGTATTTCATAATTTGTCTCTTAAATCTGTGGTATGATTTCGTTTTCTCCATTATATTATTATGATTGATCACCCTAATGATAATCTAATGCCTTTAATTACTTTGAAAGAAGAACTAATGGTTGAAAAGAGACGGAATTCAAATTAACTAAAAATCCTTTGAACAAGGCGATGTACGGTTAGTGGTGGAAACCCAGAATAAGGTCTTCATGCACCTAGTTTAGGGTATAGGTTACTACTACTGTGGAACCGACCTAGATTTAGGTAGTGAATTGTATCACGACAGTGAGCAATTCTGACTACATGCCACTACCCGGAATGAGAGACAAATTAGGTTAACTGTATAGGAATTCATACAACTAGAACCTGCGGTGAAACTACAATCCTAAAGATTTCCATTTAAATTGATTAAACTAAACATTTAATAGATTGCTTTGTTTTCTTTTCTTTTATTTTCTTTTTCAATCAACTCTCAAATCAATTTAATCGGTCTAGCGGATTGTGAGTAGTTAGTAGTAGTCTACCAACAATTACGTTTCCCTGAGTTCGACTCAGGCCTCAAAAAGTCCTATATTACTCTGACACATGCACTTGCGTTATACGCACGGTAAAATCGTGTCAAGTTTTTGGCGTCGTTTCCGGGGTAACGACAATTGTTGGCACTATGAGTGCTAAAAGAAGCCACTCTAGGGTACCCTTTTTCTTTTAATTAACCTTTTAAATTCTTGCAATTAATTGTCTATTTTTCAAAAAACCCGCAATCGTCTAGCATTGTGCTTAATTAAACTTATTATTTTGCAGGTACTAGTGCATGGTGAGTACGCGTAGTGCAGACTACAGGCAATCATCACCAGAGGTCCCGTTCTTGGGATCAGACGACGAGGAGAACAACATTCAAGATCAACTTGAGGATATAGATTCAGACTCTGAACCAGAAGCTATGGCTAAGGAACATACAATCTGGGAGAATATCAAGGCATCTTCTGCTTCTGCATTGAAAGGGCCAATCAAGAGGTAGGCTGTCAACATTCCCAATTATAAAATTGACCCAGGCCTAATCAATTTGGTCAAATCCAATGCATTTCACGGGCTCAAAAATGAAGATTCGGTGACTCACATAAGCCAGTTCGTGGAGAACTGTGATATGATCAAGATAGACCAGTTTCCACAAGAGACACTCTATTTGAAATTATTTCCCATCTCTCTAGCGAGAAATGCCCGAGAATGGCTACATAACTTGAACGATGAGTATGTGGAATCATGGGATCATATGGTCGAAGTGTTCATTGAGAGATTCTTTCTACCTAAGAAGACTAATGATCTTGTACGAAAGATCCACAGCTTCAGTCAGAAGGCCGGTGAAACATAATTTGAGACTTGGGAGCGCTTTCAGATAATGCTAAGATGGTGCCCACACCATGGGCTGGACAAGGAGAAATAGGTTAAGATTTTCTATTTTGCTCTTTCTGAGCATGATAGAAGCAACCTGGATTCAGTAGGTTCGGGGTTCTTCTTGAACAACACTGGCACTAGGTGTTGGGAGATTTTGAAGAACATGGCCAAAAAGCAGTCCTGGGGTGATAGAGATGCACTAGAACATGTTCGAGTTGCAGGTGAGTCAAAGGACATCAAGGAATTGAATGAGAAGATGGACTTATTAGCCAAGAAATTGCTAGCAAAGGAAGACGTGAAATCTGATGATGAGGCCCAAGTCAAATTTATGCAACAACAAGGTTATAGGCACAATGATTATGCTTGGAGGAAGGACAAAAAATTCTCATGGAAGGATCCAAACAACTTCCTGCAAGATCCATATTCAAAGCCACAATCAAAGGCGGAGGATAAAAGCATCGAGTTGCTCAGTCAAGTGGTGCAACAAAATCAAGAGATGATGAGTACGTTCGCCAAACAGTTACAGTCCCAGGGCGAGATTTTGAATAAATTTGGGCTGACATTGCAAAGTCATGGAGTGCATATGAGGACATTAGAGACGATAGTGACTCAAATCGCCAATGAGGTGGCAGCCATGAAGCAATCAAATCAACAAAGACCAGCTGGGAATGTAGAGGTTGCTCAAGTACATCA
Organism: Alisma plantago-aquatica; assembly: GCA_963693085.1. Lineage (NCBI taxonomy): Eukaryota > Viridiplantae > Streptophyta > Magnoliopsida > Alismatales > Alismataceae > Alisma > Alisma plantago-aquatica. Next base: position 86,116,365 of record OY856411.1, read on the forward strand.
TCAAGTGAAGTATATATCTGTGATTAAGGAGGCAGAGCCCCCGGTGGTGGAGGCCCACGAAAAAGGCAAAGTGAATTTTGACACGGAGGCTAGATCTAGAGTACCATATCCCCGCAGCTTATATGGACTACCTGGTGGATATTTCCCATTCAGAAAATCCCACCAAGAACCCATCACAGCCATGCCCACACTAGGCAAGAGGAGAAGGTGAAGGCCATACCTTATGGTGGAGCTACCACCACCGAGAAAGATGAGCAACCACAAGTCACACCAACTGTGAATGATGCGCCAGAGCCTACGCCAGAGGGTGACATTGAAGCAAGCTTAGGGGAGGAGACCCCAAATAGCCCATATGTGCCACCGCACAAGCGTATAAAGGAGCCAATTGTGCCTTTTTCGGATAGTCTAAGGCCGAAGAAAAAGCATAGGCATTACAAGAAGTTCTTGGAGATGTTTAGGAAGCTTCATATTAACATTCCAATAGTGGAGGCGCTAGAGCAGATTCCAGCATATGGGAGGTTTATCAAGGACATCATCACCAAGAAAAGGCGGATAAAAGACGCAGACGTTTGCTTGGTGAATGAGATGGTGAGCTCAATTATCCATGGGAGTTTACCAAAGAAGATGAAAGATCCCGGGAGATTCTACATACCATGCTCAATTGGCGGCTATTAGTTTCCGCACACACAGTGTGATTCAGACACTAGCATAAACCTTATGCCGTTATCCACGTTCCAAAAGCTTGGATTGAAGATACTAAAGAAATCTGTCATGACTATTGAGTTGGCGGATGGGTCTATTGTTAATCCATATGGGGTGTGTGAGGATGTACTTGTCAAAGTCGAAAGATTCATCTTTCCTGTGGATTTCATTGTCATGGACATGCCACAGCTAAATGGTTGTGAGATGCTACTACGGAGGTCGTTTCAAGCTACGACTGATGTTATCACTGCTATCGGGAGAGGTACCTTGACATTAGGAATCAGTAAAGAAAGAGTTGAGTTCAAATTGTCGAGTGCTTCCTCAGGATCACTTCTCGATGACCCAAGTTGACGAGCTTGATTCCGTCTAGCCTAAGACGTTAAAGTAGGGCGCTTGTTGGGAGGCAACCCAACCATCGGTAGTTTTAATTTGAATTTTCTTCAAATTCTTTCATCATTACAAATTAGTTTTGTTTAATTTCATTTTTAGTGTAAAAATGATACCTTAATAATTTTGTTCAGTGTGCAGGACTGAGTCAGAGTCGATACCATCGACCACAGTGTCAATGGTAGCGACGTGGGCACAAGGAAGAGGTTGCGGAAAATGTTCCGAGTCGATACCATCGACGGCCTTGTCGATGGTATCGACCTACCATCAGCGACGTTGAAGAAAACAACAGCTCCAAGTCGATAGTATCGACCAAGAAGTTGATACTCGCGAGATCCCTGAAGATTTATAGAATGATTTGTCTCAGTGATGTCGATACCATCGACGACCTTGTCGATTGTATCGACACGGCAACAGTAAGGAAGCGACGCCCGGTCCTCGCGAGGGTAATCGATCCATGAAGAGTCGATACCATCGACCCCCGTCGATGGTATCGACGTGACATGTCACTGATCCGCGAGAAGAAATCAACGGAGCCCGCCACTTTCGGAAGTCGATCCGTGGGATGGGTCAATACCATCGATCCGCGTCGATGGTATCGACGCTTCACCGATCTGGGCCCCCACATCCAGCAATCGACAACCGTCGATAGTAGCGAAGACCCGAATTGCGCTACATGTGTCGATACCATCGACACCCCGTCGATGGTATCGACGGGTCAACAGTGGTGGCGGGATCAGTTATAAAAGGAAGGGTAGTTTCTTAATTATCTTCACACTTTCAAAGCTTCTTCCTTCCACTTGAGAATTGAGCATCGCTGAGCATCCGGAGGCCTTCATTGAACGTCAAGGGAATGAGAAATCTTCATCGAGTTCTACATCGAGCGAAGATCTTCTTCTCTGACTTCATCAAGCTCTCTTTCTTATTCTCCCTTTCTCTCGGTTCACAATGGTGAGGACGGCAGGAGCTTCATCGTCTTCACAGGTAGCCTCGCCAGAGATTGTTTGTCACATGGGAGTCATGGGTCAACTTGAAATTTTTTAATGTATTTGCAAGCTTGCTTTGTTTGAACTTGAGCATACGACTAATGAAAATAATTAGGTTTGTCAACTTTAAAATAGAAGACCACAACTGTACATGCCTCTGACTCAAGAAAAGTGGACGGGATTAGATGTTGAGCCTAAACTGACCAAATGGTAATGAGGCTTTAATCTGAAATAAGTGAGAGGAACCTCTTGATTTTACACATGTCAGTAAGGAGGGACACATAATATCTTCCAATGGTTCTGTCACTTAATCTTGTGATCTATCCACTTCATCTCATCTACACTCCACCATAAGAATTGGGAGCACTATACAGTTTGTCATCTCTTGATTGCATATCATGTAGATAAGATTGCATTTTAGTTAGTGTTTACATTTGTTGCGTTGAAAGAAAAAAAATTTTGTTGCATTATAATCTTGCATTCACAAATTTTAGAGTGCATGTCAATGTCATTTTAGTTGCATTTGCATAACTTTAATCATCTTGTACATGATGTGCCTTGCTTCTTCTGAAATTAAGGAACTTGTTTCATACTTTTTGAAGAAAAAAAATAATAGTTATGAAAATAAGCCCAAGACAAAGATGTGTGAATTTCATCTTAGTTCATGAAGCAAAGTGAGGGCTGAAGAAAAAAAAGAGAAAAAAAAATAATAATAAGTAAGTGAAAATTAGGAAGAGGAAGGAACTTGTTCACATTCATAATAAGAAGAACAAGCACATGTGTAGTTTTGTAGATATTTTGTCTCTCGTAGGGATAGAATGATAGTGCATGCATCATTCCACCTAAAATGTAGCATTAGGACATTTTCACGTGTATTTTGCATCATGATAGGTCATTAATTTGTGTATTGCATGATTGATTGTTATGTGCTTCCATTTCTTCCACAACCACCTATTCCATCCACCTATTGCTCTAATTGGTAGGCCCTCGTGATTATCTCCACATTCATTAATATCAGGAGGTCTGCTTCCATTTAGATGGTAGTTAGGAAAGGAGCAACGTAGATAGGAGATCACAAAGATGCACCAAGCCTGAACCGGAGGATTTTATTATATTAACGACCTTATTTGATAGTGCTCACCAATCTTGGGGTGTATATCTCTTATGGATGATCATTGTCGCCTAGAGGGTAATTATCATTCTGTGGTTAGTAAGGGCGGTATGAGAATGTATGGTGTGGATCATATGGCAAGGTCTGTTGTGATAATCTTCTCTTTCGTTGACCCTCACAATTTTATTCTATAGTTTTGTTGCTCGAGGATGAGCAAGGTTTAAGCTTAGGGGAGTTTGATGCGAGGATTTTGAGTCGTATTTATAGACTTGTTTTACATGTGTTTTATGTGTTTATTACTCACTTTTGTGGTTAGCATCGCATGATTCATTTGCTTTAGTCTATAATCTCATTTTGTATCAAATCTCTCATATTTTATCTTTTTGGTTATAAATGATCATATTGATATGTTTTAGCATAGCTGATTTCACTTTATCTTGAAATTTCAGAAAGAACGGATATACACAGCTGTCGATACCATCAACACTAGTCGATAGTATCGACACAGCCACAGTGAGACAGCCGCAAGGAGCCAAGATGAGTCGATACCATCGACTGGAAAGTCAATGGTAGCAAGATACCTACAGTGAGTCAGCAATCAACCGGTCAATACTATCGACACAAAAGTCGATACTATCGACGTTGCACAACTTCAACATCGGAATGGTGACAAAATCGACGCCTAAAGGTGTCGATACCATCGACACTGAAGTCGATGGTATCGAGTCTGCATCAGGAGAAACATCAGAGAAAAAGACAATTTGTCGATATTATGATAGGTCGATACCATCGACCCGCGTCGATGGTATCGACGCTGTCATATTAGGATTTGCTTCAGATCGATTCTAATCAAACATTGGTGATCTTTTGGCGACCTAAAGTGGTCCATATACCTAATTTCGGCATCCCTAAGGGGGGGAATCATGTCATTAGCCACTACACAAGTCCCAAGGAGAGAAGAAGAGAAGAACGGAGCCCAGAAGCACACCTCGATCGTTCCAAGAGTCGCAAAAATCGTTTTCCATCGTCGAGAGGTTGTATATTGCGCATTCTACATCAAGGAATGCCCAGATCTCCTCAGTTCAGGGGTTTACATCACTTTCATTCACATTTTTCCATGTTTTCCCTTTCTCTTGTCATGTCTTTCATTGAGATGAACATGCAGGGCTAATCCCCGTTGTCTTTAGAACTGGGAGTAGCCCGGGTGATGGTTGTATGACATTTTTACCATAGTATTTCATAATTTTCTCTTAAATCCGTGGTATGATTTCATTTTCTCCATTATATGATTATGATTGATCACCCTAATGATAATCTAATGCCTTTAATTACTTTGAAAGAAGAATTAACGGTTGAAAAGAGACAAAATTCACATTAACTAATAAATCCTTTGAACAAGGTGATGTACGGTTAGTGGTGGAAACCCAGAGTAAGGTCTTCATGCACCTAGTTTAGGGTATAGGTTACTACTACCGTGGAACCGACCTAGATTTAGGTAGTGAATTGTATCACGACAGTGAGCAATTCTGACTACATGCCACTACCCAGAATGAGAGACGAATTAGGTTAACTGTGTAGGAATTCATACAACTAGAACGTGCAGTGAAACCACAATCCTAAATATTTCCATTTAAATTGATTAAACTAAACATTTAATCGATTTCTTTGTTTTCTTTTATTTTATTTTCTTTTTCAATCAACTCTCAAATCAATTTAATCGGTCTAGCTGATTGTGAGTAGTTAGTAGTAGTCTACCAACAATTATGTTTCTCTGAGTTCGACTCGGGCCTCATAAAGGCCTATATTACTCTTACGTGTGCACTTGCGTTATACGCATGGTAAAATCGTGTCATGGATGCATAAGATGTATTCAAACATTGTCTGATACATAAACAAAATCTTCAATAAAAATTAAAATCATTAGATTGCAGACTCTTAGGTATTCAACGACATTAAACAACGAACCAAAGATAGTCTCAAAAGTAGCTTTTATTCAGAAAATTGAGGCACATAAGAAGGAATGACTTTATGGATCAAACTAGTAATGAGATCTATGATCATCAAAAATCATTTTCAAGATAGAAGATTTGTGATAGTCATTAATTGTCTTGATATGTGATCGTTCGGTGGTCTCCAGATCCTTAGAGAAGGCTTCACATAGTCAAAGAAGACCAATGTCTTCATATTTTCAAAGAAGATCTCCCTCTTTAGATTATGGAGAGAGAGAGAGAAGAGATTCCATGATGCAGTGGAGGAATTTGTGTAGTGCTGAGATCGAGGATCGAAACAAATCAGCAGGCTACGCCATTAACAAAGCTCTAATACCATTTCAGCTTCCATCATGGTCACTTGATAAGATAATGGTGTTCAAATGATGAAGTTGACACACAAGGACGTAAAATGGAAACGAATAAGGTATTGGTGAGAGAGGTTGCAAACCTTGTGAAAATGCTTCTAGAAGTTCCTTTTCCACTGAGGCAGCTTATTTATAGACAAGGTCTTATAGCATGGAGCTTTGCAATAGGTTTGCATAACAAGACAAGTACTCCTCCTGCCCAACTCAGTAGTGTGGCAGCAGAGTAAAACAGAAAATGGGAGAAAGAAGGACCATACATATTTTTTTTTTATAGATTCTTTCAACTTTTAATAAGGCTCACCACAATTAGCTATGTTTTCTTTGCAAATAAACAGTTCAAAGAATTCCCTGGTAGCTTCGTTTGTAAGCATTCAACTCAAATGTTAAGTAAAGAAGTCCACATCAAGATATATGTACAATACTGAATTGCAATCTATTTATTTTGTCACTAATCACACAACAAATTTGAATGAACTCGCAAACTCATGTTTATTTACATCTACAAGGTAGTATATTGATTTCTGACGCATACTTGCTAGATGAATAACAACAACCCCGAATATATCCAACTCAAACGAATGTAAAACTTCATCGGTTAAGTCACTAACGTCATGCAAGCCTAATTTAAGCTGTACTGGCAATTCGGAATTTATGCAAACATTTTCTCTAACTATTCCTTTAATAATAATGATGGTCAAAATTTACAATGTTTTAGGGCGCCATAGCGCGCCTCTTTAAATGAAATCAGAAATCAATGTGTGTTAGAGAATTTCCATCAAGCGCCAATGAAAGCTGCCTATAAAGCGGAGCTCTCGGCCGTTAAGTGTAGCCATTGATCTTTTCAGAAACCACGGCCGACCAAGAGGAAGGACTGTGGCAACAAGGCAATTCCGGCCCTTGCTTTGCCATGGACCCTGACCACCATTTCTGCGGTCTCTGTGTTACCCTGAGTTAGAACGTCCGTTGACTCCATTACTCCCAAAGATCAGTACAACTCGGGGATAATAGATCGGAAGTCATTTTCGTCACACGGGATGGTGAGGCCAGAATCATAGTCGAACCCAAACTCTTCCTCGGCACACCTGAGAAGATTCTGAAACTCCGGTCTGGCTAGGTAGGAGATGGGCACCACAAACCGGCGCCGACTTTCTCCAACGTACACGGCAAAGTGCCCCTTGGGAACTGCTGCTTCCATGACTGTTTTTGCGGCAGTCCGACTAGGAGATGAGCAGCGGCGCAAGATCTGTCTGAAGACGGCCATTTTGGAAGTAGAAGAAAGGGGCTATGTAGGAGCTTGAGATGATTGATCTAAAGACTTGAGTGGAGGGCTGGTTTGATGAGTGCTGGAACGGGGCAGCTGGTATATATAATGCAGGTCGTCTCAACTCCAGTATCAGCTAGACGTGGGGTCGTGGCCATGTGCGTTGGTCGACCAGTTGCACGTACTGAATTGGTTTACAACCAACGCTCCGTGGCAAGGACCACGACGACCCACCTTCTAGGTTGATTCCGGCATCCCTGCAGGTCTTATATCGTCTTAACTTCCCATGCATCCCCCAAGAATGGCAAAGGCATGGCCCATTGTAGTTAATCATGAATGCGGTGCTTGCCCTACATACAATGCAATTTGGAATCTGTAGGATGCCTCTTGGATATGGTGATGCCTGATCAACTTACTGCGTTCTCTATGTAGATAGATACACCTAACGCACCCAACCCAACACTGTAATATCCTAACTAGTGTGGCGTATGCCCACTTATCCGCAGCCTCTTGGTTGGAGCTGAACAACCAACAACAAAGCAACAACAAAGCCATATGGGTGACTTCAATGTATCTCACTGGCCTCATCTATATCTTTCAACAATCCTCAACACCCCCAAACAGTTGCCAGTCTAATGTTTGCCAACTAAACGAACAGCTAGCACTTAATAAATTAATCTCTCCATGGCATGCCAGATTGGATGACCTTAGCAAAGACCTGGCCGTGCTTTGCTAGCTTGTTTGCACTTTACTGAAATACGAAGATCAAGGGAGAACGTACGAATCTGGAACTGGACCAAAGATCCGCTAAAGAAGGTGAACAATAGATAGAGATGCTAGTCATATTCTCCAACAAAACAGATGGACAAAGCTTAATATGAAAGCAGCACAACATAATTTGGACTGAATGAGCGCGAACCTAAACCATTAAGGCTCACCAGATCAGTATGTCCACAAATCCACACCAACAATCTATCCTAAGTCACCACAAATCTCGATTCTTACTGTACTGACCTTGCTACATGAATTGACGACACCAGATCAGTATATTCTATCTACAAATATAAACCCACTCTAGCCCGCCAAATAACATTTCTATTAAATCATTAATGAAAAGCATGAATTGAATACCATAAGAGAATATATGTTTAAAAATAGCAGTAACGAAACCAAAATAACAAACATATATCACATCAATATTCAACTCATTATCTGATTAAATAATTATGTGTATAAGAAGAGAGAAGATTATTTAGAGTCAAAGTTCACCTTATCAACGGAAACGAAAGACTATACATTGTAAACCTGACTTGGATCAAGGTCTCCTCCCTCTAGCACACATAATTCTTTACTCCACTAGAATATGAGGTCTAGTGTTTATTGGATGATTGGGTGGTTACAAAAACGTGAATTCAGTAACAGTTATTGTGTAGGTGTTTTATGAGGGCATGTTTTCCTCAAAAAAATTCCGTCATAAGTATCGGTGCCCTCCCTTCCTAAATTTCTATACTCAAGAGGTCGATTATAAACACTAGACAAATTATTGATTCAATGATATTTCTGGATTGGATAAGTGGTTGGGCCCATTAGTTATGCTACGCAGATTCACTCCCGTCCGATACGATTATGTAAAAGGATCTTTTCTATCTAAGTAATATAAAACAGACACCCAATATCCATAGATTTACAAACTCTAGATGTAGGTTTTCCGTGACCCAATTACACAAGGATTAAACACACTCTCATAAATTTCTTTATAAAACATACCTAGTATGCCTCAAGTTTAATAAGGATGACTTAATGTTGCTTCTTTAAAATATTTATTATGCATACATCCTTCGTATTTGTTATAGGGACCAAATCGCGCATGTTCTCCAAATGAATTTTGTTTATTGGATAAAACTCATTACAATTTGTTGTGAAATCACTCTTACTTATTCAAATAGCATATGGGATGAACTTTAAGGAAGAGGCACTCACCATAATTAATATTCAAACCCCCAATAACATAAAGGTAAAAGGTTTGGTATGAAAACATTACAACATAAAATAGCCTATACAGGGGAAACCTAATTAATTTGAGGCCCGCTAAACAAATTTAAGATCAAATTCATGTGAGTAATAAAACAGAAGAAGATCTTGCTTGTTACATTGACCTCAACTCTCCCTAAGTCGTTATCATGATGCGGAAACACATTTCTAGATAAAAAAATATATCTATTCATCTACCAAATTTATACCAACAAGCCTAAATACCACCATAACAATGAAAAATCAACTCAAAATGAAACAAATATTAAAAATAAAGTAGTAGGTTTACATATTAAAACCGAAATTAAGCAAACATATATCTTTGTTTGCTTATACAACCTACAATACCATTTATTTTTTATCTATATAAGAAGACAAATGCTTCAATTATAGTGATAATTCACATTTTTTGTATATACATGTACCACCCGCAAAGCCTTCTCCATCCCTGCACATGATATCTTAGAGTTTGATCAAAGATGGTTCTACTATTAGTAAAATCATTAAATAGATTTGACAAGGTGGAGATTTAATCATTTGCGGTTTTGGAGTCAACTTTGAAATATAGATTCCTTAAAAATAAATTTTGGACCAGTATTACCTTTTTGTTTATTTCTAGGTTAGAGCGCCAAACCATCAACAATGAGATCAACAAATTCATTGGTCCATACAATTGGGCTCCTTTAGTGTGTCAGATATGAATTATATCAATACACTCACTACTACAGAAACAACATTCAGTGTCGCTTTTCTGGGCGTCAGTTATTTAACCAAACCGACACCTATAATATTTAACGTCGAATATTTAGGAACCCCGACGTCTATATTCGAAGACCAGCCAGACACGGGTACCGCTTTGTATTCAGCGTCGGCTGGATAAAACAAACCGACGCCTAAAATCGCCCGTGAAATCCAATTTTCGAGCGAATTTTTTTTGCCCCAAAGTATCACATACAACATCGGTTATTTAACTACTAACCGACGCCGATATAAGATGGAAATTTGCGCAAAAAGTTCCAATTTAGGCGTAGGTTATCCTGCGATAACCGACGTTGATAATGGTTCCCGCCAAATCATTTTGGGCAAAGATTGTCTAATTGGACGTCGGTTATTAACTATCAACCGACGCTAAAGAGTGAACGACGTCGGTTTTGTAGATAACCGACGCCGTTGACCAACTTAATAGACTCGATCACCCGGCTCTTCCCCCTTTCTTCCTATTTCATCGTGATAATTTCTATGTTCGCCGCTCTCACCTAAAATCGTCTGACGACCCTGTGCTCACTGTCGTTGCTGTTGTGCTCGTCGCCGCTGCTGCTGGTGCGCTTTGCTCGCCGTCGTCGTCGCCGCATCCTCTTTCTGTTGCTGCTGCCGCAACTTCTGCTCTGCTCTCTTCTCCTGCTGCTAGTGCGAGCGCCGCTCTGCTCTTCTTTTCACCTGCTCGCCGCTACTTCTTCCACAGCTCGCCGCCGCTCTTCTCCATGCTAGATCCAGGTAGCCCTAGCTCCTTACCCTAGCTCCTTCTCCCTAGCTCCTTACCAACAGCAAGCATGGTCGTGGCTGTGTTAGCCTACCATGGCCGTGCTATCCAGCACGGCCGTGGTAGGCCAACACAGCCACGGCCGTGCTTACTGTTGGTAAGGATATGAACAAATCTTTATGTAATGCTTTATGTAATTCCTTGGATACGAAAAAATCTTTTGCTTGCATATATTTGCGCTTCTAATCCTAATGTTTGACCTAATTCAGTAAATTTTGATGCATGTTGAGATAAGATTTAAACTTGTCCATTCTAGCATCCTAATTTGATTTGATTAAACCTAACATTGATGAAACCCTAACATCAATTGTGATGAAACCCTAATATTAATTGTGATGAAACCCTAACATGTACATATCTATTATTGTGTTTATTGGCCTAGAAACCCATCCAAGATTTACTCATTAGGAGTAAATCTTGGATAGTCCCCGGTTTGGGACTGTTCTTGAACACCTAATCTCACTTAGGATGTAAGTGTATAATGTGTATTGGGTTTTTGAGAAAATTTCGGCAGCATTTCCCCGTTTGTTCTCTAAGTACATATGTACTTAGAGAACAACGGGGAAATGCTGCCGAAATTTTCTCGAAAACCCAATACACATTATACACTTACTAGTGAGATTAGGTGTTCAAGGATGGGATAGGTGGTACACATTTATTATATATAAGAATGACATCACATGTGTTTGTTGGCCTAGAAACCTGTCCAAGATTTACTCATTAGGAGTAAATTTTGGATAGTCCTCGGTTTGCGACTGTTCTTGAACACCTAATCTCACTTAGGATGTAAGTGTATAATGTTTATTGTGTTTTCGAGAAAATTTCGGTAGCATTTCCCTATTTGTTCTATAAGTACATATGTACTTAGAGAACATCGGGGAAATGCTGCCAAAATTTTCTTGAAAACCCAATACACATTATACACTTACTAATGAGATTAGGTGTTCAAGGATGGGATAGGTGGTACACATTTATTATATATCAGAGTGATTACTTATATGTGCGCGGAGATCACAATGAAGGATTGTTATTTGATAAAAGATCACAATTTTAGAGGCATGCATGTTTATATTTTTTTATTGAAGCTAAATGTTTGCTTTTTTAATATCAATATCATTATCTTCTAGTTAATACAAATGCTAAATGTTTGCCTTTTTAATGACATTTTCATATGGTTGACCATGATGAGCATGATGTCCATGATGAGCATGAAGTCCATGATGAGCATGCTGTCCATGATGAGCATGGCGAGGATACCAATGTAAGTTCTAAAAACATATCCTGTATTTCTATAAAATTCTTTATCTTCTAGTTATGTCATATATCCCATATTTCTATATTGGGCTAATTCAGTGTGTTTATTTTTGTCAAATTTTAGGTTGATGATGCACATGTACCTACTGAAGCACTGGAGGAACTTGATGCGCATCACCAAACACTTAACAAGAAAAGGGGCATCACTCTGTTGAAGAAGTTAATAGCGCTAAGTGGCAGTGGATCCAAATTGGTTGTGGAGTTTGATAATGGAGGAAATGCAATTGGAGTGAACCACAATAATTTTGTAAATTATCTTAGGGTTGTCACTCGAAGCCATTGTGGTGTTAAGTATGATAATTGGCATAAAGTTCCTCAGGCGAAGAAAGACTTGATATGGAAGGATTTATGCGTAAGTTATTATTATTTGCAATTCTATTTTGTAGATTACAAATTCTATTATTTGCAATTCTATTTTTGGATACTAGTTAATAACAATTCTATTTTACAGAATTTGTTTGCATTGGATGAGAAGTTGCATCGTAAAAGCGTGATGCAACGCGCTGGAAAGATGCTAAGGAACTATAGGACAAATCTCAACCGAGAATACATAAAAGATAGTGATAAGAAGAAGAAGTCAACCCTTGAATAGTGGAACTTCTTAGACAAAGAAGATTGGGACACATTTGTTGCTTCAAGAAAATCTGAAGAATTCAAGGTATTAGGCGTCACTCCCAATTTAATTAATATACGTTGTATTCACCTATTCAAGATTCACATTTAGTGCTACTAACCAATTATATATAATGTGCATACTAACTAGGCCCTCAGTGAGGCGCAAAAAGCAAGGTGTGCACTGAATGTGCATGACCACACTATGGGTCCAAAGGGCTATGCAAGCGTTCGCCAAAGACTACAGGCGGAGTCTGCTGCTACTCAGGAGTCCTCTACTACATGTGCCACACCCATGCCTCGCCATGATGTCTGGATAGCTGGGAGGAAAAATAAGAAGGGTGAAATAAAGAAGCCCGTAACTGCTGAGGCGGCTGCGAAAATGGTAAAATAAAACTCTTAGAGCAATCGTTTGAATATTGATTATTTGTGGTGTTAACTTACCAATTTTTGTTGATGGTGATTAGCGGGAGCTGCACGAGCAGAGGAAACAAGGCACGTTCATCCCTCACAGTTGCTCTGGGTAACCCAGAGCATCCTGGATGTGTTAGGGGTGCAGGCGCTGGTGTGGGCATCAAAGCATTCTTTGGGCCATCCCAGCGCAAACCCAGAGCAGGACTTTCACAAGAAGAGGTGACCTATTCTTTTTTTAGAATGTTACTGCAAAAGGAAATTCAATAATAAGAAGTTAATGTTTCTTTTATTCATGTATAGGAGAATAAGAGAGTCGAGGATATAGTTGCTAAGAAGGTCAATGATATAGTTGCTGAGAAGGTCAAGGAAGAAATGGTGCGGTGGCAGGCATCTCAGGCTTCCAATCAGCCTATGGCGACCCACTCTTCTCCTGATGCACAAACTACGAGTAATCCTGGAGACCCATCGCCTAACACGTCTGTTGTAAGTATTGTTTATGACATTGTAGCTAGTATTTTCAAGATGATATGTATATATGTATAACATTCTTTACGTAAATTTGTAGGCATTGAAGCCATGCCGCTTAAGAATGCAAGACTATATTGTTGCATAGGCGCAGGCTTACCCATCCCTTCCTGGGGCAACGTTTCATGGGACTTCAATGCCGCAAATCTATGTTCATGTGAGCCTGATATGTGTATTACCCGATTGGAGGGAAGCTGGATTGTCATATGCCCACCCAGATATTGATACACTTGGTGAGGCAGAAGGCGGGGTGATATTGTGGCCCAAAGCAGATGTCGTCTACACTACTGAAATTGTAAGATAAATTTACATCTCTTTAGATTGTTAATGTGTATATATGAGGTGAATTGATCTGAAATTATATATACAAGTTAAAAAGAAGACACTCGGACCACCTAGGCCTCCACCTCCACTTCCTGCATTACCAACTTGGGTTCCAACTGACCTAAAATACCTGTTAGGTTCTGCTTGTAGGGGAATGGAATGTTGGCTACGGGCACATAATATACATTACCCTATAATTGTTTCTTTAGAAGTGAATTATGCAGGTCAATCATACGAAAGCTCTTTATTTATACAAGGTATTATTGAGTTGTTTATATATGATTGGCTGAATACATCAATGATAGAGACATGGATAAGGTGAGATCTTGTTTATACATCTATATACCTTGTGTAAGATCCGGTGATCTGGTTTCTTATATATTAATGCATACATAATACATGTTTTGCTGCTAGTTAGTCGAAAATCAATGCAAACAATTTGCATTTGACCATGTGGCATTTTTGATTCCATCATTGATTAGTATGGTAGCTAAAGACCCTGATAGTGTTCAACAATACTGTATAGATGCTTTTACAATTTTCGGTCAGCAAAATAAGACGATAATAATAGCTTCATTCAATGTCAAGTAAGTTTACTTTACTTATAATTTGGACTTAAGAAAATTACATTTTTATTGTGGATTTTGAGTTATTAATTTTTAACTTTTTTACCTCTAGCGGTAGGCATTGGGAGTTACTAGTTATTGTTCCTGGGACGTTCACTGTTTATTATCTAGATCCTACGGGGAGTACATTGAATACTAAAATTAGACACATAATGATATTGCCATTATTCTGGTGAGAAATATTTCATTTTTATATATGTTAACATCTGTTATTACATTACTATTTAATTATGCAATTTACTGTGTTACATTAACATGTAGGGGTTTAGATGCATTCAAAAATGTTGGAGGAAAGGTCCCAAGGAAAAAGAACCAGCTAATAATTTGGGAGAACGTAAAAGTAAGTTCCCGACTCCAATGTATATATTATTTATGTGAACTGTGCTTAGTTGTATTTGTTAATATTTTGTATGTTTCAATTTATAGTGCGCTAGACAAGACAACGAATGAGCATGCACATACTATGTGATGCGATTTATGAATATGATTATCCAATATGCCGCATTGGACATCAATACCATACATGAGGTATTATATATAGTCTCATTAGTTAATATGAAATATATCAATCTAAGTTTGATATTATTACTTATATATATACATCATTCTCTTTGCAAGTATTTAAAACTGACCAGACTATAGGTAAACACTTAAAAGATGTACATGCTGCATATACGATGGAAGTATTAAATGAAGTAAGAGAAGAATGGGAAAAAGCCATACAAGCAGTGGAGATTGTAAGATATAATTGGGATGTTGATAGCGATGTTGAATGATATTTTGTATATGAATATTTTTGAATGTTTATACATGTATGAATGTTTCTACATGTGTTAATGTGAGAATTGAATTGATGTTTAAATTTATCTACTTTTGTGAAAAGTATATTTGTTGATTTTGCAGGTTTGTGGCCTGTTTGTAGGCTGATATCAATGGATGTCGTAAACCTACAGTTCAGAAAAATGAACTGTAGGTTCTCATCCTACTGACCAGCCACAACAGGCCTGCAAACTGATAAGAAAAAAAAATTAAAACATCGGTGTCGGTTATTTATAGAACACCGTCATCAAAGACTTACAGCGTCAGTTATTTGATAAAACCACCGCCTAATATGGCAAACAACCCGACCGTGCAGGAAAGCACGGCCGTGGTGGAAAATGCGTCGGTCCTTAGTACCAAACTGACGCCTATAGTACTAAACATGGCCGTGCAGGGAAGCACGACCGTGACGTCTAGATCTATGGTGTCGGTTAGGTAGTTGCAAACTGACGTAGAAAGTGTGCCAGATGGCGCTCTTTTTGTGGCGCGAACCCTTTTGGCATCAACTTACTATACATAATCGACGCCTATCGGTGCCCTGGTGGCGCATTTTCGGTGGGGCAAAGCTTTTTGGCGTCGGTTATAAAACTAACGCCGAAGAGTTCGACCTTTAGCGGCGCCCACATAGGCATCGCTGGAGAACCGTCGCTAAAAGGGGTTAAACAACCGACGCCAAAGGCGTGTTCTATAGTAGTGACTTAATTGAACTGACATGTGATATCATGGTTCAAGATGCCTTTTTTCATATATGTGACATAGAATGCAAAATCACTTTGACTAGATTAGCAAACTTGAGTTCTAGTTTACTACTTATCATCCTATCACAAAACCATGGGTCATGCCCTTCAAAAAATATATAAATAAATGGAATATATACCTTGAAGAAAGACATGGATAACAACAGTTATCTTCCTTGATTGAACACTGACTTATGTATACAATTTTCTCCATAAACTATGAAATTACTACCATGTCTTTCTCTTAACTAATGAACTTTTTTGGACCAAAATTTTATATTTTGATAAAAAAAATTATATTTTGATTCAAACACACTAGTGGGTCAATAATGGTTTCGAATATGCAATAAATATTCAAATTGAAAAGAATATATTTTAAAACATAAAAAATATATTCATTCATCATAAAAGCCCTTATATTCATAAAAATAAAGGGGCAGATTGTATACACATTTTCTAAAATGACCAAGGACAATTTAAGTTGACAAATTGGTCTTTAACTACTCTTTAAGCATGTATTCACTCAATCATATTCTCAAGAATATGCCAATATATTTAATACATTCTAGTAGTATTTGAGTTCTATTGAGGATTCTACTTTAAGACACATACTTGATATCCTATTCCCAAGAAAGCATGATCTCAATGTTTAACCACACGAGAAACCTCTCAGATAATATTTGTCTTGTTCTCTCTTTTCTATAACATTCTAAATGCCCTTAAAAATCTATTACATAAGTGGAAAATGTCAAAGAATTCCATCGCATGTCTGCATAATATATTTCTAAGAATTGTTGTTTACTTCAAAGATTGAATGAAAAAAATGCCCACATCCTATGTTACACACTAATTTCACAACCTCTAATAGGTCAATGAACTAGCACATAATCTAACAATGAGTAAAATTGACCCCACTACTTCTTTTTAAAATATTTGAACAACAAACAAAGCCGCATGAGAAACTACTGATAAGAAATGTAATTTCTTTTTCATGATTACAAATATGATGTAGTTGTAACACTCGTGCCCATTTCCCAAGGCTCTAGTAGAGTTTTAGGAATGATGAGTAGCCCCATAGACCACCACTAGCCGTAATTGTTCACTTTGTACTCACTCATGCACAAGCTAGAATCAAATTACCTACTAGTCACCCATCCTAGTACTACTCCGGGTTGAGCATGCCTAATAAAAGAGTTCTTTAGTGATGGGCTCCTAGAAAAGTAGTTGCACCTTGGTGATATAGGTAGTCCAATCATTTATTTTAAGATCATTTTATCTAAGGCCTCAAGACTTAGGACATTACAATCTCTCCCACATGGAATCTTGACATCCTCATCAAATCTCAACTATATGGCCTCATAATATTACTGCATTTCATTTTAGACCTAGAATGGCCAATGGACACCCAACTCCCAATAATAGAATACCAGCTCAAGGATAGCTACATCACCATAGACAATCCTTTCCAACATGCATGGATCTCAAGAATCAACACTTACATGCCACAAGATCATGTGGGACCCACACTAAAGGGGTATTGGCTCTGATACCTTTTGTAACACCCGAGCCCATTTCCCAAATCTCTATTAGAGTTTTAAGAATGATGATTGACCCCACATAGCATCCTTAGCCTTAACTATGCACTTTGTCCTCAAGCACAATCCAGGATCAACTTCTCAAGTGGTCACACATCCTAATATTGCTCTGGGTTGAGAATGTTTAACCATAGAGTTTGTTAGTGATGGATTCCGTGAAAAGGAGATGCCCCTTAGTTATATGGGTAGTCCAATCGTTCCTTTTAGGCTCATTTATCTGAGGCCTCAAGACCTAGGACATTATAGTAGTAATATGAGTCAATCATATTATCGTTTAACTTATTGCATGATTCTTAATGTTTACTAGTATGTATATAGGTTGATATAACGATATTATATTACAACACTTGTTGACATACACCATTGTTTACACCTATTAGTGGACCTTGTCTATCATGGAGTGACTATTACTAACACCTCTCACATTGTAATTTGATACAGGACTTCTATGGTTCATCTGATCTCCAAAATCTTTGATTATCCTTTTCTTAAACAAATGAGGTATTGGTGCAACTTAAGCATATTACTATGTAATATTGTTAGAATCACAAAAAGTAATATAATATTATGAGCAATGGATTATATAAAAAATTGAAAAATTTGTTTAAATAGACATGGTATACAAAATATGTTAGTACATATCTGATATGAGTTTCTATTAACTTCTAAAAGTTCTTATTTGTATTGATCGATATTAGTAATTCTAATACTTAAATATTATTAATTGTGAAAGTATTGTATTGACTATCATGCTAACCCACTATTTTTACTTTCAAAACTAAATAATAGATCAAACTAAACTAGTTCAACTAGATGAGTTAACTAAACTAACTATAAAAGAGTTAGCCTTTTACATTTTTTTATAAATTTATTTTGATTGGGGAATCTAGGTGAAAGACACTACATCATGGCTTACTATACAACTCTTGAAGTGTAGCATGGGAACATTAATATTGCTAATCTGACTAACTCCATATTAATTAAGGTTTCCTATTGAGTCTTTAGGACTTCCAAATCAATTGTTGCAAAATAGTATCTTTGTTTCCTATGAAATCAAGATGGGTGACTTACGTTGATCAAAGGCTCTAAATCTAAATAAAGTAGATTTGCAGGGGTTGACACACAATATAGCATAATAGTACCATTATTAGTGGATTATGGGATGTGCCCTCCAATTGTGTATGTCTATGTACTACAAAAATCTATTATTGTTGTTGGATATTACTATTGAACTGAAGTAGGAATGTTTTTTTTTTTGTCAGTCAAAAATTGTGTTACTATAATACCAAAAAACTTTGGGCACTAAGTACCCCTTTACATCATAAAGAGCTAAAAATCTTGAACAATGATCATATACCCCATGCAAGAGGTATACTAGATCTATAGATAACAAGGACTGAGAAGACCTATCTAACTAACAAAACTAGAACCAAGCATTCCTACCAGGAGAATGATTTATTACAACCTACAGATACATGCATTCAGCCCACCCACAATGAGTAACTACATATTACAACATGACATCCACCAGGTTACCCTGCCTGGAAATAGCAACACTAGCTTCTGACCTTCTCAGATCGCCAGGTCATCAGAAAAATCTGTATGAAAATGCAGAACCATCACATTCTACCACCAGAGAAATGTGAGGCTAAGAAGTTTGAATCAATCCTTTCATTCTTGACATGGTACCAACTATCTAATAGAAGTACCCACAATGTGTGGTACTATGCCAACAATTAGAGAATTCATCGATCTTCCGAACCAAGCAACCACTCTGTTGTTATCCTACAATGGAAATAGAATAGCAACTTTTGCTTTCACAGAGGCAACTCATCGAACACCTTAGGGGTGTTCCTACACAACACACAACCAAGGAGGAGCAAACTGGATGAAGAGTCCGTCCCCAGAACAGTCATCAACATGAGCAGTGAGTTATCGTGCATCAATTGACTAGGGCCCCTTGTTGTTGTCCTGTAATGAAACAAACTCCAAGGCTCCTGTTTGCACAGGAGAACCTGGTCAAACACCTTGTGGGTGCTCTAACACGCAACAATAGAGGAATCGACAGGGGGGAGGGAGAAGAACAAACATCCCCTTAACCTCCTGCACCATGCGATGACATCAACCAGACGAATCTGACGCCGGAGAAGCATCAACCAAACACCAGGAACAACGGGGTACACCTCGCGTCGAGGACTGGGGTTGATGTCGAGGAAGACATCCATTGATGAAAGCACCGTAGCACTTCATCCACCCTTCAGCCAGCGGTGAACAACTAGCGTGGTGGCGGAGGAGGTACCCCAGGTGCTGCCGAGTGGACTCGGAACGGAGGCAACACTCTAACAAGGAGCCTGAAGGAAGTCCATGGTGTGCCATCCCAAGTGACCCAGTGCTTAGGAACTTCTACTGTGTCACGGTCGGAACCCCAGAGCAAGGGATAAGACCCAAGCACAACACCTGGAGAAGGCAGGCATCATCTGGGCGGTCTTGGAGGAGAACTCGAGTCCCAGCCTGAGGCGAGCCACCCTACTGCGTCGTGGTTGCCAAGACAAACATTGAGGTCACAGATGAAATGGCCTTCACTGCCCTAGACGAACCAGGACTCACTCAGAGAGAGGAGTAAGGGATGCCTGAGAAGCAAGGGTGAGGGATCGCTATGCTTTGCCTACAAAGACAAATTTAAGCGTGGATCCCCAGATCTGGGAGGGGAGGCTCTTCTCCATCAATCACTCTTAGATTGGATGGAGGTCGATCAGATCGATAAAGCCAATCCACAGATCAACATCCTGGCTCCTCATTTGTCTTGTCCCCTTCCTCTAGGTCAGCCGAGGAGAAGACCTCAACCATACCTTTACTCAAGGAATCTGCACCAATCTTCAATCAGACCTCACCATGGTTGCGTGGATGTCAGGGGGAGGAAAGCGCCAAGGAAGCACACCCACCCCCCAGCGGCGGCCTCCTGGAGAAGTTTAAGGAGAAGGGAGAGTGGGTGCCCTATAGAGAAGGGAGAGTGGGTGTTCACATGTATCACTAGACTGAAGTAGGAATGTTGATACCTTTGAAATTCATATTTGGTATTATCTGATGAATTTTAGTGCAAATGTTACATACAAGATTTGTGTTGGGGTACTTGTTGTACACATTGTGGGATGCACAATCCTATACCAAATAGAGTATGTCCCATTTTACACATCATGTGATATACCTCTAGGAAAGTCTCCTATGGTGTTTAGGGCATCTATTACTACTAAATTTTATAGTATTATCTTTATAAAGACTATTTTATCACTATTGTGTACACCAAAATCATGAATTTGTAGTCAAGATCTACGTATGGTGTCATTTTTTCCTCCTAAACAAAATTAGACATTTTATTATGCACACTTTTCCACAATGTTTGATATAATTGTTAAATGCATTTATGGATGTATTTTGCATTGTCTTGGAGATACCTTGGTAACTAATTGATGAATGGAGGACAGAGAGAAGATCCCAAGTACTCTAT
Source organism: Alisma plantago-aquatica (assembly GCA_963693085.1). NCBI lineage: Eukaryota > Viridiplantae > Streptophyta > Magnoliopsida > Alismatales > Alismataceae > Alisma > Alisma plantago-aquatica. Next base: position 86,137,210 of record OY856411.1, read on the forward strand.
CACACATAGAGGAGTGCAAGGAGTCCTTAATGTCAACTCCAACCCACCTGAAGTGTCTAAGAATCATAGAAGAAATATGCATCCATTGGAGCTGAAGTTCAACAAAAAAGTGCACAAAAGCACCTGTAATGATTGTTCTACTAACAATACAATCGTGTTTCTCAAATCAAGCACCCTCAATATTCCATTTTTTTCCTAATTTTGAACGAAGAATCACCTCACAACTATTCTCACTTCAATGACCTTTCCACTTTTTTCCAAATAATGATTTCTTTGGTGATAGAACTATTGTCCATCAACTCCAGGACAACTCCACCATCAATCAATTACCCCTAATCTTATATATCCAACAATCATTATTAATATCACGATCATGGTGATTCAACTTTCCCCATAGTTGTAATTAATCTTAATTCAACTAGTGTATGTAATATTTTGGGTCATACTAGCTTTTCTACCGATAATAGCCTTTCTTTGGAGCCTTCTCAATTTTGTGTAAAAATTCTTCTAAATCATTTCTCCCCACTAGTTCCTTCACTTGCACATTCCTATCCAGACAATTTGAGCTATTCCATTTGTGACAAATGAAGTTCTCTACATTCACATTGGCATGATATGGATGCTTAGGCATTGACTATCTAGCATGACTAATCACAAATCTTCCAACCATCATAGAAATCAATATGAAGATGGTGCAAAATAATTATTTAGGCATAATCTGACAAAAAAATAAAATGTGTAAGAAGAAGGAAAAGTATATCGTAGAGTCTTGCGTATTCAAGGGTAGTGAACAACACACATAAGAGACTCTAGGACCTAGCACTGGTTGAGAAAATTGAGGCATATTAGAAAGAATGTCTTTAGGAATCAAACTAGTATGGAGATCTATGACCGTGAGCAATTGTATTCAAGATGAAGATTTATGGTCATTAACACTCATCTTGAGATGTGATCTTCCAATCATTGGGAACAGCTTTAGGTCGTTGGAAAATAACATGGTCTTCAGATTAATGTAGAAGATAACGATCATTAAATCATGAAGAGAGAAATATTCCTTGATGTAGTAGAGGAATTTGAGCATAATCAAGATTGAGGATTGGAAGCAACTGAGAGACTATGCAATTATCAGAACTTTAATGTCTTGACAACTTCCATCATGACCACATGAGATTGAAAGGTGGTGCAGTGAGGAAGGAGATTCTTAAGAGAAAGGAAAAGAGTCAGGAATTGGTAGGATATTCAAAAATTGTGAAAATGTTGCTAGAAGATTTCTCTCCATCGAGGTAGCTTATTTATAGCCGAGGTCATGTAGTGTGGGGCCTTGCAATAGGCTTACACAACAAGACTATCGCTCTTCCTCGCCAGCTTAGTAGTGTGCCAACAACAAAGAAAATGAGGACTCAGAGAAATTTAGTTACAAGTTACTTCAATGTTGAAAAGGCTCACCACAATTTACTTTGTTTTCCCTTGCAATTTAATAGTCCAACTAAATTCCTAGCATCTATGGTTGTAAACATTATACTAAAATGCTTATTAAAGAAATACATATGTAAAAATGTATAATAGTGAATTATAATCTATTTATTTTGACACGATGATCTCTACCGCATAAAAAATTTGAAAAAAAAAATACGAACTCATATGTTCATTTAATACTCAAGGTAGTATATTGATTTTTAACACAGTTTCTAGATGACTGAAATCAACCCCAAATATATTCAAATCAAACACATGTAAAACAACATTAATTAACATCATATGAGACTTATTTAAATGTGTTGCAAGTTCAGAAAGTGTGTGAGAATTTTGAATGAAGATTTGTTTAAGAATGATGATCAGAATTTACAATGTTTGTAGGGTGCCATGGTGCACCTCTCTAAAACAAATCTGAAAACAATTTGTGTTAGAGAATTTCCATCTGGTAGAACTGCCAATGGAAGATGCCTATAAAATGGAGCTCTAGGCCATCAACTGTAACACCAGTGATGGTTTGGGCCTGCTTGCTTGAAGCAGAGCGCTCAGTCGCAATTGTAGCCATAAAACAACCGTCGACCAAATGGTAGGTATGTGGCAAGGAGGCCCTTCCGGCACTTGCTTTTCCATCGAATTATGGTGGTTAACTCCTTTTCTACCAAAGATCAGTACAACTCAGGGATAATAGATCGGAAGTCATTTTCATCATACGGGATGGTGAGGCCAGAATCATAGTCGGACCCAAACTCTTCCTCAGTACACCTGAGAAGATTCTAAAACTCTGGCCTGGCTAGGTAGGAGACGGGCACAATAAACTAGAGCCAAATTTCGCCAACTTACATGGCAAAGTGCCCTTTGGGAACCGCTTCTTCCATGACTGTTGTTGCGGAAATCTGGCTACGGGATGAGCAACAGCGCAAGATCTGTCCGAAGATGGCCATTTTGGAAGTAGAATAAAGGGGCTATATAGGAGCTTGAGATGATTGATCTAACGATTTGAGTGGAAGGTTGCTTTGATCAGTGGTGGAACGGGGCAGATGGTATATATAATTTGTTGGGATTCGCACAGAAGCCCTCCAAGCCCAAAAAACACCACACGAGATACAACCCTAGCTTGCATGATAAAATCGACAACGACCTCCCAGCCGACAGGTCAAATCAAAAAACAAACAACCAATGAGAGAATTGATTTGGCGAAGAAGTCCACGAAATTCTATTAAGAAACTCCACAAAGATTACAAGGATTGTCGCTCTCCCACAATCGTGTGTCTACAATAGAATTCCATACCCCACTCTCGCTTTCTTCTTTCTTGGATGCCTGTATGTGTTCTTCTTTATTGGCACACACAATGTTTGGCATTATTCAGCACACAGATAACCCATGAAGTCTACCTCTATTTATAGGATAAGGCATTCACATGTAAGGAAGTAGGAGAGTTACATCTATTCTATAAAGATTAGGAGAACGACAATAGAATAAGAGTAGGAAATAATACATGGACTCCACATTGGACATTATTTTCTCTTTCCTAGTATTACTGGACTTAATTCTAATCCAATTCGAATAAGAGCTAAATCATAACAATCTATACCTTGGATCTTATGCGCTGAAGTATCTGCTCCTTTAAGAATTTTTCTCCCGTTCTTCTTCTATTTACTTCCGCCCTCGGAAGTTGCTTCCGCCCTGAGAAGTTGCTTCCTCCCGTGGAAGCATTCTATCGTTGCACGCCTATACGGAGTGTGTGTCCAAACATGGCTGCCCGAACCCTTCATTTGAGAGCTCTTCAAGTTGCGGAGTTTGGGAAACTATACCGCCTCCACCTACCGTTGGAATAACTACAACCTTTATTCATTTGGCCCTCCATGCCATAGGTTTGTACCTTCTCCGAGATCCACCTGCTCGCTGATACTGTGTGGTCGGTCTTGCCACATCTTCATTCTTCCAACAGTTGACAGCTTTGCCTCAGCATCTGTTGAATTTTGTAGCCGATCTTGCAACGTCACAAGTAACTACCCCTGAGAGTTAAAGACATGTACTACATTTTGAGCTTGCCTCACGTGTCAACACTTCATCTACGCCTCTAGTGGTAGATCTCCTATTAGGTACTCCTCTTTTAGTTAGAACCTCCCCAACCAATCGATATGCTCCTTTGGACCAAGTACCCTTTATGATCACTTTCCCCTTGCATGTGACTTGCACGACCCCACCTTGCTTTGAAATCTTAAAATTGATGGATTCATGTGCCCTCTCAGATATTAGTTTCCTCTTGAGACTGGGGACATATCTGACCCCTGACAATGTCTGATGTGGTCCATCATGCATCCTGAACGTACTTGTTCCAATTTCGGCGATTTGGTAGAGTTTGTCATATGCCAGTTGAACAGTCCCACATGACCAATGGAGAGATCCTTCATCAAATACATTTCTCTTTGGACATATGATGTAGCGAGGGCCTGAATCAAATATCCGCCCATGATTGGTACCTGATTTCATGACAACTAGTGCTTCTAAATATCCTTCCGCTAACGTGCAAGCTCCACTCTTCAACTGCTTCAACATTGGACAATCTTTTAATATGAGGCCCTCCTCATCACATATATAGCATACGCGTCTACCATTGCCCTTTTGATTCTTCTTCTCCTGACCATTGCTTTTGTAGTTGGCGTCTGTAGCAGCCAAAACATTACCACCTGAGGAGGAAGATTCAAATAGCTTCTTCAAAAACTTCGCCTCTAATAAATATGCAATCACTTCATTGAAGTTGAGTGTAGTCTTCCTGACAAGGATGTTCATCACCAGTTGTTCCCATGACTATGGTAGAGATGATGCTAAGAGAACGACCTTATCGCTCTCACTGATCTTCTCCTCCATGCTAACCAGTTGTGTGACAAGCTTATTAAAGAGGTTGAGATGGTCGACGAAACTTGTGTCTTCTTCCATGCATAAATTGTACAATTGCCTTTTCAGCACCCACATGTTCATCAGCGACTTCGCCATATACAACTCTTCCAAGACCTTTTATAATTTCTTTGGTAAATCATCATGGATCACTGAATATTTTACCTCCGTGGAAAGACTCAGACGGATTGTACTGACGGCCTTACAGTCCATCATCCTCCAGTCACCTTCAGACATCTTGTCCGACTTTTCCCCTTCAAGAGCTTCGATTAGCCCTTGTTGGAGACATCCTTCACCGTGCTTTGCCACACACTGAAGTTACTTCTGCCATCAAATTTGTCAATATGATGACTCCCCACGTTGCTAGTCGACGCCGCCATGCTTCGCGTGCCACATGTATTCGCTGATCGTCTCGTAGCAACCTTCACTCTGATATCACTTGTTGGGATTCACATGGAAGCCCTCCAAGACAAAGAAAACACCACATGAAATGCAGCCCTAGATTGCACAATAAAAGCGACAACGGCCTCACAGCCGACAGGCCAAACCGACAAATAAACAACTAATGGGAGAACTGAGTTGACGAAGAAGAGTACAAAATTCTATTATGTAACTCCACAAAGATTACAAGGATTTTCGCTCTCCCACAATCCCGTGCCCACAATAGAATTTTGTATCCCACTTTTGCTCTCTTCCTTCTTGGATGTCTGAATGCCTTTCTCTGTATTGTCACACACAATGTTTGGCGCTATTCGGCGCACCTATAACTCATGGTGTCTACCTCTATTTATAAGTACATCACATCCCCCTATAAGGAAGTAGAAGAGTGAGGTCTATTCTATAAGGACTAGAAGAACGACAATAAAATAGGAGTAGAAAATAATACATGGACACTACGTTGGACATTATTTTTTTCCTAATATTACTAGACTTAATTCTAATCCAACTCGGATAAGAACTAAATCCTACCATAATGTAGGTTGTCTCAACTCCAGTACCAGCTAGACGTGGGGTCGTGGCCATGTGCGTTGGTCGACCAGTTGCACGTACTGAATTGGTTTACAACCAACGCCCCGTGGAAAGGACCACGATGACCCACCTTCTAGGTTGGTTCCGACATCCCTGTAGGTCTTATATCGTCTTAACTTCCCATGCATCCCCCAAAAATGGCACGGCATGGCCCATTGTAGTTGATCATGAATGCGGTGCTTGCCCTACATACAATGCAATTTGGAATCTGTAGGATGCCTCTTGGATATGGTGATGCCTGATCAACTTACTGCGTTCTCTATGTCGATAGATACACCTCACGCACCCAACCAAACACTGTAATATCCTAACTAAGGTGGCGTATGTCCACTTATCCGCAGCCTCTTGGTTGGGGCTGAACAACCAAGAACAAAGACATATGGGTGACCTCAATGTATCTCACTGGCCTCGTCTATCTCTTTCAACAATCCTAAACACCCCCAAACAGTTGCCAGTCTAATGTTTGTCAACTAAACGAACAGCTAGCACTTAATAAATTAATCTCTCCATGGCATGCCAGATTGGATGACCTTAGCAAAGACCTGGCCGTGCTTTGCTAGCTTGTTTGCACTTTACTGAAATACGAAGATCAAGGGAGAACGAACGAATCTGGCACTGGACCAAAGATCCGCTAAAGATGGTGAACAATAGATAGCGGTGCAAGTCATATTCTCCAACAAAGCAGACGGACAAAGCTGAATATGAAAGCAGCACAACATAATTCGGACTGGAATGAGCGCGAACCTAAACCACTAACGTTCACCAGATCAGTATGTTCACAAATCCACACCAACAATCTAACCTAAGACACCACAAATCTCGATTCTTACTGTACCGGCCTTGCTACATGAATTGACGACACCAGATCAGTATATTCTATCTACTAATATAAACCTACTCTAGCCCGCCAAACAACATTTCTATTAAATAATTAATAAAAAACATGAATTGAAGACCATAAATTTCTGTTTAAAATAGTAGTTAACGAAACAAAAATAACAAACATATTTCACATCAATATTCAACTCATGATCTGATTAAATAACTATTTGTATAAGAAGAGAGAAGATTATTTAGAGTTAAAGTTCACATTATCAACGGAAACGAAAGACTATACATTGTATACCTTGACTTGGATCATGGTCTCCTCCCTCTAGCACACATAAGATTCTTTACTCCACTAGAATATGAGGTCTAGTGTTTATTGGATGTTTAGATGGTTATAAAAACGCGAATTCAGTACCAGGAGTTTTATGAGGGCATGTTTTCCTCACAAAAATTCCCTCATGAGTATTGGTGCCCTCCCTTCCAAAATTTCTATACTCAAGAGGTCAATTATAAACACTTGACAAATTATTGATTCAATGATCTTTCTGGTTTGGATAGGTGGTTGGACCCATTAGTTATGCAACTCAGATTCACTCCCGGCTGATATGATTGTGTAATTGGATCTTTAATATCTAAGTAATATAAAACAGACACCCAATATCCATAAATGTACAAACTCGAGATGTAGGTTTTCCCTGACCCAATTACCCAAGGATTAAACGCACTCAAATAAATTTCTTTATAAAAAATACCTAATATGCCTCAAGTTTTTAATAAGGATGGCCTAATGTGGCTTCTTTAAAATCTTTATTGTGCATACAACCTTCGTGTTTAGTATAGGGACAAAATCCCGCATGCTCTCCAAATGAAGTTTGCTTATTGGATAAAACTCATAAAAATTTATTGTTAAATCACTCTAACTTATTCAAATAACATATGGGATGAATGTTAAGGAAGAGGTACTCACCATAAATAATATTCACACCCTCCATAACGTAAAGATAGAATGTTTGGTATGAAAACATCATAACATAATGTGGCCTATACAGGGGAAAACCTAATTAAATTGAGGCTCGCTAAACAAACTTATGATCAAATTCATGTGAGTAATAAAATAGGAGAAGATATTGCTTGTTACATTGACCTCAACTCTCCGTAAGACGTTATCATGATGTGGAAACCAATTCCTAGATAAAAGAAATATGTGTATTCATCTTCCAAATTTATACCAACAAGCCTGGATACCACCATAACGATGAAAACATCAACTAAAAATCAAGCAAATATTGAAATTAAAAGTAGTAGGTTTACATATTAAAACCCAAGTTAATTAATCATATACCTTTTTTTGATCCATATCAAACATATATCACACCTATACAACCTACAATACTATTTAATTTTTTATCTATATAAGAAGTCAAATGCTTTAAATATAGTGAAAATTCATATTTTCAACAACCACCAAAGACTATACATTTACCACCCACAAGGCCTTCTCCATCGCTATACATGACATCTTAGGTTTTGATCAAAGATGGGTTTACTATTAGTTGAATCATCAAATAGATTTGATAAGGTGGATATTTAATCATTTGGGGTTTTAGAGTCAATTGCGAAGTATAGTTTCCTTAAAAATAAAATTAGGACTAGTATTACCTTTTCCATTATTTCTAGGTTAGAGTGCTAGACCATCAAAAATGAGATCAACAAGTTCATTGGTCCATACCATTCGGCTCTTCTAGTGTGTGGAATATCAATTATATCAATGCACTCGATTGAACTGACATGTGATATCATGGTGCAAGAGGCCTTTTTTCATATATGTCACATAGAATGCAAAATCAGTTTCATTAGATTAGCAAGCTTGGGTTCTACTTTACCACTTATCATCCTATCAAAAAATCATGGGCCATGCCCTTTAAAAAAATATAAAGAAATGGAATATATTCCTTGAAGAAAGACAAGGATAACAACATTTATCTTCCTTGATTGAAACCTGACTTATGTATACAATTTTCTACTTAAACTGTGAAATTACTACCATGTCTTTCTCTTAACTAATGAACTTCTCTGCACCAAATTTTTATATTTTGATAACAAATTTTATCTTTTGATTCAAACACACTAGTGGGTGAATAATGGTTTCTGATATGCAATAAATATCTGAATTAAATTGATTATATTTTCAAACATAACTATTATCCATTCGTCATAAAAGCACTTCTATTCCTAAAATAAATGGGTAGATTGTATACATATTTTCAAAAATTACCAAGGACTATTTAAGTAGACAAATTGATCTTTAACTACTCTTTACGCATGTGTTCTCTGTATCATATTCTCAGGAATATGCTAATATATATAATACACTATAGTAGTATTTGAGTTCTATTCAGGATTCTATGTTTGGACACATATTTGATGTCCCATTCACCAGAAAGCAAGGTCTCAACGTTCAACTGCACGAGCAACCTCTCAGACACTATTTGTATTTCAATCTCTTTGCTATAACATTCTAAATTCACTTAAAAAAAGATTACATAAGTGGAAAATATCACTCAATTTCATAACATGTCTGCAAAATATATTTCCAAGAATTGTTGTTTACTTCAAAGATTTAATGGAAAAATGTCCACATCCTATGTTACATGCTAATTTCACAACCTCTAACAGGTCAATGAACTAGCACATAATCTAACACTGAATAACATTGACCCCACTACTTCTTTTTAAAATATTTGAACAACAAACAAAACCACATAAGTAAACTACTCATAACAAATGTAATTTCTTTTTCATGATTACAAATGTGATGTAGTTGTAACACGTGAGCCCATTCCCGAAGGCTCTAGTAGAGTTTTAGGAATGATGACTAGCCCCATAGACCTCCACTAGCCTTAACTATGATCTTTGTACTCACTCACGCACAAGCTAGGATTAACTTACTGACCGGTCACCCATCCTAGTACTTCTTTGGTTTGAACACGCCTAATGAAAGAGTTCTTTAGTGATGGGCTCCCAGAAAAGGAGGTGCACCTAGGTGATATAGGTAGTCCAATCATTTCTTTTAAGATCATTTTATCTAATGCCTCAAGTCTTGGGACATTACAATCTCTCCCACATGGAATCTTAACATCCTTGTCAAATCTTAATTATATGGCCTCGTAATATTTCTGCATTTCAATGCAAACCCAGAATGGCCCATGGACACCCAACTACCAATCACTGAATACCAGTGCAAGGATGGCTACATCACCATATTCAGTCCTTTCCAACATATCCAGATCACATGAATCAATATTTGCAAGCCACATGCTTGTGTGGGCCCCTTCTATTGAAGAGGTATTGGCTCTGATACCATTTGTAATACCCAAGCCCATTGTCCAAGTCTTTAGTATAGTTTTAGGAAAGACGATTGACCCCACATAGCACCACTAGCCTTAACTATGCACATTTTCCTCAAGCACAAGCCAGGATCAACTTTTCAAATGTTCACCCATCCTAGTACTACTCTGGGTTGAGCATGCTTCACCATAGAGTTTGTTAGTGATGGGTTCCTTGGAATGGAGGTGTCCCTTGGAGATATGGGTAGTCCAATCATTATTTTTAGGGTCATTTTATATGATTCTCAAGATCTACAACATGACAGTAGTAATGTAAGACAATCATATTATCTTAAAACTTATTGCATGATTCTAAACTTTTACAAGTACATATACATGTTGGTATAAAGATATGATATTACAACACTTGTTGACATACAACACTGTTTACATCTATTAGTGGACCTTGTCTAACATGGAGTGACTATTACAAACACCTCTCCCATTATACTTTGATACAAGACTTCTATGGTTCATCTGATCTCCAGAATCTTAAGTTTTTTTTTTAAGATAAATGAGGTACTTGTGTAACATAGGCATATTACTATGTAATAGTATCAAAATGATAAAAAATAAGAAAATACTTTGACCAATGGATTATATCAAAAATGATTTTTTTAAATAGACATGATATACAAAATATATTAGTACATATCTTATATGAGTTTCTATTAACTTCTAAAAGTTCTTGTTTGTATTGATCAATATTAGTAATTATAAATCTTTAATATTATTTATTATGAAAGTATTGTATTGAGTATCACGCCAACCAACTATTTTTACTTTCAAATGAAACTAATAGATCGAACAAAACTAGTTCAACTAGATGAGTTAACTAAACAAACTAGAAAAGAGTTAGTATTTTTCTTTTATTTATAAATTTATTTTGATTGTGGCATCTAAGTGAAAGCAACTACATCATGGCTTACTATACAACTCTTAAATCGTAACATGGGAACATTAAGATTGGTAACCAGACCAACCTCCATATGAATTAAGGTTTCCTAGTGAGTCTTTAGGACTTCTAAATCTACAGTTGCAAAGTAGTGCCTTTGTTTCCTACAAACTCAAGAGGGGTGACTTGCATTAATAAATGTTTCTAACTCTAATGAAGTAGATCTGTAGGGGTTGACACACAATATATTGTAATCATACCATTATGAGTGGATTACGGGATGTGCACTCCAATTGTGTATGTCTTGGTACTACCAAAACCTATTATTGCTATTGGATACTACCACTGAACTGAACTGAACTAGTAATGTTGAAACCTTTGAAATTGGTATTTGGTATTACATGATGAATTTTAGTACAAATGTTACATAAAGGATTTGTGTTGGGGTACTTTATATGCACATTGTGGGTTGTGTAATCCTGTACCGAATAGATTATTATCCCATTTTACATATCATATGACACAACTCTAGGAAAGTCTCCTATGGTGTTTAGGCCATCTATTACTACTAAATTATATAGTATTATCTTTATAAAGACTATGTTTTCACTATTTTGTACACGAAAAGCATAAAGTCGTAGTTAGGGTCTACCTATGGTGTGATTTTTGCCTCTTAATCAAAATTAGACATTTCATTATGCACACTTTTCCCCAATATTTGGTATAATTTTCAAATGCACTTATGGATGTATTTTGCATTGTCTTGGAGATGCCATGGTAACTAATTGATGGATGGAGGATAGAGAGAAGATCCCAAGGACTCTATCACACATAGAGGATTCCAAGGAGTCCTTAATCTCAACTACAACCCACCCAAGGTGTCTAAGAATCATAGAAGAAATATGCATTCATTGGAGCTGAAGTTCAGCAGCAAAGTGCACAAAAGAACCTAAAATGATTGTTCTACTAACACAACAATCATGTTTATCAAATCAAGCACCCTCAAAATTCCATGTTTTCCTTAATTTTGAATATAGAATCACCCCACAACTATTCTCACCTGAATGACCTTTCCACTTTTTTCCCATAATGATTTCTTTGGTTATAGAACTACTGTACATCAACTCTAGGTCAACACCACCATCAATTAATTACCCCTAATCATATATATCCAATAGTCATTATCAGTACCATAGTCATTGTGATTGAACTTTCCCCTCATTTGTAGTGAAGACTTAACAATACCTCTATCTGCAACCCTAGTGCAGACAAACATTGTTTTCCTAAACTAACCCCACAACAACAAATAATTGTAAGGTTAATGGCTGAATTCTTGACCACATATACCTAAATCTCTGACATCATCATGTTTCATAGGACTTTTCATTTACCTTGTTCCATGAGTGTAGTATTGGTGAGAAATATGATTTAAAAGCCTTGAATCTTTCACCTATAGATATTCAAGTATGAATTTTGAGACAAATCCTTACTCAAGTCCAAAAAAAAATGTATTTTTCTACATATGTACCTTTTATAACATTAGATTTAATGTCATGAATATATGGTGAATAAATTTACAAAAACATTTACAACAATTTCCAAAAGCAAATCATATATCTATATATTCATTTTCTAAACACATACAATGTGTTTCATGCACAACTCAAAGCATTCACCAAATATTATCCATCCTTTAGGCACAAATGTGTATAACATCCATGATAAATTGTATCAGAGAAGTGTTTCTTTTTCTAGTCAAACATTACAATCAAGATTGAAATAGTAAATTCTCAAAATTCTTTAATATGTGTAGTCCCACATAGTTTATGGTTGATAACTTTATATATGTTGATTTTGTTTCTTTAATCATGAGGGTTGTCTCTATTTCAATCATTCCCTACTCAAAGAGGACTCCCTTGATTATCATAAATGATTAAGCATAAGGAATCAAGTGTTACTTACACTAAATAAAGTAATCATTTGTTGACCCAAGTGTTACACATTAACCATATTTTGATAATGACTCGACCAATCCATTCATATGAATCTAATATGTTTGTTTCAGATTGATTTCAAGCATCAGGTACATGAAAATGATCAAATCTATCAAGCCCTAGCTTGTTCTAGTTCAATTCAAAAGCAATGCAAATGTACTTTTGCGGAAAACACTTCAAATCACTTTTGATTATTTTTTTAATCATTGGTATTGATGACATGACTTGTAACTAAGATGAGAAAAAATTAGGAACCCTTAATTCAAACATTTGGTCACTCAAAAGTAGCTTTCTAAAATTCATTATAGGTAGTTTATCAGTCAAGATACAAACTGAACTGATCTCTTAATGGATTTTGAGAATTCCTTGGTTTCGGTTGATTTTCACATTCACAAAATTCAATTGATCCCTGCACTCAGCAAAACTAATTTCAAGCGCTAGATTGAATTGCACACAGGACAAACTCGACCAATGCTTCAAATTGGCTTCGACGCATAATGCAATTAGTCGAGTTACTTTTATGAAAACTTGACCGAATACACTATACAAAAAATACAAAAAAAGTGATTCCAACCGTTGGAGTGTTGCAAAACTCAAAATTATATATGTTTAATACCCCAAACGTCTAGAAAACCTTCTTAAGTGTTCCTACTCTCTAGTGGACACCCACAACTATAAATAGGACATCTTGGAATAATTCCAAGGTTTCTCCTTCATGCTATTAGAGCTCTTTTCTATAGCTGAGTGCATCTAGTCCACTTAATCCCCTTTCTATCTCTTGATAACACTTTAGTTAGTCCGTATGAGTAAGATAGGATTTGTATGTCAGAGATACTTCATTGTATACATGTAAAGTTCTCAAAGATTCTCCTTTCCCAACCCCTTTCTTTAAGATCAAGGTGGTGAAAGTTTCTTTAAGTGAAGGAGAAGGTGCAAGCTTCATCAAGATGTTGAAGAAGGTGCAAAAAGCTTCTTTGAGTGAAGGAGGAGGACACGACTGAAGATCCACAAGTAGATTGGGTAAAACATTCAAGGCGGAAGACTCGTTGCAAAGAGGGGATCTCCTTGGAAAAGGTGTCCAACTGCTTGCAAGAGTGGGTAAGACCTTGGTGAGGTAGAAGACTCTAGCTCTGGATAGGTAAGACCTTGGTTGTAAGGTAATTTTCTCCCTTGACCTTAAAGGGAAGTTGGGTATCCTTGTCATGAAAAAGGAAGGTCAAATTGTATGTCTTATAATGGAGTATAAGAATACATAGGTTGCAAAATCTTAGGTCTTGACCTTTGTAGGTAGTGGACTGACTCTCTCATAGTTTAGAGAGAGGAACCATTCTAAACAGATCATTGAAGTGCTTGTTTCAATCTCTCTCATACTTGCTATGCATGTTTATATTGCCATCAAATTCACTATTTGCAATTGTGCCTAGTTGAAGTAACTTGAAGGTCCAATGAATTTTTTACATGTGTTTTTAGCTCTATTCACCCCCATCTAGAGCCCTTTGATCCAACACAAATTTGGATCTATAAAATATCTATTGTTTCTAATTCAAACTAAAATCTAGAAGGAGCCAAAATTGAAATAAGTTCAATATATATTACTATTTATATGTGAAGAAAAAAGGATATAGGAAGAATAAATGAAGTGAGATTTTAGAAAAACCACATCATAGCAAGAAAGGGGAAGAGTGCTAAATTAACACATCCTGATCAACTACAATCTAGAAAACTAAAATAAAAAGTATGTGAACCAAACTATTTTACATATTGATCTAGGCAAGGATCTATCTTTTTAAGGGTGTTGTGTAACCCAAGTGGTGCAGCTAGACACTCCCCATTTAGGGTAACTAGGTTTCGCTCTTTTCAACATGGGATTAAACAAGGAAATACCATTTGATTGAGTTTGTTGTGTTCCCTCAGACCATGACTAGTTTGGGGGTTTACCTTGTCGGGGGTGTCACTAAGTGGTATGTTTTGAGGGTGTACCTTTCTAGATTGTATTATACAAAGGTCATAGTAAGTCAAGGGATAGTCCAATATGTATAGGTTTATGTTTTAAAGCTTTCGTGGGTAGGTGGTTCGACAAGGATGGAGAAAACCTAGGAAATATGTGAAATAGGGTAAGTATGGTTCAAAACCTAGCTTGTTAGATACATGTTTGTCTCCTGAAATCGATGCATGAAGAATCTTCAAGAGTAGTGAACTGAGGAGGGAGAAAGTCATTAAGAAAAATAACGTACAATGTGCACTATTGACATGATGATCTAAAACAATTGGGACGATGAAAAGGAACTGAGTGGTCTTCTTTCGAAAGGGGAGGTATACTGATGTAAACATATGTAGTTGTGAGAGGAAACTAAGCAACAATAGAAATTGGCGAACTAGGATGGAATGGTGAATGGCACGGAGAGACTTCCAAAGCATTCAGGGTCAGTTCAGTCGCTAAGTTGAGATTAGATCCATTGAGTTGGCAGTGCAAGCTAGCAAAGAGAAGCATTATATACATTCCATCATTTAATATGCTTGCTCAACTCAAATTTATTCCACTGATAATCTGGTAAATCAAACACCAATGCTTCAACCATGGGTGAATGCTATCAAGAGAGATCTGGATGATATTAAACATGTACAAATCATAAGGCCAACATGGAGGTAATTGGTCTAGTTGAATTCCTCACAAAGAATCTCCTTAAAAACATCAAGGAGGATCGTCTATACCCTAATCCTCCTCTCGACCCTGTGGGCCATTCCCTCCACTTCCCTCTTTGTAACAGTAGAAGTTCTCCCAAGTTTAACATTTCAATATGGATTGTATTTAACCTTACATTTTCCCCTATAGGAGGAGGACAAGTTGCAGACTTCTAAAAAAAATAGGTTTGAAGTTAAATTTCATAAGGTTTGGACTGGTTGACCATTTGCTCAAGTTTGTCCAAATAACAGCTCGACTAATCGCCATCTGAGGACTTATCTGATTTTCTTGTTTGGTCGAGTTTCCAACACACAAAACCTGACTAATCACGTGATTGGACTAAACTAAAATGGGGCATTGGCCAATGTTTCTCTGTCTCAACTAGAAAAAAATTGACCGATCCAACACTCCAGTGTTCTAGTTTTAAAAACCTAGGTTCGACCTTCCTTTCCCAGCCCCCGTTCGGCCTTCCTTGCCTCTTCTGACCTCAACCTAGGTGGCTAGATGACTTTCATGTGACATTTTCTTTCTCCTTCAGTGATCTTTTCTTCTCCATCCACCACCATGGCCTCAAAATGTAGCAAAAGACTCGTCCATGTTGGAGCACCATCCTCTTCAGCTCCTCCTCCTATGTCCTATGATGGAACCTCCTTCATATTCTCTCAAGCTCTAAACCTATATAAGGAAGTTCTCCCTAGGAATCCTTTCCCTTTTTGAGCTTTATTTGAACCTTGGTTCACAATGAGTGAGGTTATCAAGGAGGTCACTGAGATGTTTTTGACTCATCACCTTAGCGCATTGTGTGTAGAACGTCAGTTCTTCTTAAATTCTATCACTGCACTAAGGAGGTTCACGAGTTTTATGCGAATATCCAATGAAACTATGACACAATCATGCCACCACCCAATACTCAAGAACTTTTGAATTATATGATCGCAGATACCAAAGTTACCATCTCTGAATAATCTCTAAACAATGGTAGTTAGGTTACCGACAAATGGATGTCTGAATACCCTGAGTATCATGTCCTTCTTGACCCTGAGGCATTCTACAAAAGTTACGATCTTACACTTATTGACATTCATAACTCTTTGAAGAAGCTAAATGTCCCCTTACGAAGAAGTCAACCCTACCATCCTCCTCCCTTAAAATCAAAAACCTTCTAATTGCATCGGTGGTAAATTGCAATATTCATTCAAATAAAACATTGTTGTCATAATGTATAGTCTTTTGAAATATATCAGAGTCAAGTGGTCTCTTTATATTCTTCACCACATGACCAACTTTGATTCTAGGAAGAAAACATCTGGCACCCATCCTCCTTATTCTGCCTTGATGTGTGGCCTCTTTGCCTCTGTAACTTAGAAGTATTTTTTCCATGATCTCCACTACAAATCTAGTCAAAAAGGAGTCAGCATCAGTGAGACTACAATCAAGACGACTTTTCTTCCTACGAATCCTACCACTCCTGGAGCTTCCACTCCACCTAGAACCTCACCAACCACCACCCCTCCCTGACCGCACCTTTTTTTTCTGTATCCAATAAAGCCCTCATGGGATACATGATTCATCAACAGTCGTACATCCTTCAAGTTCAAGATCATCTTCACCAGGACCTTTTCCAGATCATGTCATACGTGAACCTGTCATGTAGCCATCCCTACCCTACCTACCAGGCGTACCCTAGTGATGACTAAACCGCTTATGCATACAATCATTTCTACGATGACCCCACCTCCTACTACTTCCACTACCACCCCTGTTATTGATGGTGGACATGCCCGTACCCCTGGTGGATCTGCCTATTGGTACCACTTCCACACTGATCACTAGTTCTCCTATAAGGAAATGCATTACATGCATGTGGCATGTCATGGGCTGAGAAGAATGCCCTTTGGCCTAGTTGATGTGGAATATTATTGCACTGCAAATTCACTACGTATATAATTCTTGGATTTTTCCAAAACCAAAGTTCAATAATGCCACCCTAAAGGGGATGAATCTTATCTTAATATAGTTGAGGATCAAATACCAAGGGACAATTTTTATATGAATTACCTAATCAAAGTAACTTAGCAAGAACTAGTATTTATCGCAAAAGTTGACATTAGTCTGATTAATCTAAGATTGCATGAAAATAGAGCTAGATTAAAGTTCTAGTTATCAATTGATGTAAACACTAGGGTGGAACTAGGTTTCACCGCCACTACTCAAATCTATGCATTCATTCAAATCCAAACATGTATGAAGATATAATTGGAGTTGTGCAAGTTTCCCCTTTTGACGTCAGAAACTTGCACAAGTAGATATCCCTGTAACCTTAATGTCTCGTTGCTTATGGATCCTCTATCCACTACTCCAGAGATTTTTAGTCAAAAGTTCTCGTCAATGTGACAACCAAAGCTAGTCAATATTTAAATATTAAATGTTGAAGTTCTCACAGTAAAAGATTATAATAAATCACAAAAGCTGGTGCTCAATAAACAAAACATGCCATAAACAATTGGCTATGAATTAAATGAGTTCATACAAGAGTTGGAACATGAATGAAATTGTAAGAATTGGGTAGTGGGGATTGTACCCACACCCCAGTGAAAAGACTACTCCCTTGACTTGGTGATATTAATATCATAAGAAGAGGAAGACGAGGCCATCATGGCCATGGTGGTGGAGGAAGTGGCTCGGCATGGTGTGTGATGACATACTTCCTTCCTTTTTTCTCATTCAGGTATTAACCCTGACTTGTAGCGGAAGCAGGTGGAGGGATAGTAGCTCAGGGAAGAGATCGATCACCCAAGAAGGGGGATCTACGTCCTGGAGTTGTAGATGAAAGAGAGCTTTTGATTTGTGCTTGAGGTCGATAGGTGTCAACCATATAGGTTGATAGAACTAGCTTGGTCGATAGGTCTCGTCCTTACTCTATTCTCGGAGGCACCATTTTGGCATTTCTGTCTCCATAATTACAGATGAGTTGTATGGCTACGCTGGTGGCCTATTTATTGGGTCGAGGCTATAAACCTCTTTCCATCAGTGTTGACCATTTTTTGTCGATTGATGGGTTGAGGTTGTTGCCTCTTTCCATCAGTGTCAAGCATTTGTTGTCAGTCGATGGGTCGAAGCTATCAACCTCTTTCCATCAGTGTCAACCATTTATTGTCGGTCAACATGTCTATTAGTCAATGGCTTTTGGACTTCCAAGCATCGTTCTGTTGGTCGACGGTACTGTCGACCTTGAGAATCGAGAACGTTATGGAGCAGTTGTGTCTATCGGTAAGTATGTCGAAAAGATTGTCGACCAATGGGATGATCTCTTGTCGGTTGTTGGTCGATGATGATGCTGAGCTAGGACGTCAACAAAGGTGTCAAACTCAATTATCAATGGATTGTATGTAAACCTTGATCATTTGTGAGTCTGAGTGTTTTTCCTCTTAGGTGTTGACCTGGGAGTTTGACAAGCCTGTCGACCTCTTGTATGTCTTGATTTTTTCATCAATTTTAATGTTGATTGGCATATTGATTGAAAGGTCAAAGTTGTCCTCAGACACAAAATTTTGTATCGATCTACCTTCTGAAAGTTCTCACAATCGATTTTTTCTTAGGGCATTTCCCGCACCCCACGAGTGACGTCCTCCTCTCAACTACTGCCTGCTGAACTATAGCGGGACCCCCTAGGAAAACTACTGTAGAGTGATACAATTCAAAACCTACAAAGGGAGTGAACAAAAGTATCAAATTCCTACAAATTAACATAGAAACCTAAGTAGATCAAAACAAAGCTATTCTAATGAAAACTAATCTATATGAATGCTAAATTAGACTAATAATGCAACTAAAAATGGGATGAATATGCATTATTCCCTAATCGTGCCTTTGGACCTCCTGTTGATGAAGAGATGCTAGACAAGGATGATTAGGATGTCGATGATGATGTTGGTTTTGATGATGGATATGGTGACAACTTTGTTGGTTCTTTTGGTGTTGATGGTGAAGCCATAACTACTACCCATGTTGCACCATCTGATGAACCAACCTGAGGATGAGGACACTGCCATAGTTGATGTTGTAGATGCCATAGATGTTTAGTTATATAGTCTTTAGAGTGCTCATTTATATATATCTAATAACATCTCATTTGTATACTTTTTGCATATGATTTATTCCTTCCCTAGCATACCTTTTATGGATTTATGTACTTATTTCAGTATCTTAGTGTCAAACTCTTGAATTCATACATCTCTTACTCATTTAGGATCATGCTACACCACGACAATAGTCAATGTCGCGACCACGGCTGTACAACCCACTAACGTCCCGACCACAGTCGTTGCCTCCATTCAATGACCCCACACCGTGACCATGGCCCCTCCCTCCTACCAATGTAATGCTACAATGAGCTCGGCCCAAGATCGAGGCCACCCCTCCAGCACTCTGCGAATGAGGCAGAAGACTCACATCAAGACTGCAGAGGTTGCGACCGATCAATACATCGCAACCACAACCCAGAGGTTAAGTCAGTGGGAAGCATCTATAAATAGACCCCCCACCTCCACCTGTCAAATCATCAGATCATCGAGGACCACAAAGTGCTGCCAAATTCCTGAGTCATCCACGTTCATACCCATCAGTCTTAGATCTCTCAAGATGGAAGTCAGAGGGGAGAGAAGGTTGATCGTCCCCTCCTTCGAAGGAAGAAGTTGCCATAACCGCACCCACTCCAAATCTAGACTTGAAGAAGTACAATTTGTGTATCATCTTCTTCATTCTCTATCTAGATCTATCATCTCCATCATATTGTACCCTTCCTCTTCGTGGTTATTGATGTATCTATCTTTCTGTGACGCCGTTATGTTGCCTGATAACATGTGTGGATAAATATTTAACTTGGGTTGGGAGTAGCCAATAAGACTCTCCCAACATGTATATTCTTACATCCCTTCGATATATATATATATATATATATATATATATATATATATATATATATGTATATATATATATATATATGCTCTTATCAAGATTATCTCCATAATCTTATTCTTAATGATTCACTTGAATGCTTAGCTACCATCATATTATGTTTGATTTTTGGTACCTTGAAAGAATAGTACCAACCTTATCTAGTGTTATGGAGTAGTACAAATGCTTGAATGTGTTGGAATACTAAATCTAATGGTCATATTATTTGATTTGCGGTTGTTCGGAAATCATCTGGAGAGAGAGACCACCTTAAAACCTAGATCTATCCTAATCTAGAGAGAGGAGGGAATTGGCATTTTTGACGATTGCTTGTAATCTTGACAGGAGTGTATCGGAGGTGTGTGTGTGAGTTTTTCATGTTGGCAAGAGATCTTAGTAGGTGAAACTCGATCCAAGTTTTCTTCCATACTTTTGTTTCTTACCACTTGTTTAATATTTTTCTCTTGCTTTATTTTCATTCTTTTGCCTTTCTTTGTTTTCACTAGAGCATCATCGTTCCTTAAGGAACACCCTCTTAATCCACCTTTTCATTTGGAGTGTAAAAGTGTGAGACTCAGTGTACTTAAAACATACCAACCCGGTCCATGTGGTTCAACCCTGAATACTACATCAGGCCAAAATAATACTAGTGGGGGCTTGAGTGTCAGGTTATAATCTTAAAAGTCTGACTACTCTAGATTCTCTCCATTTTGGATGTGTGATTCAGGACGTTCAACTTTTTGGCTCCATTGTCGGGGACAAGAAAAAATGGTACGGTTAAGAACACGAGTCCACTCACTATACTCACGTGCCTCAAGATTAGCCATAAACTTGACTGCACAAAAACTTTAAATCAATTACCCTAAGATTACATAGAGTATTTTTTTTAACACGTCCAATTTTGTAACTCGAATGTGCGGTCTATTAAGGGAACCCACTGGGAAGTAGATCTATTCAACTCTTTACATTAACTTCAAGTTGTCATTCCGCCTCGTGTAGATGGAAATCTTACTGGGAATGATTGAAATGCAAGGGTTCAATACAATCGACTACAACATGAGACATAAGAAGAAAGAGAAGACCATCATTTAGATGGTAACCACTATAAGGAAGAGTGATGTGAGGAAGATCGACATCAATACCATAATCACTGTCATAGAAGGCACCATACGAATCACCAGGAATATGAATGTGATAATGAATGTGAACGTGATGACCTGAACAATGAGGGTGAAGATGATGAGGAAGGGAAAAGTCTTAAAGAGATAGTTGCGACTAGCCAATGAGTCAAGATGGCCAATTGTCATCCCACACATCAACACAAATAATTTTGTGTTGAAACATGTTGTATTCTGAACGATCTAGAACAAGTACTTCCGTGGGATCTCAAGGAATGAAAATATTTACCTCAAAAGCATTTGCGATTCCATCAAGATGAGGGGAGTGCCCCAAGAAGTATTATATTGCAAGGGATTCAATTTCTCTCTTAAAGATAAATCTCTATCCTGGTATCTTAACTTACCCCACCAGTCCATAGATCGATGGAGACCCCTTACAAAAGCTTTTGTCACTAAATTTTCCCCACCGAAAGAACTATTCGTAATATGCAAAAGATCACTTCTTTCGCATAAAAACCAGGGGAAAATCTCCATGAGGTGGGAACATTTTCAAGAATACCACAGAGACTGCCCCCACCACAACTACCGTAAAGGATTTTTGGTGACCACATTTTACAATGGGCTAACCCCCACAGAAAGAACATAGCTATATGCAGCCGCCAAAAGTAACTTTCTTGGTACGAAACTGAGCAGAACAATGAAGATCATTGATAACATGGTTATGTTTCAAACAAGCATGGAATATGATAGAAACAAAAGAGGATCAGCCAAGAAGACGGGCTCTGAAGGACCCTCAATCGAAGATAAGGCTTTGGAAACCATTACAGCTCAGATTCCAAAAATCGCTACCGATGTCAAACAATTAAAAGACACTGGGGGCAAGGGCAAGAAACACATAGAGAAAGTCATGAAATGTGTTACATGTGGCGAAGGAGGGCATGGAGTCGACAATTGTATCTATACACGAATAGAAGAAAGTGAAGAACACGACAGTGAAGAAGATACCAAAAATGTCTCTTATGCCAATTTTAAACGACTGGAACATCCTAGATTTAACTACAATAACAAATAAGATGCTAAAAATGCTCATCAACTAAGTAATTCATCTAAACTACCTCCAGGATTTGATAAAAAATGAGGAATGGCTCAATATATTAGAACTACTAGTTATCAGAGAAACAAAGATAGCTATCAGAGTCAAAATACAAATATGAGTCGACAAGGTCTGGAATAGGGCCAAGGATCGAGCCAAGCCAAGGATAGAAACCAATCTGACATGATCACTCAATTGTTTGACTTTGCAAAAAGGCAAGCTTCGGTAAACGGCCAGTGTACCATAAGTGCCATCCCCAATTCAGGAGTGTTAATTACAATGCAAACACAGATGGAAGACATGCAAACCCATCAAAGGCAGATTGATCAACAACTTGCCCAATTAGTAAAACTTATGAAAAATCCTTTGGGGAAGATCATGTCAAATATGGAGACTATAGAAATGTCCACTCTCAGATCAAGGAGGATGTTGAAAGACCCTGGTACCAACAACACCAAAGAAGAAAGAATCATAGTGAGCAACAATCTGACAAGGTAATTTTACCAAAATAATCCAATGGATAAGGATAAGCTGAATACATGCAAGCAGAAGAAAATGGAAAAAAGAAGAAGGATGAAGAGGTAAAGAACTCAGATCCTATATGAGAAGTTTCTACGCAGAGAAATCCTTATGCCCCCAAGAGTCACCTTTCCCTACAAACTGATCAAGGCACATTTGAAGAAGAGGTACGAGAAATTTATGGAAGCAGTAAAGAAGCTCCACCTAGATGTCTCATTTCTTGATGTAATTTAAGAGATGCCAACATATGAAAAATACTTTAAGGACTTAATCACAAAGAGAAGGAGAGGAGACCATGTTGAGACCAGACAAAATTGGAAAATGTCAAGTGCCTTTGTTCATGATGAGTTACCAACCAAAAAGAGAGATCCAGGGGCATTCAACATAACCTTTCGTGTTGGAGACAATGTAGAGAGGAATGGATTAGTTGAATTAGGAGCAAGCTTTAGTCTTATGCGCTTGACTCTAGCAAAAAGGATTGTGTTAACTGATATGGTGAAGATGGACATGAGAATCGAATTAGCTGATCACACCTTTACGAGACCTGTGAGAATAGTGGAAGATGTCCTGATACGGGTCAGACAATTATTCATACCATGAAACATAGTAGTGATCGACACAGTCAAGGACACTAAGTGTCCAATGATATATGGGAGACCTTTCCTCGCAATTGGAAGGGTTCTAATAGATGTGGTAAAAGGAATCATTACTTTGTGCATTGGTAATGATCACATCGACTTTTGAGTACAAGACGCTATGAGAGGATTGTCTCTCTTTGAGCCATCTTACTTTATGGATAGCTACAATCAATAATGTGAAGAGGCGCAAGAGGATAAGGTGATTGTTGTTCCCCTTATGTGATCTTTGAATAGTCCTGACCCTATCATGGAAGACCCATAAGTCATAGAAATCCTAGATTGCCTAAATCAACCTGAAGAAGATCTCAGTGGGGATGAAGAAACTTTCAAGACCATAAAGTATGCCACACTTGAACAAACACCTGAAGAAAAGAGAGCACTGAAACCAAGAACAGAGTTGAAACAACTTCATGAAACAGTGAAATATGAATTCCTAGACAAATAGGACAAATATGAATTACTCTTATGAAAATGGCTCGTTTGAACGGGAGCGCGGGTGAGGGTTCTAGGAAGGTGATCATGATGACGATCGTGGAGGAGGTACCTAGGGTGAGGTTGTAAAGCTCGAGATCGAATTCTACCTCATCGGTGGGAGTCCTGCTGGCGTCTGAGGGAAATGTTGAGGCCTGTCATGTTGTCCTAGCATCTTGTTTGAACGAAAGTGCGGGTGAGGGTTCCAGGAAGGCGATCGCAATGATGATCGTGGAGGAGGTACCTAGGGAGAGGCTGGAAGGTTCGAGATCGAATTCTACCTCATTAGCGGGAGTCATGTTGGCATCTGAGGGAAAGGCTGAGGCCTGTCCTATTGATCTAGCATCTTGCAAGGATGTACAAAATGATGGATCAAGAGGATTTTGGGGAGGACAAACTAGGGCTGAGATGGGGGACTTTGCACTGGAAAAGAGGTCGACTGGATCGCCATGGGAAGATCTCTTCAAAGTGAGGAAATACTCTTCTATGGTTTCCAAGAACCTGTGCACTATTCCATTGGAGGTCTTGGATGCGAAAATCATCTATCCGCAAGCTCATGCTGAGGATAATGCTTTGAAATCTAGGAACTCGGTGGCAGGTTACGTGATTGACTTGAAGGTACATCTTCCAACACTTGATAACTATCTTGCCGGGTTGTGGAAGGTGAAAGGAGCTATTCATATCCTTTCACGGTCACACAGTTTCTTCATTATCAAATTTTCAGATGATTCAGACATGACTCATGCTTTAGAAGATGGCCCTTGGTTTTTTAAAGGGAAGCCCCTGGTCCTTAAGTAGTGGCAGATTGGTGATAATCTGGAGAAGGAATCCTTGTCGGAGGTTCCAATATGGGTTTGGCTGCATAGTTTCCCTCTGGAACTCTAGGGAGATATGATGTTCAGTAGAATTGGAAGTTTCCTGAGAAGACAAATAGATGATGATAGGGATACTAGAGAAGGGATGAGAATGGAGTTTGCTAGGATCTTTGTTCTTATGTTTGTTGATTCCCCTTTTCCTAAATATATAGATATGGTTAGTGATACTGGTGTTGAGCACATGATATCCTTTCAGTATGAATGGATTCCAAAGAGATGTGATTCCTGTGGGCCCTTTGGTCATGAGATGTCTTCTTGTCCTAAAAATCTAAACATCAGGAGAGTTAGTGCGAAGAAGGTGTTGGAAAGAAAGCAATGGGTCATGCAAGAAAGGTTTGTAGGGAATGATCTGCCTGAATCTTCTGCTATTAATATCATGAAGGAAAGGACTACTAAGAAAGTGAACTCTAAATTGTCTGCTACTAAAAATTCTGCTGGTCTTGATAATGTGCAAAGGGTTGTACCAGTTATGCCTATTTCTTAACAAACTGAGCTGAATTATTGTAGCTGCCCCTCATGTGAGGTTGGAGTGCTCTCTACCTATATGGGAGACCAATTTGTTGATGAATATTCTAAAGATAGAAAAGTCCACGATTTGAAGAGGGTTCTGGATAGCTCTATGATCTCCCCTCTTGGTGTGGAACTGGCTCAGTCTGCCCCAGTTGATGATGGTTTTCAATTGGTGAAGTCTAAGTCAAAGGGTTCCCCTAATATTACTAAAACTAATAAATCCCAGGTATCATTTATTTCAAGGATGATAGATAAATCTTCTAACAAGTTTCATGGATTGTATTTCCTTACCGACGAGGATTGTTTGATAACTACGGCTAGCAGGCTTCTAGCCCCTACAGGGGCCATTAAATGACATCATTTCGGTCACTTCCTGGAATGTGAGGGGCGTCAATAAAGGAGGTCACCAACATAGGGTCTGGGAAGAACTAGGGAGGGTTAATTCTAATATTTTCTATATTCTGGAATCTAAAATTATAAGGAAAAAGATTTGGAGGATCGTGCAAAGGATTTGGCCTAATTATAATTGGTTTGTCAATCATGAGTCTCATCCTCTTGGTAGAATCATTGTGGTTCAGCATCCCTGTAATGTTGATATCAACATTATTTCCTCGTCGGCTCAGATGGTGCATTACTTATGCAACTAGGGAGGGACGCATTTCTTTCTTACTGTTGTGTATGGTTTCAAAGAAGACAAGATGAGATCTTTTCTTTGGAAGGAGCTTAGGGAGATTTATTCTTGTATTGATAAAGCCTGGCTTATTTGTGGGGATTTCAACTGTGTTAGGCTTTCTGAGGAAAGATTAGGCAGATCCAATCCTAGTAAACAATCGATAATTGAGTTTAACTCTTTTATGGATGAATATGGTATGTATGAAGCAAATATGAATGGTCCCTGGTTTACTTGGGATAATAGACAGGAAGGAAGTAATTTTACTACTTCAAGGATTGACAGAGAAATTTTCAATAATTACTTTCTTAGAGAATGCCCAAATTATGTTGGCGAGGTTTTTTCTACTATTCATAGTGACCATAAAATCTTTTGGGTTTCTCTTAATTGTAAGGGCAGGAGGCTGAATATTCCTTTTTGCTTTATTAATACTTGGACAAAATGTGAAGGTTTCATGGGGGCTGTGAAAAGGTGTTGGGATATGGATATTAAGGGGTGTCCTATGTTTAAAGTTCTAAAGAAGCTTAAATGTGTTAGAGCTTAAATCATTTCCTGGAACAAAAAGCATGTTGGTAATTTGAGTGATGAGGCTAGAAGATTGGAAGGTGATGCTCTCAAGGCTGAGGAAGCTACAAATCTACACTCTTTGGATATAAATCTCAGAAATAATGCTACAAATTCTAGGAAGGTTTCCCTTAAAGCCTTTGACCTAGAGGAAAACCTTCTTATGCAGAAATCTAGAGTCTAGTGGTTGAAACTGGGTAACAAGAATACAAAGTTTTTCTATTGTTCTTTACCTAACAGAAGACAAAGAAATAATATTCGATCTCATCTCATCAATGATATCCTAATTTCTTATCAAAATGATATTAATAAGCATATTATGGACTTTTATAATTATCTGTTTTGTAAATAAGCTGATTATGATGCATGTTGGGATGACAAGTGGCCGCTGCCAAAGATTTCTCAAGACCATATTAACATTCTTATGAAAATAGTTACTAGGATGATATTGATACTCATTAAGGACTCAAATGATAATAAGGCCCCTGGGCCTGATGGTTTCAATGCCCACTTCTATAAAAAGACTTGGACTATCATTGGGGATGATGTCTCTCGTGCTGTTATGGATTTCTTTGGAAAGGGTCAGCTAGTTAAAGAAGTTAATAGAACGTTTACTACTAAATTCCTAAAATAAAGGGAGATGCTTCGTGAAAGGACTGGAGGCCCATATCTCTTTGTAACTTCATTTTCAAGATCATCTCTAAAATCCTTGCCAATAGGTTGAGCCTTATCCTAACTGATGTTATTAGTAAGTGTCAAACTACATTTGTGAAGAATCGTAGGAGTTCTGAAGCTATCTTACTCTCTAATGAACTCATTAGTGATTTCTCTAGTCCTAATGGAGTTGGTAAGTTTTGTATCAAAGCAGATATCATGAAAGCCTATGACTCTGTTAAGTGGGGCTATCTTCTGGATATCTGAGATTTATGAACTTCCCAACCTGTTGGATCTCATGGATTTCTACTATTCTAAATTTTACTACCTATCATGTCCTTGTCAATGGAGAACCTTTGGTTGTGATTAAACCACAGATGGGTTGAGGCAAGGAGACCCCCTTACTCCTCTTTTATTTGTTCTTTGTATGCAAAGTTTTACAAAAATTATGGACATCAATATATCTCAAGGTTTCTTTAAACCCATGAGGGCCACGAAGGATCTTTATGTATCCCATACTATATTTGCAGATGATCTCATGATTTATGGTATTGCAGATTATGCTAATGCAAGATGTTTGAGGTAGGTTTTGATTGACTTTGGGAGAGTGTCAGGGATGAACATTAACTCGAACAAGAGCCTTGTTTACTTCAGTAAGAATGCTTTGAAAGATGAGTTTGCTGATTATATTGCTATCAAAGAAGGTTCTCTCCCCTCTACCTATCTTGGAGTGCCTCTGTTTGTGGGGAAACTTACCATGAACATGTGTCTTCCTCTGATTGATAAATTGAACAATAAACTGGATAGTTGGAAAACTAATCTCTTGTCCTTTATAGGGAGACTAGAATTGGCTAGGTCTACTTTTTCTGCCTATAGTGTTTACTAGACTATTGTTGTTCCTTTACCAACTTCTATAATTGATGAAGTGGATAGGATCTATAGGATTTTTATTTGGGGTGATAAGGAGGAGAAGAGAGTTATGCATGATGTTAGTTGGGATACTATCTGCAGACCTAAAAATGAAGGAGGATTGGGTATTAGAAGCATGGAAGTTATTAATAAAGCTGGTCTGATTATCAATTTCTGGAATATTTTTAGTGATAAAGACAATCTATGGGTGAAGTGGGTTCATGGAAAATATTTAAAGAAAAATTCAATTTGGAATCACATATGTAGACCTAACCACTCCTGCATCTAGAAAAATCTTATGAAGATTAGAAAAGTTGTCTTGGATTATGTCTCGTTTCAGGTTGGTAAAGGAGATAAAATCCTTCTCTGGGGTGACCCCTGGTTGAAGGGCTCCAAGTTCCATAATGAGTGTGTGGACAAAAGAATGTGCTTGATGCTAGGTATGGGCAAGTTGATTAAGATTGAAAATATCATGTAGGATAGAAAATGGAAGATACCTACAAATAGGAGGCTGGGTCCTCTTCTAAAGTTCTTGAATGATAATGTTACTACTTCTGATAAGCCTGATCAGATTACTTTTAATGGTAATATGGTGATAAAGATTCAAGATGTATGGAATTGTATCAGGATTAAATGGTTGAATCTTGTTTGGGCCAAACACATATGGAAGCTTAAAATTCCTGAAAATTATAAAGTTTTGTGCTGGAAGCTGGGTCTTAATTGCTTGCCCGTGGTGAGTTGGCTGAAGAGTAGGGGTTACCACTTACCTTCGATATGTATGTTTTGCAAGAAGAATGAAGATTTGGATGGGCATTTGTTTCTGGAATGTGCTTTTTCCCGAGCAATTTGGAGGAAAGGTGATGAGGATGGTTATATGCCCACTGAGCCTATTGATTGGTGGGTTATTTAGAGCTACTGTGACAGGAAAATGGCCACTTTCTTCTCGATCTCCATCTATAATATATGGAAGATTCGGAATAGGATTGCTTTTTAGAATTGGTTTCCTGATGAAGAAAAGATCTCGATCAGGATTTGTAGGGATTTCAGTGTTTTGTATGAATAGATTGATGCATTTGGATTCTAGAGCTTGAAGGTTTGGATCAGGAAGCTTGTCAGCCTTTTGCTTGATCTTTTGTGATGTTGCTTACTATTCTTGTCTAGTTCAGGGGTTTGTATGCTGGTCTATGCTGCATATCCTTTTGTAGAGTTTTGTCCCTTCTGTTTTGGGGTGGTTCTATATGATTTTTCTGTCTGATTGTTTTTCTTTGTTGACTTTTGTTTCCCTTGAGTTATCCCTCAGTAGCTTTCTATCCCCTGCTTGTATATATTATATGAACTTGTTTTTTCCTAGTGTGGTGTTTTGGGACCCACCAGCTCTTACCATGAGTAATAAAGAGAGTACCTCGCTTGCTTGAGCAAAAAAAACAGATGATCAGCTAGAAAGGTTGCTAATGGAACTCAAATTGTATAGAAAGACTATAGGGTATTCAGTAGAAGACATCAGAGGCCTCAATCCCGTTTTATGCATGCACAAAATACATCTCGAAGAAATAGCTAAACCTTTAGCTCAATTTTAGAGGAATTTGAATCAAATGCTAAAGGAAATCATGAATAATGAAGTTATTAAGTTGCGGGATGCCGGGATCATTTACCCCATTAATGATAGTAATTGGGAAGGCCTTTTCATGTGGTGCCCAAGAAAGGTGGAATGGTAGTGATAAGAGGTGAAGACGGAGATGAGGTAGCAACATGAACGGTAACAGGTTGGTGTATGTGCATTGACTATCACAAATTGACTGCTGCTACAAGAAAGGATCATTTCCCTATGCCATTTATAGATCAAGTCCTAGAAAGGTTAGCTAATCATGATTACTTCTATTTCTTGGATGGGTATTTGGGATTCTATCAAGTACTGATTCATCCTGATGATCAATAAAAGACAACCTTCACCTAAATCTATGGCATGTATGCTTTCAGGAGAATGCCATTTGGGTTGTGCAATGCACCCACAACTTTCCAAAGATGCATGATATCTATATTTTCAGACTTTCTATAAGACATAGTGGAGGTCTTCATGGATGAATTCTCTATCTATGGAACAGGTTGCAAAGCATGTCTAAGAAACCTATCCTTAGTTTTACAACACTGTGAAGAAAAACACCTAGTCCTGAATTGGGAAAAATGTCATTTCATTGTCCAAGATGGTATTGTCTTAGGGCATAAAGTTTGTAAGAAACTGATAGAAGTGAACCTAAGAAAGATCGAGGCCATATAAAAGACTCCACCACCTAAATCCATTATAGGAGTAAGGAGTTTCTTAGGGCATGTGGGATATTATAGATGATTTATAAAAGACTTCTCAAAGATTGCTAAACCCCTTTCAAATCTCTTGATTAAAGTTGTTGAATTCGAATTCACTAACGAATGTTCAGACACCTTCCAGATACTTAAAAAGGTGTTAACAACAACGTCAATTCTACAAGCACCTGATTGAGAGTTACCATTTGAAATTATGTGCGCCGTTAGTAATTTTACTATCAGAGTTGTCCTAGGATAGAAGAAGGATAAGAGGCACCTCATGATTTTCTACGCAAGTCAAACGTTGGAAAAAGCCCAGGTAAACTACACCACCACTGAAAAAGTAATGTTGGCTATCATATTTTCCTTCGATAAGTTCAGGTCATACATGGTGGGGTTGAATGTAAAAGTATACACTAATCACGGAGATATAAAATATCACACGTAAAAGAAGGATACAAAGTCGAGACTTTTGTGATGGGCCTTACTACCGCAAGAATTCGACCATGAGATCATTGATAAAAAAGGAAAAGAGAATTTGGTTGCAAACCACCTGTCAAGGATAGTTTTTGATGAAGAAAATAAATTGCATGTAAATGAAAACTATGCCGATGAAGCACTCTTGATGGCTCAGTCAGATGAATGAAGCCTATCTTAGTTTGCTGACATTTGCAATTATCAAGCCTATGGGCAACTGCCACTAGAGATCACTTATTATCAGAATAAGAAATTATTCTTCGATCTAGAAAATTACTGTTGGGATGATCCCTATCTATTCAAAAGATGCTTTGATGGCTTATATCGTCATTATATACTGGAAGAAGAAGTGCCCTAAATCCTCACAGAATGCTATTCCTGACCTTATGGGGGCCACTGTGGGGGTGAAGAGCAGCCGTAAAAGCCCTACAGTTAGGATTTTATTGGACGACACTTTTTATAGATGGTGCATCATTTGAGAAGTCTTGCAAAGAGTATCAACTCACGGGAAACATTAGCTGAAGGAAAGAGTTGTTGATGGACGATTGGATGGAAGTTGAAATTTTTGATGTATGGGGGATTGATTATGTAACGACCCCACCTCCCGGTAACCCCCAATTAAGGGAGACCCGAAGGTCAGAGCCGTATTTCAACTAACATGATCAAATGTTCGACAAATAATCAATAATAATTATGAAATTCTACTACTAAACTGAAAACTAGTATAAAATAAAAACTTTACTTACCTTTTAAAAGCTGGGATTTGTAAACTTCTATCCATGAAGAAACTAATCTAACTAATCCTCCTATGTACGTTATTTCTCATTCAAATTCCACATATGCCACTTTACTGTTTGTTCTTTTCATTTGTACCTAAAACGCCGACAAACAAAATGTCGGTCAGCAAGAAGCTGGTATGTGGAGGAAACAATAATTGTGCAACTATGTTAATAATTTAGTCAACCAAATATCATTTAACATCCAAGATTACATTTTAAGCAATACTACTCAATCCTTGCCTATCCCCTATCTCTGTACCGTCCCTGCAGTGGACATGGATACTACCTCTCTCATATGGTAGATCCTTACCTCCATGGTCCTACCACACAGGTAGCCAATTCCTAGGGTTATGGAGTCGCATGGTCCTACCCAAAGGTAGCCCAATCCCAGACTCATGATGACTTGATGGACCTACCCCATTGGTAGCCATTTACTAAGTCATTTAATGACCTGATGGGCCTACCCCATTGGTAGTCATTTACTAGGTCAATCCATTAGGCTACAGAGGGGACTAGGATCTGAGCTAGTAGGCACATCTCTTATGTGATAGTCATATTCACATTATAATTTGCAAGAATTAAAATCATCCAACAATTAATTCAAGCCACGATGTAAACATCGAGAAAATCCTCGACAAACTAATGCGGGATAATCATAAGCGTAACCACATACATGTATCGCAGGTTTGGAGACAGAATTTATGTAGAGAGAGAAAAAGTCCAATCAAGCAAGCAAGGTGCACAGAAATCCTGAAATAAACATTCCAACTTTCTTTTATCAATATTTATCCAATTTCGTTTTTATTCCTTAGGATTGCTATTCCAATTTTACGGTTTCTTGAAAATTAGGGTTTCATTACCTTTTTCCCAGTTTTATTTCACTTTTATCAAAATATACATCAAACCCTAATTTTCTTATCTTATTTTCCATTAACATTCTTAAGATCAGGTTTGGTCCACAAAAACCCTAATTTTCGGATTACTCTATCTTTTCTTTTCTTTTTCTCTAATTTAGGGTTCTTCAACATATTAATCACCATATTGAATTCAAAACCCTAAACATGCAATTCTATCATCAAAATGGGTTAAAAACCATCTTAATCATTAATCAAGTTAAGCATGCTTGAATTAACCTAATTGCAAGACTAAGTATATCTTTTATCAACAATTAGGGTTTCTAACCACAAATTTAAAACCTTTTCTAACCAAAATATGCACTTTTTCAAAAAGAGATAGATTTAGGCCTTCACACCATTTTTAATATATTCCTCATATTTTTTTGATCATTTTTCATGTATAAATTTTCTTCATCAGAGTTTCCTATTAAAAGATACAATTTTTATAGGAAAAACCCTTTAATTGATTTATGTGATATATTCTGGAAAAACGAGAGACGTCGGATCCGTGGTCCGCTGGTCCACTCAGGATCCAGCGTCCCAGATCACGCGCGCCCTCTCATTGTAAACAAAAGATCAAATTGTCCGTTCTAACCTCAGCGCAACTGAAGGGAGTGAGGGGTAAGGCAGTAATTTCACGGGAGGCCTTCTTCAACCTCGCGTCGTCTCCTGTTGCGATCTGATGGTTAACCTTAGGGTTGACTTTGGGCTCCAGACCTCCTGCGAGTGAGCAGATTGTACAGGGAGCTTCGTCTCCCTCGACCGAAGCTGAAGACAACCTCTATTGATCACCCGAGCCTCACCAAGCCGCCTCCCCTACTCGTCGGAATCCGGCGAGGTCTGTTGCGTCGACGAGGGTCCAGGTTAGGGTTGCTGGTGCAATTGAAAGCGCAAAAATGCTCCACATGATCTTCCGCAGAGGTTGGAGTAGCCAAAAAGGATGTTGGTGTCTCCATTCAACCTCCCCTATATATAGGGTCAAGGCAGTCCCTGCTAGATTGGGCGTTTTCCTAAACTGCGACCAAACCTAGTCAAACCAGGGACCTTTCCCTTGGTTTCAACCCCTGGATCTAAAGGAACGATCACCAGGCTTGCTTATGCACTGAATTCTCGAGAATTTAGGGTGGGAAATCCTCCCTGTATCCAACAGAATCCTAGTCCTATCGGGACTTAGACACTACGCATCCATCATTGGATGAAGATCGAACGGACCATATCGCTTGCGTTCAAAGCAAAGGAAAGCTTTATTCCATTAATTCAGAATTAATTCCCAAATCAAATATAACTTGAAAAATTGATTCCTCCCAAACCATAACTCCTTTCTTTCTCAAATATTAAGGGAAGGTTCCTTTTAATATTGCCTGGCTTTGTACAAAATTTGGGAAACAAAAAGCAATGGATGGGAAGGGTTCCTTCTCTCCCAAGTTGCTCATTAATTAGTCCAAATTAATTGATATTCCTTTTTCCTTTGTCATTATCTTGTTATTTTGGGTCCCTTGGACCTCAAGAAATCATAAAGGCACAGATTCCCATATTGGGGAACATATATTTGCATTTATCCTTTTATTTATGTCTATTTCACCTATTTTCCTTATCTTTTTATTAAAATATCTCTTTTTGAGGATTTATCTTTTTATCTCTCTTTTTATTTTCCTTTTAATAGTAGAAACCCTTTGGATATGAAAATCCACCAAGGATAACCCAATTGTACCTCTTTTCACTTATTTTCCACATTTTAACATTGCTTTCAATTTCTTTCTTAATAAAGAAATATGTAATTGATCTTTTCTTTTATTATTGCATTTACTATGCAACTTTGGACTCCTTGGAACGCAAGGAATCTAAGAGGCACGAAATCCTTATTTGGATTTTCCTTCTAGAGGTTTCCACACTTTTCTTTCCTCTATTTTCTTAACAACTCAATTATTCATTACTTAATTGAATTTCCTTGTTATTGGGCCCAATAGCCAATAAAGCCCACAAATCAAACAACAAGGCTATTTTAAATGAAATCCATTAATCCACAACAAATTATATCATTATTTGTCCAAATATATTTAATATGAGAAATTACATTTCTCACCAAAGGAACCCAAAATTTGGGGTTGTAACATCCTTCCCCTCTTATGAGAATTTTGCACTCAAAATTCCATCAAGCAAGCAAACAAACAGGATAAGTCTTCTTATGTCCATCAGGGCTCCCATGTGGATTCACCCTTTCCATGGTGTTTCCCAAGAACCTTCATTATCTCATTTTCTTCCATCTGAGTTCTTTCTTACCCTGGTATATCGTACCCTCATAGGTAACTCAGGACTTTTCAGTCTTTCAAAAGCTGAATAGGTTCAGGGCTCAGCACCTGGCTTGGGTAGCTCACATAGTGCTCTAGATCGGACTCATGCAACACATCATTTTATCCTAAGGGGTAAGGTAAAACACAACCATCTCCACCAATCCATTTCAACTAGACCCATATATCGGGGACTCAGCTTCCTAAGTTGTAGCTTAGAGGGGTCGGATTTTCACATCACATATTCTCCCACAGTGAACTGCATGTCAGTCTGCTTTGCATCAGCTCATGACTCATGTCACCACTGGGCTCTCTCTCTCAGCCATTGCATGATCAAAGCGACTTCATCTGCACACACAATGATTCTTTTCTGACCTTCGCGAGGCCTCCTTCACCAACATCATCTTATTGAAATGGTGACCGACACAACCTCTCCAAAAGACTTCTTACATCCTGATAAAGGCTATGGTGGTTAACATTACATCTTAAGAACTGTCTCTATGTATCACCCTAAATGAGTACACATGCTCTCATCAGACCCTCTAGTCTGGATCATACTATTCATTAGTATGGGGTGATAAACTATACTATCATCAAGTTCTTCATGTATCCACTTCCACCTCATGGAAGTGAACCTTTAGGTTATACTCAAGAACTTTTGAACTCGCATCATGGTGTAGTTGAACCATCTCTCTCTCATATAAGTAGTTAAACCGGATCTGTCCCTTGACAGTACTCTTCCTTTCTCATGTCATCTAGGTAAGGCGATCTACCATAACCCATATTGGATCTCGACCTTCCTTGGTCCACGGGAGACTCAAAACATCCATAGTGAAGAACTCCCATCCTCTCTCAGGAACTCTTTATACTTTATATCCATGTACTGGGTTACTAGTGTTCATCCTTCGCCTCCTAGCTTGCATG
Organism: Alisma plantago-aquatica; assembly: GCA_963693085.1. Classification (NCBI taxonomy): domain Eukaryota; kingdom Viridiplantae; phylum Streptophyta; class Magnoliopsida; order Alismatales; family Alismataceae; genus Alisma; species Alisma plantago-aquatica. The sequence continues at coordinate 86,173,036 of OY856411.1, forward strand.
GCCACATGCTACATGCAACTTTGTTTTAAGCATCCAAAGTGCCACTATCACTTACCATCTTTGTAGTTTCACGGTGTATGGTGATATTAAAATCATGATTTCCTATATATCATGATTCCTCAAGATCGATTCCTCAGAAACCCTAAGCCACTCTCATCAGGGTTTCATCACCTCCCTTTCAGAGGCGTGTATCAGAGGTTCTACAATCATCCTTTCATTATATCATGGACTAGGCTGGCTAACCAAACAACCTTTAACTTGATCAACTGATATTTTTACATATGTGTGTTAGATGAACTTATCTCGTTTCCAACTGAGGGTTAACCTAACAACCTCGACTTCTTCTAGCCTCTAGCTAAACTAGGCAGCTATATCTCAACCAGAGCATTCATTACCACTTCACCTCCATAGGTGTTAGGTAATGCTGAAGACATACCCCTCCATGTATTCCACTTATCATCTCGTCTCAAACTCTAATTCTAAGTCTATTTTCATTGAGAATACTTTGAACTCATCTCCTTGATCATCAAACTCAACCTTGTATCACTAGCAAATTCCAGATAGCTCATGGTATCACATCCCCACAAGATGATCTCCTTAATACTCTTAGTGTTTGTAAACCATCCATGCATCATTTGCTCCACAAGGGTATGCTATCATCTCTATCCTCATACCTTGTAGCAAAGTTCCAACTCACATCATCTTTATCCTTGGTGTATGTCATGCGTTTTGTCCTATCTCTCAGTCCCATAACAAGAAGAAATAAGCATTTGGCGGCCGTCCAAATACAGAGTTCTTCCCATTCCACGAGTAGAGATGATACATCCCACCTTGCCAGTACACCTTCAAATCTATGTTGAAACGTGCAACTCATGTCTTAAACATCATGATATCAAAAATTACTTCCATAGAAAACTGGTCTCGAACCTACTAGGGTTTACACACAATCCTTGGTCATCTCCTTTGGGTCTATAGGGTGCCGACACTTTTGGGGTCATCCCTCTTCCCTCATGCATCAAATAGTTCCCTACTCATCTTCCCTTTGGGTCCCATGAGTTTATGAAGGTGATCAATCTCCTAACCCATGGCCCTCAAACAATGATAGCTGTTACCTCCCGACCCTATGGTCATGTGCACTAGGGAATTAGGAAACTCCTTCTTCCATCAGTCTTATCCCTACCTGACCCTTGGATAGACTTAGGATTCTAACATAGTACATGTTCAACTTAGAACCTTACCCAATCCTTCATCATCTCTCTCTGCATTCATGACTGACTTTCATCCCTTCATAGGGGTCATGGCAACCTACCTACCTTGGTCAGGCCCCATATCGGTTACCTCCATGGTAACACATCCACATGCACTTTAGAGATGGCTATATATGGGTCTACAGGTTCATTCTCATACCATGTACTTTCCACTTAGCTTCTCAAGATCCTATGGGACCACTTAAGGTTACCTCAAAACAAACAAAACTGGTATACACCCTACCGAAGGGCCCCTCTCCCAGGATGGGAGGAAACTACACCTTAACCACAAAGGTCACAAACGCCCTAATGTCCATGGTTTACATTCACATGAGCATGCCTAACCCAACAACTACTAAGGCACAAGTAGACCACCTGTTAAACTTTGCTAGGTCATACTTGTTCTCATCCTCAACATTAGATCAACTTAGCTGTGAGGGGTTCATCAAACATACCCTTAACTTAAGGGGGTTTCCTTTACCTCTACACATTAACAGTACCATGCTCGAAACTATAGAGACTCAAATCTCACCATGAGCATTGGATACACTGCTTCCCCTCTCAGGCCTAGGAACCCTATGTTCACCTTTGGGTATCCAACTGCATGCTCAATATCTTAACCACAAATCAAGCATGTCCAAGGTATGTCATGTACTTCCATGATCCTTCTACTCGAGAAACACTTCGGAGTTGAGTCCTCTTCCAGGACAACCAACTAGGTATAAAGCCTCACAACTGGTTACTTAAACATCCTTAGGGTCTAAAGCACTCTTTATCTCCTCCGGTAGGTAATCACTTATACCATAGGTACTAGAAGCATCATCCTCTCTCTAGGGTTTGATTCCTCTAAATGCAACCAAGATATCATCAACCTCTGGGGATCAAGAATAAGGCAACCACTATCATCCATGTAGGTCGTATCATCCTCAACTCCCCACTATTCCTCAAGTTTCGGGGCTATAGGCTTCCAACTTCCTTGTTGGGGTCCCACTTTCTCTCCCTATAGAAAACTCCACCTCCCGCCATACTACTAGAGGTCCCTTCTCTATCCAGGCTCAATCTCACAAGCATACCCCTATGTGGATGAAGCCCATGCTCCACTCATGTTTGGCTCAAGATTATCCTTAGCCCTTTATGCTCATCTCATAAGCCATCCTTCATGTATATTGGCCAGGGTTTCAACCTACTGCCGTCCCTTGATGTACTCTAGGTGCAAGCTATACCCTACCTGCATACACCCATAGGGTTTCTATAGGTTCTCCTCTAACCTCATCCATGAAGGAGCTACCCTTCGCTCTAGCATGCCCGACCCTCTCCAGGGTTGGATCGCCTAAGGGACTAGGTCATCTAACCTCTTATGGCATCCCAAAGGCATTTTCAACCAAACACTCGGTCAACCATGACATCTACTTGTCATTCCATCTCTCTCTAACCTTCACTTAGGTTTAGGGTTAACATCATCCTCACAGGATGTGCTAGGTCTCTACTTTTAATGGAGGTTTCTACCTCCAAGACTAACTCTCTCTACTCATCCTCCTGTCAAGGAGGTCTATCCTCAGGTCTCCCCTGAGGGCAATGACAACTCGTGTCATACGACCTAAGCATGTATCTATTCCTTTACGCTTACTATATTAAGCTTATATCCATGACATCTTATTTATATGCTTTTTATTAATTTGGTGGAGGATTCCTTAATTCTTATCAACCTTACCCATACCTCAAGAGGGTGAGGAGAAGGGAGAAAACCCTAATCCTTAAGGTCCTTAATAGAATTTGAGTTGAGAAGGGATGAATAAGATGAGAGAGTCCTAAAGGTATCTTATTTCGAATCATACCCTAAGACTTTGGCCAGACAGTCACACAGATCCGGGAGTTCTCGTATTCTGACTAGTGGTGCGGAGGAAAATATTTCCAGCCCCCAGTCGTGATCCTTTTCTAGACACCTCTATATTTCGGATAATCCTCTAATAACTCCCTTGAGTTCTACAGAATTTGTAAAATTGTATAATTATTAATGATTAGATGAGGAAACTGTGCTCTGATACCAATTGTAACGACCCCGCCTCCCGGTAACCCCCAATTAAGGGAGACCCAAAGGTCAGAGTCATATTTCAACTAACAAGATCAAAAGTTCGACAAATAATCAATAATAATTATGAAATTCTACTAGTAAACTGAAAATTGGTATAAAATAAAAACTTTACTTACCTTTTAAAAGATGGGATTTCTAAACTTCTATCCATGAAGAAACTAATCTAACTAATCCTCCTGTGTACGTTATTTCTCATTCAATTCCACATATGCCACTTTACTGTTTGTTCTTTTCATTTGTACCTAAAATGCCGACAAACAAAACGTCGGTCAGCAAGAAGTTGGTATGTGGAGGAAACAATAATTGTGCAACTATGTTAACAATGTAGTCAACCAAATATCATTTAACATCCAAGATTACGTTTTAAGCAATACTACTCAATCCTTTCCTATCCCCTATCTCTGTATCGTCCCTGCAGTGGACATGGATACTACCTCTCTCATATGGTATATCCTTACCCCCATGGTCCTACAACACAGGTAGCCAATTCCTAGGGTTATGGAGTCGCATGGTCCTACCCAAAGGTATCCCAATCCTTGACTCATGATGACTTGATGGACCTACCCCATTGGTAGCCATTTACTAAGTCATTTAATGACATGATGGACCTACCCCATTGGTAGCCATTTACTAGGTCAATCCATTAGGCTACAGAGGGGACTAGGATCTGATCTAGTAGGCACATCTCTTATGTGATAGTCATATTCACATTATAATTTGCAAGAATTAAAATCATCCAACAATTAATTCAAGCCACGATGTAAACATCAAGAAAATCCTCGGCAAACTAATGTGGGATAATCATAAGTGTAACCACATACCTGTATCATAGGTTTGGAGACAGAATTTATGTAGAGAGAGAAAAAGTCCAATCAAGCAAGCAAGGTGCACAGAAATCCTGAAATAAACATTCCAACTTTCTTTTATCAATATTTATCCAATTTCATTTTTATTCCTTAGGATTGCTATTCCAATTTTAGGGTTTCTTGAAAATTAGGGTTTCATTACCTTTTTCCCAATTTTATTTCACTTTTATCAAAATATACATCAAACCCTAATTTTCTTATCTTATTTTCCATTAACATTCTTAATATCATGTTTGGTCCACAAAAACCCTAATTTTCAGATTACTCTATTTTTCTTTTCTTTTTCTCTAATTTAGGGTTCTTCAACATATTAATCAACATATTGAATTAAAACCCCTAAACATGCAATTCTATCATCAAAACGGGTTAAAAACCATCTTAATCATTAATCAAGTTAAACATGCTCGAATTAACCTAATTGCAAGACTAAGTATATCTTTTATAAAAAATTTGGGTTTCTAACCACAAATTTAAAACATTTTCTAACCAAAATATGCACTTTTGCAAAAAGATATAGATTTAGGCCTTCAAACCATTTTTAACATATTCATCATATTTTTTTGATCATTTTTCATGTATAAATTTTCTTCATCCGAATTTCCTATTAAAAGATACAATTTTTATAGGAAAAACCCTTTATTTGATTTATGGGATATATTCTGGAAAAATGAGAGACGTCGGATCCTTGGTCTGCTGGTCCACTCAGGATCCAGCGTCTTCCGATCGCACACACCCTCTCATTGTAAACAAAAGATCAAATTGTTCATTCTAACTTCGGCGCGACTGAAGGGAGTGAAGGGTAAGGTAGTAATTTCACGGGAGGCCTTCTTCAACCTCGTGTCATCTCCTATTGCGATCCGATGGTCAACCTCAGGGTTGACTTTGGGCTCCAGAACTCCTGCGAGCGAGCGGATTGTACAGGGAGCTTTGTCTCCCTTGGCCGAAGCTGAAGACGACCTTTATTGATCACCCGAGCCTCGCCAAGCCGCCTCCCCTACTCGTCAGAATCCGGCGAGGTCTGTTGCGTCGACGAGGGTCAAGGTTAGGGTTGCTGGCGCAATTGAAAGCACAAAAACGCTCCACGCAATCTTCTGCAGAGGTTGGAGTAGCCAAAAAGGATGCTGGTGTCTCCATTCAACCTCCCCTATATATAGGGTCGAGGCAGTCCCTGCTAGATTGGGCGTTTTCCAAAACCGCGACCAAACCTAGTCAAACTAGGGACCTTTCCCTTCAGTTTCAACCTCTGGATCTAAAGGAACGATCGCCAGGCTTGCTTATGCTCTTGATTCTCGAGAATTTAGGGTGGGAAATCCTCCTTGTATCCAATAGAATCCCAGTCCTATCGGGACTTAGACACTGCGCGTCCATCATTGGATGAAGATCCAACAGACCATATCGCACTACAAAAAATTGGGCTATTTTTCAAGAACATTTATGAGGAACCAAGAACCGTGAATACTAAATCCTATTTGTGAGGACTCATCCCTCAAATACAAGATTGAATCCTTCAAGCGTGTTTTTAACATCAATCAATATTTTTTAAGGGTACTAATCCCTCACAACTTCATTATTCACTCCTAATGCCGTGAAAAATAGCTTTTGAAGAATTTTCCGCCATCGTGAAATACGTTCCCTCCATTGCCTAATGTTTATTTTGGCTATCTAAATAACAAAACCAAAACTTCCATCCTCACGCCCTGTTTCATTGCGCCCTCTGCCTCCCCCCACTCCTCACGCCCTCCGCATCCCCCCACTCCTCACGCCGCTCTGTATTGGTCGAGATACGTCTGCGGTGCTGAGGGCCGTCAGGATACTACTTCGGCGCTAAGGGTTGAAGCTGCATCGCGCCCTGTTTCATCACTCCTCCGCATCCCCCCACTCCTCGCGCTGCTCCGCATTGCCGTCGAGATACTTCTGCGGAGTTGAGGGCCGTCGGGATACTACTGCGGCACTAAGGGTTGAAGTTGCATCACTGGAGCCTCTTTCCTCTGCCAAGGGTTTGTTCAAGTTTCTCTCATTGTTCTGAGTTGCTTCCAAAGTTTATATCTTTCTTCTAGGACAAATAGTTAATGCTTGCTTCCAAAATCATTCTTTTGAATATGTTCTCTTTGTTGATCTTTAGTCTGATCATCCTATTTTCCTTCTCTAATGCTGATTGTTTCCAAGAGATATGAGCTGATCCGTGAAGTTCTTTTTAAAATTCTTGATGATGGCCTCAATGTTGTTCTCTTTGAATGATTCTCTCTTACTGGATATCCATTCTGGTTCTAGTGATGTTATGGAGTTTTTTTTATTCTATTGTTTGAGTGACTGATATGGGACAAACATGCCTTGTTATGGTGCTTGGTGATTCTTTTTATGTTATTATTCTAGGTTTATTACCTAGTCCTATTGGTCATCTGCTAAAAATTGAGATATTGAAGCTGTGTTGAAGTTCTGTCCTGGCACCTAACATAGATTACACGAGCTTGTATAGTTACTTACATGTCCATACTCTTTTGTTATTTTCTTGAGCCTTTGATTCTGTAATGCTGTACAAATAAGTCTATCAGATGTAAAGAAAGTATACCCAAAAATACCAAGAAAAAGAGAAAGAGTTTTGGTTGACCAAGAAAAAGAAAAATAGAAGAAAGTATCATTATAGTTTCTTAGATAAAACATTAATCACATGTTGAGTCTAGTGACTCATACATATATATTATACAACCAAACAACAACATATACAACTACCAATGAAAGGATAAAGCATACCTTGTTTATTTGAGAGTTTAGATCTTGGTAACATAATTTAACCATAGATCAAGGATCTTGGGCATAAAACAATGCATACAAGGATAAATTCTTAGGTGATTCAAAAAATGGATCTTAAGAGACTATGAATAGGGTGATTCGATCTTAGTGAGAAATTAAGTTCATCTTTGTCATCATGTTTCACCTGAATATCAAGATCATAATTACGAAGGTGACTAATATTTGATCAAGGATAGAGACATATATTATATAGATTACTAACAAAAAATATATAGGCCTTTAGAGTCATGATCATGATCTAAATTGTTAGATTTAGTGTTCCAATGTTTGTAAATTATGCATGAACAAGACCTTAGGCATTGTTATTTATAACTATCATAGCATAGTTGTTAAATAAACAATCTTGTAGCATATTGTTCTAGATATTATTCTAACAATGGTATATAGTTTTGATATGTTTTGATATTTTCAATAGTATCTATGTCTCTTTCAAAATAGGGATAATTCTTTGTGGTCTATCATGAAATTACCTTAGATGGATTAGTAAGAACCATAAGGATGGGTCATGAATTGGACCCCTATTGAGCTTTGCATGGCTGCTCATTTCATCCACATCGATCGGGATGGATACTCTCTCTGCCATTTTAGTGTGTGTGGAGAGAGAGGGAGGACTAACGAGACATCTAGATGTTAAATTTGTGGCTAATTTGACCGGACCCACACTCAATGGCTAGGGGAGTTCTTTATCCTCTTCTTTAGTTTGTGAGAGCCCCAAATGAAGGGAGACATTTGTGGAAGAAGGCTACATTAGTGATAGAGGAGGAGGAAGTGGATCCCATTGTGTCTCGCAAAAGTGTTGATCAGTTACGGTGGAGTCCCATGCATTCATTTGAGATCTTGGACTCTGACAAGGAATACTGGGTAACAAATTTGCAAAGGCAGTAGTTCCTACTATTGATGCAGCATGACAGTGAGGATGATGGAAGATGTTTTGTGCCTTAATAGTGGTGAAATATGGTGGAGAAAAGTCAAGGTGCAATAGAGTCAAAGGGAGGTTTTATAGCTCGCAAGGGGGCTTGATAGGTTTAGATCTAGGGTTTTCAGAATCCATGTTTGCCTAAGGGAGAGTAGGGGGAAAGGCAAGTTCACATCTCCCACCTAACAACATGAAATTTGTTCACGTGGGGGTCCAATGGGTTCAAATAGAATCAATTTGTTTTCTTTGTATGAGTTCTACAAAGAACCCTATTTTGCACCATCGAGGACCTGCACTATCAACCACTTAATGTGGCATGGTGTTCATGCGAGGGTAAACTGTCAATTGTAAGGAGGGAAAACTCTATTAGGTTTCTGATACGGTTTAAGGCTATAAGAGGCAAGACACAAATAGAAGATGGCACAAATGGATCAGAGTTCCTCCCCGCCACGGGTATCAAGATGCTAGTGACTGGTAATAGAAAGTAAATCAAGACAATGACATAGATGAATGAAGCGAGTTCTAAAGCAAGAGTGAACATTGGGTTGTGGGATGGTATAATAAAACACCTTGTTTGTACTCTACAACAACTGCTTTCCTCTGTAACTAGAGTTGGAAGCAGCTACTGAAGATGGAAGAAAAAGGAAAAGAAACTAATATGGTGAGATAAATGTCAACCGTCATCATCATTTTCTTCTAGGTTTACATCATAACCATGTTGGGGTTGGCAATCTGGATCCTTTGTTTCCATTTTTCTCTATTTGAATCATATTCTCAAGCTAAACGATAGAAGTGAGAAAAATAAAGAAGATGAGAGTTTTTGGGCAATATGTAAGTTTCTGGCAGGCTGTCAGCAAAAGGGGTGGCAACTGCAAGTGTCATGATTTTTCTGGTGATGTTCTGTTACAAGAGAAGTTTAAGTAGTGATGACATCATGTCACGTATTATAGGACTAGACTGAAAGCTCACTTTTTATCGAGTCCATAAATCTCTGATATTATTGGTCAAATAAAGTAAAGAAATAAGCATTGTATTCTCTAAGAGAACCATAAATATATGGATAGGAGATATATGGATTCCATAACAAACATGCTACTAGTCTAGTCCTGCAATACATGGTATAATATCATCACTATTTAACTTCTTCCATAACATATCACCATAAGCATACTGAGTTGGTGATGAAAACACCAAGCAGAAGTCATGGAAGCTTTATCAAATACTATAGTTATGTCAAAATTACAATGCCAACAAAATGATTGGTTCTAGTTGGTAAAGTAATAATTCAAAGATTTTATATGTGTGAAATTCAGTCTACCTAAACAATTGCAGTGATTGGGCAGTGTATGCAGCACATACAGAAACAGATTGAGAATCTAGCAATTAAATCTATAACTATGGTTATGCAATGTACTTAATATGCATATTCTTGAAAAAAGTGTCTTTTGGTTAGGCTGACAGTTCAATCTATTATATGTTTTAATAATATCTGATCACACCCTCCATGAACTATAAAACTGCTTCTCACTTCCCTGCCATCGTATTGAAGATACATGGGAAATACCATTAACAATTTTGTTTGAGTGATTAACTTCCACCTTCTATATTAAATGATCTATATGCATGATAGTAAAAACAAAATCCAAGCTAACTGAAGTTGGAATTGATCCATGAATTATTACATTGAAGCATGAAGATCTAAAAAAAATTATGTAGACTAAATCACCACCCTATTAATCAAGTGACTATTACAATATGACTCCAAGACTCGAGGTCAATCTAGTTGAACACTATACATTCAATAGAGATCAACCAATCATCACTTCTACCAATAAACTAGTGGTTTGATATCAAGAAATCAATATGTCTAGTTACCTATTTATTCCAAGACACAATCCATAAGTTTCAACCATTATTGGACTTTACCAATGACCTTTGTTGGCCAGTACCTAAATCAGACCTATATCAGGTTACTCGATTATTTATATATATATAATCAAGGAATATAAATACCTAGATAGACTGAAAGGAATATAATCAATATACTATTTGAATTGCATATATATATATATATTTCTTGTAATGTGTGCTTAACTTATTATATATTTTCCTTCATGTAGATGGATTTTCTAATAGATCGGAGTTGGATGTATATTGGGAACAGAGTGTGAAGTGATGTATTCAAGGCAGGGTTACGAAAGTGCATTGAGTTTGCTCTTATCCATCAGAGACCAACTAGACAGGGGAAATTCATATGTCATTGCAAGGTATGTTTGAACAGATACCTTAAAAGAGAGGAGGAGGTATTCTCACCTGTATTACAAAAAGGATTGGTGCATAGCTATGATGTTTGGACGTTTCATTGGGAGGTGATTGGTAGGAGCAATCCTGTTGTGGCACCAAACATGCCTAGCACCGACAATATGCATCAGATGCTGGGGGATTTGTTTGGTATGAGTGACACAACAAATGACCACTCTACTGAAACTACAGAGGAACCTGCAAATGTAGATGCACAAAGATTTTACAAGCTACTAAAAGAGGCAGATCAACCACTCTATAGAGGTTGCACAAGTCATTCTAAGCTATCATATTTGGTTGCCTTGCTATTTCTGAAGGAGGAATCTGGATGGTCCAACGATTCTTTCACAAAGTTGTTACAGTTGATTATTTTAGGATTTCCAGAAGAAAATTATCTATTTACGGAGACGTACTATGAAGCAAATGTGATCATGAAGGATTTACAACTTGATCATTCTACTATAGATGTATGTACAAATAATTGCATACTTTTTTGCAAAGATGCAGCTTCAAAAGAAAATTGTGATACTTGTGGTGCTTCAAGATGGAATGAAAAGAAATACAAAACAAAGGGAAAGAAGGTAGCTGCTAAGTTCATGTATCACTTCCCTTTGATACCTCGGTTATAGAGGCTCTATATGTCTTCATCTATTGCTAAAGATATGATTTGGCCATCTGAAGGAAAAGGCAAGGATGGTCGTATTCATCATCCTTCAGACACACCAGACTGGTTGTCTATTGATGCCAGGTATCCAGACTTTGCTGCTGAACCACACAATATTAGATTGGCATTAGCAACATATGGATTTAATGCATTTGGCAATATGAGTGCATCACATAGCATCTGGCCTGTGTTGGTGACACCTCTCAATCTTCTGTCTTGGCTTCTTATGAAAGAACAATTTATTATGATGTACCTATTAATCCCAGATCCACATATGGTTGGCAATGACCTTGATGTATACTTGGAGCCATTAATTGAGGAGCTGCAACTACTTTGGGAGCTTGGAGTCAAAGTTTATGATGCATATAGCAAAAGTAATTTCACTATGCGGGCAATGATTTTATGGACCATTAATGATTTTCCAGCATATGGTGACTTATTTGGTTGGAGCACTAAAGGTAAGAAAGATTTGGGATGTCCTTGTTGTAATGTGGAGACTGTATCAAAATGGTTAAAGTTTGGGAAAAAGCAATGCTATGGTTTCCATTGACATTTTCTTCCAATGAATCATCCATATAGACATGATAGGAAAAATATTGATGGTGAAAAAGATTTTCGACTTCCACCTAAGCCACTATCTGGAGAAGATATACTGAGGCAATTTGATGGATATGAAAATATCACATTTGGAAAAATGAATAAGCGCAAGAGGCTTGGAGATCAAATTCAACCATTACCTCATGGTTGGAATAAGATAAGCATCTTTTTTCAGCTACCTTATTGGAAGTATTTATCTGTTAGACACAATCTGGATGTGATGCACATAGAAAAGAATGTGTGCGAGAATATTTTAAACACATTATTGGGTGATTCTAAGAAAAGTAAAGACAACTTACAAGCTAGTCAAGATATGAAGAAAATGTGCATTCGAAGAGATTTATGGCCAGTAGATGAAGGTGACCACCATTACTTGCCTCCAGCATCTTACACCATGACTAATGCGCAGAAAGATAAGTTCCTATCTTTGTTAGAAAAGTTGAAAGTTCCTGATGGCTATTCTTCTAACATATCTAGGTGTGTTAGCAAATCTGATAGAATACTTGTTGGCCTGAAAAGTCATGATTGCCATGTTCTTATGCATCAACTTCTACATGTTGCCTTGAGACATTGCATAAGCTTAGATGTGTACAAGCCTATTGCTAATTTGTGCTCATTTTTCAACAAGCTTTGCTCTAACATTATTGATGTGGAGGAATTCAAAGAATTGGAACAAGAAATTGCTGTCACTCTTTTCCAGTTGGAGAGAATCTTCCCTCCTTCTTTCTTCACCATCATGATGCATTTTCCCATTCATTTAGCTTATGAAGCCAGGCAAGCCGGATCTGTCCGAAATAGGTGGATGTACCCAATAGAGAGATACTTGAAGAAATTGAAGATGTATGTAAGAAACAAAGCTAAACCGACTGGTTGTATTGCTAGTGGCTATTTAGCTGAAGAAAGTTTGACATTTTGTGCTAGGTACTTGCATAATTTTGAGACAAAACTCAACCGCACTCCTCATAATGTTGATGGATCTCCAATTAGAGTTGGAGTGTCAATAAATTTCGACATCCACACTTTGGAACAAGCCCATCGTTATGTCCTCTTCAATACAGAGGAATTAGATGTTTACAGAAGGTAAGATTTAATTACGTCCTAAAATTCTTGCTGATATTTGTATATTTGTTGTACATTAATTTAGACACTTCTTATAAATCAGTGAACACATGTGTATTCTTCAAGATATGGAACCCAAAATTACCCCACGGACCCTAGAAACAAAACATGCAAAGGAGTTTTCTAAGTGGTTGAAAGAGCATGTAAGTGTCAAACATAAATATTGTTGTCACTCTTAATGTTCAAGTTTGTGTAGATTAAATTAATGTTTTACTTTTTTATGTAGGTAATGCAAATGTGAGAGATTAGGCCAAACAATATTAGCGATGATTTGAGATGGTTATCCCAAGGCCCTTGTGTTGAGGGAATGTCTTATGAAGGATTTTCGGTCAGTGGATATCATTTCCGTTCAAAGAACATTAAAAGTACATGTACTACACAAAATAGTGGAGTGTATTTGTCTGCTAACACTTCAAGTTATTCAAGTGGTAGAGATCGAAATCCTATAAATTCTGAAGTCACGTACTATGGCTACTTAGAGGAGGTTATTGAGCTAACTTATGGTCCAGGAATCAAAGTTTCGTTGTTCAGATGTTCTTGGTATGATGAAAGCACTTATAACGGGTTGTGAATTGATGAATATGGGTTCACACAAATCAACACTTCAAGGATAAAAAAAAAGGAGGAACCCTTTGTCCTGGCTTTTCAAGCATTGCAATGCTTTTATGTGAAGGATCCTAATGTTGATGATTGGTGCACAGTGCTAAAGCATCCTCCTAAAGATTATTCTGAAGTACCTCTTATTGAGAATTGTTTGACTGGTTTACAATCTGAAGCTATTGATGGTGGTGTAACTAGTGATGTGTCTTAGACGAGGAGTGACATCGAGGGATCTTTTGTTGATAGAACTAAAAAAAAGAATGATGGGGCTAATGTTTAGTTCATTAATCTGTCTGTTTTCATCAAATTATTTTGTTTGCAAGTCTAGAATAATTTATTTGGGGAATATGTTCTATTGCATTTTTTTGGCAAACTGTTACTATATGGCATATTTTTTGCAATTTATTTAGTCTTGTTTAATATAACAGCAAGTAGGACATCATTATTCTTTTTTGGGATATGAAACAAGGTACTCTACAATTTATATGTTTTTCAAATGCTGAATATTCATATGTTGGTGTCTCAAATGCTACTACTTTTGTTACTGACATTTCTGCACTAATAATCTAATTTTTTTTCTTGTCAGTTGAAGGATGGCAGGAAGAAGAATCACTAGATCTAGTTGTAACAACACATCCAGTCAACCTATTGTTGTCCCTCCATCCACAATTGTAGAAAATTGTGAGGATGAACCTACTCTACTGTCCAACAATATTGAAAATGATGTAACAGTTGAAGAAAATGTTGAGGATGAATAGGAGAATAGGAAGTATGGATGTGGGCCTGCAAGTGAGCAAAGCCTACTTCCTAAGCAAGGGGAGCCACGTCACAAGGTCCAATGGGATTATGAAGGAAATGCTATTGGGGAGAATGGTGCCAAATTGAATCATTATTGTCATATGCTAGCAAGGAAACCACACATATGGCATCTAGACTTGAAGTGGAATGAACAACCACAAAAAACTTTTGCAGATAGAAAATCATTTATTGAGGTAATCTTTTTCATAAAAAGACCAACAAATTGTATGATGGTTATATCTAAAGTAATATTTTCTATGTTTTTGTAGAAATACTTCGATTTAGGCAGTCACCCTAATGCATGGAATCACATTGATGAACACATTAGCAAAGGGATATCAGTGTGGAGGGAACGTGTAAAGAAATATTACTATGAAAAGTACAAGATTGAACCAGAATTGATGATGAAGAAAGTTGAGAAAAATGCTTCCATAGATATGGACCAGTTTAAAAATCTTGTTAATGAATGGGGAACCGAGAAGTCTAAGGTACAATGGTTTCATATAACTTTCATGTATAACTATCTACTTTTTCTAATTATATGTTTCTTATGGTTTAGAAAATTTCCAAGATCAACAAGGAAAATAGAGCAAAAAAAGTGATGGATCATACCACAGGATCAAAGCCATGGAGTTGTTATCGGGCAGAAATGGTATTAATAATGGACACTTGTCTTTCTTAGTAGGAGTTGAACATATAACATGGACAATTATTATGTTATCTGTCATGTGTAGGTCAGTGAAGATCAACTTGTTGTGCCTCTTAACAAATTTTTGGAAAAAGTTTACGATAAAAGCCCACAAGTGGTTAGAAAATGGATATTTTCTTTCCTATGATGTCTACAAAGCTACATATGGTTAGATATCTCAATTTAAGCTTTCCTTTTATTATGCTTTCTAATTACAGCTTGAAATCTCTGATATTGTGGAAAACCAAGTAGCAAACCAAGAAGAAATAGATCCTAGAAGCGTTGATAATCTAACACGTGATGCTTATTTGCAAGTTTTAAATCCTTCCAAAAAGGCTAGGATCTGAGGTGTTGGAATTGGGCACAAAGAGATAGGACATAGTGGAAAAGCTGCCCGTATAAGATATGAAATGCTTCTTGAGGAAAGCAATGCAAAGGATGTATGTTGGATTATAACAAAACTTGAACTATTAGTTACAACTAGTCTATTAGATCGATGTTTGTAATTTGTTTTCTATTTCAGGATAAACTTAAGGAACTTGAAGAAATAGTAAATGGATTGAAGAACTCCGTCTCCTAAATAATGACTTGGTATAATCAATCATAGGTAACTTAGATTCAATTGTCTATGTCAATGTAATATATAATTGTTTTTGACATTGTTGATCTATTTGTTATAGGATGGCGGTATTAATGTTGATTGTACAGCTGAATACCCCAATCAGAATACTACAAGTGTCTTACACATGCAAAGTGGCACAAATAGGTCGGGTGTGGGTTCTTTTCACATACAAGACAATACAAGTAGTGGTGCAGATGTAGGCATGTTTCCCAGGAAATATAATTCAAGTGGGGATGGCTTAGGAAGACTTTCTAGACAAAGCAATTCAAGGGAGACGGGAGTAGGCATGCTTTCCATACAAGGCAATTCAAGGGAGAATGGAGTAGGCAGGCTTTCCATACAAGGCAATGGACATCCACTAATCTTTCAGCCACAGGTACCTCATAACAGCTATAGAGTATTTTCAATATTCATACACATAAGAATATTAACATGTACACTTTATTAAAGGCTACAGTTGAAAGTTGGTGCCCTACTTCTGGTAATAATCGACAAAGTCATCCTCAAATGCAGAACACACCAAGCACATCTTCATCGGTGTCTTTCACACCAAGAACTCAACGTTTAAATCAAGTATTCAATACGTGCTTGATTAAACTTCTAGGGTATCCATCCATATATCTTGTACTTATACCAAATCATTATATATCAGAAACTCATATATATTTATTTATGTTCTCTCTTTTTTATAAACCAACTGCTTATGGGGCAGATTCCATTGTCCCAAATGGAGCACCATGATGTATAGAGGTCTATTTTATAAGTTTCCCACTAGGGATAGGCTGCATATCTATGGAATGTAGGTTGAAGACACTTTCCCTCTCTGCAAGGAGATGGTGAAGTCACATAACCATATTTTCTTTGATTGCAGATGCACCAAAAGGATGTGGAATATCGCTTGTCCTATAAAGGGTTGTGATTTGGGTGCCCCAAACAATCTTGATGATATTCTATCATGTCCTATAAAGGGTTGTGGTTTGTTGGGGGTGTTGATGAACATCTAGTTCATCCAGTTCATGTTATTGTCATCTTGTTCAGCAATGTGCTCCTCCATCTCTGCCACAAAAGAATTTTGATGAGGCTCTCCATTGATTGGTTCATCTAGTAGCAGTTCATTGAGAAGTCATTGAGCAGTCATGTTTCCCATGTTAGTTCGAAAGAAGAGGGTATTGGTGAAGATTTTGTGCAGTATTCACATCATCCTTAGTGCATTTTTGCAACTTTTCACTGCCTTGAACTGTATCGATATCCTTTTGATAGTTTCTCCCACAATTTTTCAGTGTAGAAACCACGACCTTAAGGTTTTTGTTATTGCACATTTCTTTCGAGGTGTCTAGATCTTTAGGATCCCTTGTAAGAAGAAGTTATCAAGTAGTTCCTTGTAAATGACTTCTATTGGTTGTAGAACGAACTTGGGGGGAGTTTCAGTTGTAATTGTAGTTTCTAGTTGTGCTAGTGTTTGACATCTTGTATTGGCAGGTTCTTATATCTTGGCTACCTTTCTTGACTTGTCCATGGGAGGAATATTGGGTGCCCTCCTCTTCTTGGGGTTTTGTATTTCCTTAGAGGGTGAATAATCAATGGCCTTTTTTCGTTTTGAGTTATTAGTGCTGGAAGACTCATCATTTCTGAATAATTCTTCATTGTTGTAGGACTCTTCAAAGATATTCTCTAGCATTAGTGATGGACGACTCATCATTTGTAGACTCATCATGTCTAGGAACTCAACACTCGAGGATTTTGCTAGAGTGGCAGAAAATTGATGGTTAGGCTAGGTGAGGATCGGTTAGGCAAAAAATTGATGGTTAAGCAGAAAATTGATGGTAAGGCTAGGTGACTATCAAAGGTGGGTCTAGCACCACACCAGCTAGAAATGTTCAGTCAAGTTACAAGTATAGAAGGGAGGGGGAGGAAAATACGGACTTGTACATGATCTTATCTATAGCTTTAGCTATTTAAGATAATAATCCAACTGTATAAGAGAAGAATCAGTAATCATGCCCCTTCGGATGAAACCAGAAGAGCATCCAGACCAGTAGCCCACAGATCTCTCTGGATGTATTAAACCACAGTGAAGACTATAAATCCATCCCTGAAGAAAACAAACACAGCCCATTTAGTAGGTTCTCCATACGTAGACATTAGAAACAAATTGTGGCACAAATATTTTAAGAAGTAAAAAATCTATAATACAGAAATAGGAATTTCTATTGAACCATTATAAGTAATAACTCTTGAAGATGTTAAGCCAAGACACCTAAACGAACTGATTATCAATAGGTTAGCCATAGAATGTAGGCTAAGAAATGGAAAAGCAATGCTTTACTATTATGTCAAATACAACATGCATCAATATCAAGTTTCTTCCCAAATCAAATTTCAGAAAAGAGGTACACTGCAAAAGTACAAAGTAATTAGTTTATTGTGGAGGTCTTGAGGCTAGGCACATCAGGGTGTCTGGACTACTCATCTGTTCATCTTTCCACCAGAAACTAGCATTCTACATCAGTGAGAATTGTTGTTGTTGTGCCTTCAGGGTCAGATGTAGATATAAAGTCTAAAGATGTTGAACTGACTAAAGTAAGACTCAACTAAACCAAAATGGCACTAAGCATAATGGTCAAACCCTAACCTCATGCAATTTTTGTAAATCTTTCTGTAATAACTAGTACAGTACCATCTAAATATAGTCAAAACAATATAACTCAGAAATGAGAGATTATAGAAACAAAGAGACTGACCTTCTGGATTCCAAAACCAAAGTTAATTTGACTAACATTATTCACTCAAACATGATGAAATTTTACATACTCAAGGCTACTAAAAGGGATCAGGTAGAGTGGATTCTAGTTTTAATTTAGTGTGTGACTTTGTGATGCTAGATCTCTATTATAAGTGGGCCATTAATTTGTAGGTTGTTACCCCAATTATGAATCATGCTGGAATCAGATTTGTTTTTTGATGTTTCTAAGAATTTGGAAGAGGTTGTTATTCATGGAAATGGTTTCTTTGCTAGTGGTCCATTATACACTCCGAGTTTCCTTCCGGTTCCTAGTTACAGGCATGCCTTTTTTATCTACAATCAAGGAAAATGGGCCACCCCATATGAAAATAGCTAAGTAAAATTCCTACGTTGCTAGATATGATTCTAACCTATTTTGACTCTTTCTCTCTTTTGTAAAATTCCTACTTTGCTATAAGTTCAATAGCTTTCAGCAGGAGTAAAGCATGGATCCTACTGTGTATAAAATGTGTATACAATGTGTTATTATAGGTCATATTAGAATTTATAATAAATTATCCTTAACACAGATAATTCTTAAACTGTTGGACCTATAATGACCATAGAATGTGTTTCACATGAAACACCCACATTACTGGACCTATGTACATTCTAGGCTTCATTCCTAGAATATAATATGTTGGACTTTCCACATTACTGTATCTTGTCCCCTTGTTTAATATGCTACACATTGCTGTTTGACCTATATAAGGTGTATACATTACTATATGACATGTTGGTTTTATCATAATAGACATGTATAAGGACAATTCTAGGATAATAGTTTAAGCCAGTTTCCTTTCCAGTAGCTTTCACATGATATCCTTTAACTTATGATAATTATCCTTAACACAGATAATTCTTAAACTGTTGAGTAGTCCCTGTATATATTCACATTACACAGAAACAATGTCTTATTACTTAGACTACTCAGCAACTTAGCCAAGGGAAAACCTAAAAGCTGACAGTGTTACCCATGCTATCCATTAAAACATAGTTGTAACCTTATACATGTGGTTTAACAATAATAGCCCTTTATTCCACATGCAATGATTACCTTTGAATACCATCTTTTAGCCCCTGCTACCCAATTTCATACAGGTGGTTTATTAAACCACATATATAAGGTTACAACTCCTTTACTGGGTTGATCAAACAACAATGTTCATTACATGTCCCTTACAAGATACATATCGTGTAGTATAGATATTGGCTTGTTTAAACAACCAAAAAGGTGATAGCACTAATGTCAAAGGATATCATGTGCATAAACACCCACAAACCACATCACCAAGGATCAATCTACTGCTAAACCTATGGACTTAAGGTTAAGGGGAAAGAATTCTTATGGCACTGTGTTGCTTTACCAGTAGGTTTAGCAGGGAAACTAATATTAAAACATATTACTTCCTACATTTTGTTTGACACAAAGGGACTGGTTATTGTGTACTATTTACCAATGAGTTTTTTTTAATTATGTACTATTTACTAAGTTCAATCATAATTTTAGTTTACGGGTGCATGTTGCTGCTATGTTGGTTCACTTACATTTATCTCTACTTTGCACTCACTCTGATTCCTTTTTGTATTTATATTGATAGGGTAGAATTACTTTTAATGATGGATTTCGACGGACAATGCACCTTCGAGTATACCAAAACCGAAATATAAGGGTAAGTTGTTTGTTGTACTATGATTTATGTATAAACTTTAAATTCTATTAATATAATGATTTTTCATTTTTAGGAGAAGAATATTCAAGTACCTAACCGTATGAGGCCTGACATTGATGAAGACCCCCATACCATTTGAAGGAATATGGAGACATTATAGATCTTAAGAGTTTCTAGCATGATATGTTGATTGTCATCAATCTCAAATTTTAGAACCATATGTACTCTTTATTTATATCAACGTTGAGCACGCAATGTATGGATAATATTTTGCTTCAATAACAAAAATTGGTTTGAGGTGATTTAACATTTTTATGTGTCATTTTGGTGTTGAATCTTCTAATGATGTCATGTGAATTGGTATAAAAATATTGCTTGAGGTTATGTATACAAAGTTTTCATTTAAAATTTGATATTCACTATAGTAACAATTAATTAACATTTAATAAAGCATTCAATAATCAATAACTAAATCATTTACATTAGTCCCTCATTAATATATTGATGAAGGTCCAGATTGACCATCAAAATTGCATTGATGACGACCACAGAGCCCCTCAAAAATAATATTAATGAAGGCATTATCCCTTCAAAAATATATTCTCCAGGACCATCAAGTCCCTCAAAAATGTATTTATGAGAACTAAACATGCCCTCAATATTGTTATTATGAAGGATAAATAGTCCCTCAAAAATGTATTTATGAAGGCTAAATAGTCCCTCAATATAATATTCTTGAGGGTCAGTTGGTCCGTGACAATTGTATTCGTGAGGGCCACTGGTATTTGTCACGTGAGTTCTCTTCACGGACCATTTGTGAGGGCCAGACTCACAACCGTCCCTATTTGTGAGGGCCTCTAGAGAGGGGTTTGTGACTGGACTCACTCATGAATAATGGCCCAATTGTTACTAGTGTCGCTTGCGTTCAAAGCAAAGGAAAGCTTTATTCCATTAATTCAGAATTAATTCCCAAATCGAATATAACTTGAAAATTTGATTCCTCCCACACCATAACTCCTTTCTTTCGCAAATTTTAAGGGAAGGTTCCTTTTAATATTGCCTGGCTTTGTACAAAATTTGGACAACAAAAAGCAATGGATGGGAAGGTTTCCTTCTCTCCCAAGTTGCTCATTAATTAGTCCAAATTAATTGATATTCCTTTTTCCTTTGTCATTATCTTGTTATTTTGGGTCCCTTGGACCTCAAGAAATCCTAAAGGCATGGATTCCCATATTGGGGAACATCTATTTGCCATTATCCTTTTATTTATGTCTATTTCACCTATTTTCCTTATCTTTTTATTAAAATATCTCTTTTTGAGGATTTATCTTTTTATCTCTCTTTTTATTTTCCTTTTAATAGTAGAAACCCTTTGGATATGAATATCCATCAAGGATAACCCAATTGTACCTCTTTTCACTTATTTTCCACATTTTAACATTGCTTTCAATTTCTTTCTTAATAAAGAAATATGTAATTGATCTTTTCTTTTATTATTGCATTTACTATGCAACTTTGGACTCCTTGGAACCCAAGGAATCTAAGAGGCACAAAATCCCTATTTGGATTTGCCTTCTAGAGGTTTCCACACATTTCTTTCCTCTATTTTCTTAACAACTCAATTATTCATTACTTAATTGAATTTCCTTGTTATTGGGCCCAATAGCCAATAAAGCCCACAAATCAAACAACAAGGCTATTTTAAATGAAATCCATTAATCCAGAACAAATTATATCATTATTTGTCCAAATATATTTAATATGAGAAATTACATTTCTCACCAAAGGAACCCAAAATTTGGGGTTGTAACAGATTATATGGGACCTTTCCCGTCATCAAAAGGGAACCAATATATACTTGTTGTTGTGGACTACATCTCAAAATGGGTAGAGGTTGTTTCTACCCAAACCTGTGATTCCATGGAACCAATCAGGATGTTCGTGAAAACTGTCCTCCTATGGTTTGGGGTACCACACACTATTATAAGCGACGGGGGGTCTCAATTTAGAGAAAAGCAATTAGAAGCTCTATTGAGAAAGTATGGAGTAAAACACAACATTGCAACACAATAACATCTCCAAACATTAGGACAAGTCGAAGTGTCTAATAGGCAGATCATGCAGATCCTACAGAAGATTGTAATTCGTACAAAAGGAAGGATTGGTCTGTGAAACTCGATGATGCGATATGGGATTACCACATAGAATATAATATGCCTATAGGAATGACACCCTACATGGTTATATATGGGAAGTCCTGTCAATTAGAGCACAAAGCTCTTTGGCTATCAAACTTTTTGAGCACGGATCTTGACAAAGTGGGAAAGAAAAAGATTTCTCCAAATTCAGGAACTTGAAGACTTGACACTACATGCTTATGAGAATGTAAGGATCTATAATCAAAGAACTAATGTATGTCATGATGCCCACCTCAAGAGTAAGGATTTCCATGAAGGAGACAAAGTTCTTTTATTCAATTCAAGTATTAGGTTGTTCCTGAGGAAGCTGAGAACAAGATGGTCCGACCCCTTTTCCATGGTAAAAATATACATGTTAGGGATGACACAAATAACCAGAGATAAGACATGCACATATAAAGTGAATAGGTAGAGGGTAAAAATGTATTATGAAGATGAGGCTTTTGTGAGAAGGACTAAGCTAAGTTTGGGGGAACTCAGTCCTCTAACAAATGAAGCGTATGAGAAAGTATCAACACCAATTGAAAGAGGATGAA
Source organism: Alisma plantago-aquatica (assembly GCA_963693085.1). Classification (NCBI taxonomy): domain Eukaryota; kingdom Viridiplantae; phylum Streptophyta; class Magnoliopsida; order Alismatales; family Alismataceae; genus Alisma; species Alisma plantago-aquatica. Next base: position 86,195,546 of record OY856411.1, read on the forward strand.
ACAAGAATGAGAGAGAGTCAAGATAAAAGACTTTAAACTAGTGTTTCTTAGGAGGAAACCCAATCCTTTCTTGCTTTCTTTTATAATTTAAGATTTCCTTTATCTCATGTTTTAACCTAAGAGCTATGTAACACTCTCCTTCTAGGTATTTTGGTTTTCCACTTCTAGAATAAGTGTAAACGTAGTATGTAGATTGCCATCTTTTCACATAGGTTTTTAATGAGAGATTAGAGGTGTTCTAGTTTTAAATATTTGTCTCTATCAACATGGTTATTTGTGCACAATGGTTGTGGCACATGCCGCAGTCGCGACAACTGATTTACATGTATTGAGGTCGTGTGCGGTCAAAGCCAGATCGCAGGCACGACATGGTCGTGGTCATGGCAGCCTACTCGACCGTGGTTGCGGCTCCCTCCAAGTAAAAAAGCAAAGCACGTTCAACGTTAGGGTTTTCTTTCTCTTCTTGCTTTTTGATTCTCGAGCGTTGGAGGAACCCTAACCGAAGAACAACTAGATACAAGAAACTACGACAATGATCAATCACCAAGGGACATTCACCATGAACCCGACCACCAACGTCATAACCTCATCATGATAGCACCACCTCCATCGCTGCTTCCTTAGCCACCTGTTTCAAACTCCTAGCTACGGCGAGGTATCGTTGCACGATCCCTTAGTTGACAACTCTCCCTGTCCTTTTCCTATTGGGGGTTCTTCGCCTTCCTTAATTCTACAACCCTAGAAGCTGGATTTCCCTATGGTGCAGCAACCGCGAGAATTGCCGTGAACATTTATGGTCTTTAACTGAAGCTCCACCGTCATTTCCCTTTTTCTCTTTACCCGATGTTTATGGTTCATTCTTTTCTCTTATTCTTTTGGGGTAGCGTCATTGTTCAGTCAGAGTTTAGGTGGGAACCCACCACGATTGTCATTATCACAGTTGAATGGCTATCTTCATGATCATGGTCACAATATCGATCATGGCTTTGGCCACGATCATGGTCCTTCCCAGTATGTAATTTCTCTTAATCAGATCTGACATCGACCACGGTTGTGGCACCCTCCATAGTCGCGACATTTCTTTTGCCTTGACAATCACCTACCCTGGCCACGACACCTTTCTGGATCGCATTATTGTTTTCCCTTTCTGCTTCGGTAACGACCTCTCATGCGATTATGATCTTTTAAAAATGTGATATTCAAGAACAAACAATTAGAAATGAATTAAACACTAATGCCATGAATAAAATATAAAATACAATCTTGCTGACAATAATTTTAATGTGAAAATTTTTAGAATGTCGAACTCAAATAATGACATGTTGATGAAAGGCAACTTCACTGAGGGGTGCAGAAGAAAACCTAGAGAATATAACCAAAGTGTAGAAGGATCATACCAAACTCTCACCAATGAAAAAGCTTCAGTTGCAACTAATGAAGAAGAAATACAAGTACATCTGACCCATGAGATGCCAGAGGAATCCAAAGAATCCTAGGAGGCGTAATAGACAGACACCTCTGAGTACCTTCCATCTGAAACAGAATTAAAGAATCTAGAGAAACACAAATCTGAGGCCAAGGATACAAAAGGCATCAAAAAGAGGAAATTGACGGTTGTGGAAAAATTGAAGGTTCAAGAAAAAGAAGTGGCCCCCAAAGAGGTCAAGGAGGACAAAGAAGAGGCCCTTAACCAGCAAGCACCAACATTCATACTGAGAGATCAACTGCACCAATCACACTTTTACTAGGTGATAAAGACTAAAACCTTCAAACCGACGCGATACCTAAATGTCGATGACTTCAATAAGATGGGAATATATGATAGGGTGATAGACGTCTTGGAAGGAACCAACCTGCGTACCCTGTGTACGTTAGAAGCTCCCTCACTCTCTCAACTGGTAGTAGAGTTCATGACGTCACTGGAAATACTTCTCGTCAGTGATGGAAAGCGCAAAAAGGGTGGCAGAGACTTCATGCATGAAGTGTCAATAGGGGGCAGGGCTCATATAATTACTGAAGCCATGCTCAACATTATACTAATGAAGATGACAGAAGAGGAACAAGCCTGTTCAACTACACTAGGTGAAAAAAGTCATCAGATACAACAATCAAAAGATATGGGAGAAGCTGATGGGAGAATACGAGCACAACTTAAAAAATTCAAAGGTGACTCTCATCACTTCCTGCTTCATTAGAGTGATATAGAAAATAATCGCCAACACAATCTTCACTAGATCAAAATTCAGAGTAGTTACTAAGGGAGCTCTATTTCTAATGTGGTCCATGATCAATAAGAAACTGATAAACATCGAAACACTGCTAATAGAGAGGTTGTCAGCTGTTGTAGGAGGGGAAGAAAAGTAGATAAATGAGTTATGTATGGGAAGACAGATAACCTAAATTGCTTACCATTTTATGGATGACGACCTGATGATGAAGTACAAGAAGTCCAAGGGACATACCAAGATAGATATCAAGATCCTTATTAACACAGGATTCCTGGCACAGAAAGGCAACAAACGTTTCTACAAATAGAGCTGCACTAAAGTCATACTTCCCTTACCAGAGATGGCATACTATGATGCCCATAAGCAACGGCCCACATAGGAGGATGTTGACAAAGTGTACTCAGGCACCACCAGTAAGGCCGCACACCCCGTATCACCCACTGGAAATAAGAACACGAGGGATAAGACACCAGAAATGGAGATGCAAAAGCTTGAGGAAAGGAAGAAGTTGGCGATAAGGAAGTGTAAGAAGAAAACATCAGACAAATCCGCAACCCCAAGTCTACCCTCACCACACATGTCAAAAGAGGTTGAAGACCAACTTAAAGTAGAAATGAAAGATGGTGGCGACCCAGTACATGTCATTGTTGCTAAAAGAGAAAAATACATAGAGGGTGAAAAGGAATTATGTCAAGAACTCAAAAGCCCCAAAGTTGTACCCAACCCTATGAGCCCAGAGGTGGTTCTACAAGTACCTGAGCAATCAGATGCAAGAACCTCTGCCCAAGCAACCAAAGGTTATCCCATGTAGAACAAGTCATCTCTGCAACCTAAGGAACACAACGCATGCATAGCAGCAACATCAACTATTACAAACATGCGGTGATGTACTAGGGCACAAATTCGATGAAATGTGGTTACATATGCATCACACTTCTGAGATTAATTTGAATATTGCTTCTTGCCTATGTACACTGACAATGCATGTAAAAATTTTGAATGCAAGAATTGAGGTACTCCCCTAGTTAATGCGGGAGGTCATCAACTCCCAAAACACGATGATGGGGGATCTGAAGACACTAACAGAAGAAACGACAGACCTCAGAAAAGAACGGGATGCCATGAGAGCTGATAAGGAAATGCTACAGAAGGGGTACGAAGAAGCATTAGAATATATGAAAAAGGAATGTTGGCGCTTAGATGAAGAACACTGACAACTAGCTGCAAAATGCCATGAGATGGATGACTGGCGGCAAAGAAAGAAGTCAAAGTATCTAACCAGTCCTTCCAAATCACAAGCCTCCTCAAGCCCATCGATCCCAGATAAAGATGACGATGACATAGGAGGAATGGGTGTGGCTGCCGCTTCAAAAGATGAAAATGCCAATGTAAAGACTACCCAAAGGGTGGAACCTTCTGTGAAAGAGGTGCCACAAAAACTCGAAGCTTGTCATGGTGCTGAAACAAAAAAGACAAGCACCTTATCGTGAATGTAAGATTTGAACCACAACCTAGATGATGATAAAGTTGTATCAATAGAACACCAACCTAATGTCATCGTCAGGGAAGAAATCACTGCCATAGAAGATCTCACATCAATAGAAATGTGGGATCTCAACAAGTTCTTAGATGATATGACTTTTGGTATGGACATATACGACACCTTTCTGTAGAATCCTTTGCATTATGAGCACAATGACACTGTCTGCAATGGAAAGATGGTTGTAGCATTAGCCACTATCAATTCAATAGAACTAGAGCATCCATTAGAGGGAGACAAACCCATAGAAGACTCAACTAGAGAGATAAAGACTAGCAAAACATCTGTGAACAATAAAAGTCAAGCACCCAAACAAGTACATTTGGATGCCAAGATACAACTTCTCACCATGGAAGTACAACCCCTAACAACACAAACAACAAGAGACGTGACCTCTGAAGATGATGAAGGGGGACTTGCCTCCTTCTACAGAGACAAGACGGTGAGAAAGCAGAGTGCGCTAGTTGATATTGTACCATTAGATGTATCCCCTCCTCTACCCTACAAAATGACAGACATGGACATGACCTCCTTATCCAGAATCACATGTAGAGATGTCCATGTTTTAGCATATGTGCTTGTTGACAATCTTCCAGGTACATATATTCTCTACCAAAACAAAGGAAGATCACTTAACAAGGACAATTTTAGAGGGATCTTTTTAAAGAGAGCACAAGTACACAAAAGTTGTACAAAGTACTCCTCATAACTCTGTTGGAAGAATTTCTACACCCTGAGAAAATACAACCTATTTTCAATGGCACCACACATCTAGCAGGTCAACTTTTTGATAAAAACAATGAATCCACCGATGTGAAAGAACTACAATAGGACATGAGAAGAGCAGAAACAAAGTTTGTAGTTATGCCTATAAGGAATGTAAAATATTGGGCCTTTATTATTGTCAACCTATATGAGCAATGCAGAACAATGTTCAGTTGTTGTGTAGCTAAATTGGACAATATGTCCTTAGTTTACAAAAACAAGCAAGAGTTATTCTAAAGGTTCCTTTACGTCTGTAGTGGGATATTCAGACAGTGGACAACTGACACCACGGGATATGGAAATAGTTCTCCATCTGTAAAAAGGTCCCTCAAGAAAAGGCTGAGACAAGGGATTGCACTTTCATAGTACTGAGAATGACGGAAGCCATCAATAAGTGAATCCCACTGGAAGACCTCTGCATAGAAGAATTACATGGCTTATGTGGTGTCTATGCAATGGAAGTTATCTATGATCGCCACTTTTTCAATGACCCAGTGATGGCTTCAGACGTAATACCATGTCGACTTCACCATGAAATACCTATACCTGAAATGAAAACATGGAGGGAAGGTCTAAAAACCCTATGGGTTGATCCAGATGAACCTGCTAGGGCAACTTCTCAGAAGGAAGGATGGGCGGAAGACACTCTTGACAAAGTAGAGCATCAACCGGAAAGCAAGCCAGAACACTCTCCTTTGGCAGAAAAAGACAAAGAACAATATCCAATTCATGACACTAAAGAAGGGGAGATTGATGAAGATGATATCCCAGAGATAAAACATGATGGGCTAGTGGGAGAAATAGTGCCAACCTTCAAAGATTTTGCTAGGTGGAGCTACGAAAGATTATCACTAGAATCATTAAAATTGATAATGAAATGCTTAAAGGACGGTGACACAATGGTCGAGGTAATTTTTGAAAGGGATGGCATATGTGTACTAAAGGACGACCTCAAAGATACTTTAAAACCAGAGGGTACCTTTCAGTCAACACTATGTCAGCCTATCAATCACGATTGAGCAACAACATGCCAAACTTGCATATGGCCAACTTTCTCCTCGTCGACGATATCTTGAAGAATAAAAGGTCAGGCGAGAAAGACTGCCTACTGCAATGCCTGGAGATCTCTCTCCCTAACTATATATTCCTACCCATCCTACATGATAGTCATTAGACTCGGCTAGTAGTCGGTATTATAGTTTGGACTGTAGTACTATATAACAACTCAGATGTTGCCTTTGCACTCAACAAATGCACGAACATGACTACTGCAAAGACACCTATGGAAGAGAAGGTAGTCATGTGCGCGGAAGCAGTCATAGAAATTATTAAGAATCACTTAAAAGGGTTTAAGCGTAAAGAAGGAAAAGACTTCAGAAAGACACAGTTCTATCATAGAAGCCCTCAACAAGTACTACAGTCAAATGACTGCGGCTTCTATCATCTAGCGTGGATGATCTCCCACACTACAATGAATATGAAGGTGGTGGGCATGCAAAATGAACAATACCACCCACTATGCGGTGTATATGCCAGCATGTTCCTCGAGTTTAAAATGGGTGACAAGAAACAGGTAGAAGCAATAAATAAAACCCATGTTTACATCCAACTCGAATTTTTACACCCCGGGTCGGGGTGAATGATAATTTTGGGGGAGGAGTAATAAACAGGCATGAGAGGTACAATTTTGACAATAAAATTTTCAAAAATTTTCTTGAACATATTATTGCTTCTACTACAACTAAGTATGGGACAAAATTTACAAAAAAATTTCTATAAGTCACAGTTTTGCTTTGGTCCTTCTTAGACTTGTCAACCCTCATGCTGTATGTTGTAGTGCAATCATTTCTAGAGAGGCACAAATGAGCTGCCAATACTCATAGAAGTAAAAACAAGAAGACCAACAATACAGTTTTATCCCATTCTTATGGAAAAACGTCGTGTGTGGAACAATCCTAAATCTATAGAATCCTTTGAAACTAGAGGACTTTACCAAGCCATACTCCTAACCAATCACCCTAACCTAACGGTTCTAGCTAGAAAATCCTCACCTCCCTCGAGAAGCATATAGTTGCACCTTTCAGGTTTAATTATCCCCTCGTTGGGATGTATAGAGGCTTGGCCGCCTAGAAAACCATTCAAAAACCCTTTCCCCAAACCTAAGAGGAGATATAAAAAGCAAAGAACAAGAAAATTATATTTAGAGTTGTGCCTAAAAGATGCCAAAGGATCCCACACGGCCGATGTATTGCTGCACTCATGAATGCAGATATGTTGTGCCCGTAAGTGGAATCCATAAGCCAAGCATATCCACCTCCACTCCCAAGCAAACCACATACAACCACCTGACTTAACATCAGGAGCCCTTGGGGAAACATTGTCCCTACAACATCATGTGTGTTACAACCCCAACTTTTGGTTTCATTTGGTGAGAAATGTAATTTCTCATATTAAAGATATTGGAACAAATAATGATATAATTTGTTTTGAATAAAGGAGTTTTGTTTACAATAATGTTGTTGATTGTTTTGTGGGCTTCATTGGCTATTGGTCCCAATAACAAGGAAAAGACAAAAGAAACTCCATTATTTGAGTAAATAAGAAAATGAAGAAAAGAAAGATGTAGAAACCTCTAGAAGGCAAAAGAATATAATCCAAAGTTGGATTTCATGCCTCTTGGGTTCCTTGGGTTCCAAGGAGTACAAAGTTGCAAAGAGAAAGCAATAAGAAAAGAAAAGAACAATTAAATATTTCTTTATTAAGAAAGAAATTGAAAACAATGATAAAATGTGGAAAATAAGTGGAAAGAGGTATAATTGAGTTATCCTTATTGGATTTTCATATCCAAAGGATTCCTAATGTGAAATGGAATGCCAAAGAGGAAAATAAAAAGAAAGATAAAGAGAAATCCTCAAAAAGAGATATTTTAATAAGAAATAAACAAGATAATGAGAAATAATGAATATAAATGCATCTAGAAGGATAATAAGTATCCTTAAAAAGGAATTTCGAAATTCTTGGGGTCCAAGGAGCCCCAATGGAGAAGAAAGAAAGATAAAATACCAATAATGCAAAATAAGAGGATAATGTGATACATTATTAATGATTTTGGAGGCATTGCTAAAATGGAAGTATTTTCTACTAGATGGAAATAGAATTTCATGTCAATGGGTTAAAAGTCAAGCAACAAAGAGAATAATTGATAGGAATTTTGAATTCCTAATATATAAAGAACAAAGTATATTTAAAGGGATAATGAAGAGAGAGAAGTTTTTTTTTTGGTGAACGTAGGGTGTTACCTTTACTATTGCATCAAAACTGTAATTACAGGGGCATAACTACAGGAAAGGAAAACAAAGTTGTACAGAAACAGAAACTAACTATAGTAACTATCTATATCCTTCTTCTGAAGATCCCAGATCTTCCTACTGTCATTATGGACCCCTCTAAAGATCCTCGCATTCCTCTCTTTCCATAACAGATATACTGCACAGCAGGCCGAGAACTTGTCCTTTCCCTTCAACTTCAACAGATCTTCAAAGGAACTAAACACAAGCAGGTTACTTCTGTCAATCCTCCAAAGGTTCCAGAGCTGAACAACATACTGACAATTGAAGAAAATATGCCCCACATTTTCCACATTGTCCAGGCATAACGAGCATCTTGAGGCCATCTGAAAACCCCTTCTCTAAAGATAATCTATAGTAGGGATTTTCCCTAGGAAGCATTTCCACAGGAATACATAAATTCTCCTAGGAACACCCTTCCAAATCCATTTGCCCCAATTCACCTTAACATGCTTCTTTCTAACAGTATCCCAGCAGTCTTTCAGCTTGCATCTTTGTTTATTATTGAAGGACACACAATCATCACTCAGAAACTTGGGACTCGTACCCTTCAATATATCTTCCACAACATAGGACCCTCTGAAATTAGGAATTCTCCACTGTCCATCTTTAATGCAGACTTCAGCTCTGCAATTTATCCCTTTCCCCAATCTGAACACAAGATCGGAATTTACCAAATCTATTAATTTTCGTTTTCCTTCAAGCCAGGGATCCCTCCAAAATAGAAACTTCTTACCATTACCCAAACACAGATTCGTTTCATTAAGAAATACATCTCTTTGTTTGAGCATTTTCTTCCAGAGCCAAGATGAGTTAACTCTGGGCACCACCGACCAAATCGATTCATTCTTGATGTACCTCCCATTAATCTGTTTCACCCATAAACTCTCCTTCTCAGTAGCAATATCCCACAGGTTTCTAATCAAACCTGCTTGGCCCAATTATCAATCAACCTGATACCTAGGCCACCTTCAGTCTTTGGATGACAAATGGTGTCCCAAGCCACCGTATGCATGTGCTTTTTCTCTTCAGAATCATTCCACAAAAAATCCCTCATCATCTTTTCAAGCTCCTTAATCACTGATTTAGGTAAAGGAAATGTCAAAGACCAGAAAATATTATAATCTGATAGAGTAGAAATAATTAACTCCACCCTTCCCGCCTGAGAAAGCAAATTTCCCTTCCAAGCTTCAATCTTCATCTTAACCCTGTCAATGATGGGATGACACATGCTTTTCGTCAACCTACCTGAAAAAAGAGGCACCCCCAAATATCGAACAGGAAGATCACTGACTGGGATATCTACGATATTACCCAGGCTCTCCTTGTCAACTTTCTTACTTAAGAACAACTGACTTTTGCTGCTGTTGAGTTTGAGACCAGAGACCTTACTAAAAGTGTCCATGATTCGTTTAAAGCAAACAGCATTACTCTCATTAGAGTCCAAGAACAGAAGTAAATCATCAGCAAAGATGATATGAGAGATGTTCACATCACCCATCCTAATGGGCTTCAAATGACCAGCATGAACTTCAGCATTAATGATAGCCGAAAAACCCTGCATAGCGATGACAAATAACAAAGGGGAAAGAGGATCCCCCTGTCTAACTCCATTAGTAGCCTCAAAGCTATCAATAGAACAACCATTAACCATCACCTTATAGGTAGCAGTGTCAAAAATTTCTTGAACCCATCTTAACCAGCTGTCAGGGAACCCCATCTTTATCAAAAGAAAGATTATATAGTCTCTTCTCACCGAATCATATGCCTTAGCCAAATCAGCCTTAATGCACATACTGTTCGACACACCAAAAGAACTAAGTATCTCATTCTCCAGAAGGATAACATCCCCAATCTTTCTACCTTTAACAAAAGAAACTTGATTTAAATCAATAATCGAGGGCAACACCACAGCCAAACGATTATCAAGGATCTTTGCAATAACCTTGTAGATATTGCAAACAGAAATTGGCCTAAAGTTCTTCAAACTTACAGCCCCAGGGATTTTAGGAATAAGAGTAATAGACATGATGTTACATTCTTTAAGAAGTCTCCCTGACTTAAAGAAATATAGAATAGCCGAGGACACCTCATCACCAATAGTGTCCCACATCACTTTAAAAAACACCGCATTATATCCATCAGGGTCAGGGGCCTTGTCTTTGTTAAGACTCAGAAACACCTCTTCCACTTCCTTCTTAGTAACAACAGCTCTAAGATGATCAAATTGTGTATCACTAATCTTAGGTAAAGCCCAAAGCTCACTCCAAACAACTTCATCCCTCAGAGTATTATTGAAAAGGCTGCAGTAGAAATTCTTAATACTATCTCGAATAATTTCACCATCATAAACCCTATTCCTCTGATCATCTTCCAAGACATTGATATTATTATACACTCTCCTTGTTTTCAAAGAAGCATAGAAGAAAGCACTATTCCTATCTCCAAGCTTAAGCCATTTGATTCTGCTCTTCTGCTGAAGGAGATCTTCTTCATTATTCAGAGCTTTGATAACATTATCTCTAAGAACAACCATGCTTCTCTACTTATCTTCATCATTCGGGTCATCATCAACCTCCCTCTGAAGCAAGAACAACTCATTTTCAAGCTCCCTAGCTTTAGAAAGCAAGTTACCAACTATATCTTTGTTCCATTTCCTCAACGCACAAGTAACAGAAAACAAACGTCTGTAGATACAATACATAGGTGTCCCATTCACCTCCGTATCATGCCAAGCTTCAGCAACCACCTGTTTTAACGAATCATGCTTTACCCATGCATTAATAAATCTAAAGGGTGATCTACCTTTCTTCTTCAGCCCAAGGCGCAGCATAAGGATCTTATGATCACTGACAACAGCAGGCAAAACCTCACCCCAACAACAAGGGAAAGCAGAGAGAAAGTTTACATCAGTGAAGATACAATCAATTTTCGAAAACGTACTAACACCATGCCTGCTATGACTATCCCAAGTGAAAAAGAAACCTTTGGTATGAAGTTCAATCAGATTAGAATCAGCAATGGCCCTATTAAACTCCTCCATGCTCCTGTTAAAAGGTGGTTGCTTCCCCATCTTCTCCTTCATTAAACGAACAACATTGAAGTCGCCTAACACACACCAGTTTCTAGGAGTCAGCCTTCTGATATGAAGAAGAGAATTCCACAGAAGAACATGATCCTCATCTGGATTAGCACCATACCCAGCGGTTAGATGAAAATTAATCAGGTCACTTCCCACAACACAATGAATGCATTGTTCATTCTTAAACATCACATTGACTTCAATCTCTTTACTGACCCAAACAATCAAAATACGGGTATAAGAATAGTATTCCCCATTATCCACAAACTTGCCATTAGGCCAAATTCTTCCCACAAAATTAGCAAGATCATTCTTCTGTAACCTGGATTCCAAAATAACATACAAATCCGCCTTATTCCTTCTAACCTCATCTTGAATTGAGGTATTTTATTACCCCCACCTCTCACATTCTAGGAAAAAACACAAAAGGAATCAGTCATTGGGAGGAAGAGGAGGAGGTTCCCTACCCATCGCACCCGCAGCCACCGATGTATCCATCTTCTCATTCATGATTTCACCATCATCGAAATTGGACAAAGGGGAATACTTGTTCAATGACTCAGGAATAGCTCTGATAGCACTCTTAGAATTACCTCTTGGAACAGATTTAATCTTCTTCTTAATCGTCTCCCACCCAGCTTCCAGAGTGACAACAGGAGTAGCCCCCTCCAAGCCTGTCATCCTCTGCAGAGGCATCACCGATATTTCATCTGCCGACCTCTGCAAAGGCATCACCGATACATCATCAGCAATCAAAACGGCCCTCATGTCTTCCTCAGATATCTTATCAACAACGTCAATGAACACATCATCTTCCTCCTCAGCAATTGTCTTCTTTGGAATCCATTCTTTGTGCACTTTCTTCTTCGGTCCTCTACCTTCCTGTACCTTCCAATCTTCACACAGTGACGATTCATGCCCATATAAACCATAGGTCGAACACTTGCTAGGCTCCCATTCATATTCAAACTGAATGGTATCAATAAGACCATCATCACTAGCTATCTGCATTTCCTTAGGATAAGAGAAATCCGCCAAAATAACAACCTGAATCCTCGCGTACTCCAGTCGTCCAAATTCAGAAGTCAATTTGTCAGGTCGCAGCGGCCTTCCAAGAACCGAACTGATGTTGCTGAACATTTCTTCATCCCATAGTTCAAGCGGAAGGTTATAGATCTTCAACCATATGGGAATGTCCGTCAGCTTCATCTTCTCAAGCGGCACCCCTCTTTCCCATTTCTTTATGATTAGAGGTTTCCCAGCAACGAACCATGGCCCCCCATCCACCGCCGTGAAGAGGTCATCGTCGTTTTCAAACATAATAATGAAAAATCCTCTGCCTCTCAATCTGACTTCAATGGACCCTTTAGCCTTCCAGATCATCGATAGATGCTTTGCCAATGTCGGCCAATGTGGCTTCAATCCGATAACATAACTTGCAGCTGTTCTACTCCACCTTGCAAGATTTCGTTCCGCTATTGCTTTAGGGTAGACCAGTTTTCCATTTGTTATCTTCACATCCTTCTTGCTTAAGAGGATCGGACCTGCTACTCTCTTCTCCTTAAAAAGACCAGACCAGTCCAGAGGCTCCTTCGACACTGCAACCCGAGTCGTGACTGTATTCTCTTTCCGCTGTCTTTGCTCCGGATCGGATCTCCCTGGATCTGGAGGGTCAGACGCCGCTGTCGTCTTGGCCGTCTCCCCCTCACTCGCTCCTTCAGACATCGTTCTCCTCCTTCGGTAAGAGAGAGAAGTTGCTTATAAACTAAGGAAAATATGTTTCCTTTTGGGAAAAGGACTTGAGTCCTCATGGATGCGCATCTTGGGGTGTGAATACTCTCCCCTACAAAGGGGGTAAGACCTTGGTTCGAGTCCAGAGGATCCCACACATCTTTCTCTCCACTTATTCCATGTTTTTGTATTTAAACCCTATCTATGAGGAGTGGCATGGGCACGAAGCTAGATGGAGCCAACGCAAGGTTTCGATGGACGCCTGGTGTACCACGGTGCCAAGGAACAACATAGATATCAAGGTCGTACCCTGGAGCATGCGCAGTAGCAGCAACTTGGCTGCATTGATGACCGCCAATGCATGGCCTAACAAGCAAAAAAACAGTCACCTTGGCCGAGAACAAGAGGCACCCTGTGTGCGCCAGAACACGGCGGAGGTCGAGTAGCAGCTTCCGGTGAGGATCGTGGCCCAGGGAGGAAGGGGCATCCCGTGCTTGGCTGTAGGTCGACGACTACGTAGGGTTTCAGGTGAGGAAGATGACCAAGCATACACTTGACCGATTTTCCCCTCCGCAGGATGAAGAGACGATCGACTTAACAAAGGGCATATATGTCTTTTTGAAATGTTTCCAAATCTAGCAACGTTGCATGGGATAGGCGACGTGGCACCCTCTGATTGGCTCAAATAAGTTAATTTTACAAAAATCATATCTTCTTATCCGTAACTCCGATGGTAGCAAATAATATATGCAATTTGCTCATAAAAATGCGAGGAATCCACTAAAACTAGTTTTAGAGGCTAATTCATCTTGCTATTTGAAAAGTAGTGTAAGTTATCAACTTTAATGAATTAAAGATTAAGAAACCCTATTTTGAAATGATTAATGTAATTAGTAGAGTTTAATGGATGATTAAAGTTCATATTAGTATGTTACTCAGGAAAAGATACATTATGATAAAAAAGGATGAACTTTTCACGTAATTGGTTAAATTTAGAAGTTCATGTGCATAAATATGCTTTAATGGGCCTTGAAACCCTAATGTTAGTAAATGTGACTTATAATAGTTTTAATTATTCAAAATCGTGCATAAAGTTGAGATATGATAATTCCAAGCTATTTCGAGTATAAAAGTTCCTAAATGTGGATAAATACCCTTAATGTAGTAATTAGCATTTTCTAATCAATAAAGGTAGAATTAATGACAAATAAAGTTCATATGTGAACTAGACCATAATGAACTATGAATTGATGATAAATGAGCATAATGACCTTGTCATGAATTAAAATGATAAAAATGGTAGCTTTAATGTAAAAGAGGCTTAATGGACTTAATTGATGGTTAATTATGCTTTTTCTAATATCAGGGTTATATATGGTTAAAAGATAACCTTAGTATCTTTCATGAAGAATAGATGTGATAATTAGGGTTTATGAGTAATTGTATAAAATTAGGGTTTAAAATAGTAAAAGATGAAGGGAAACCCTAATTGCAATGGAAACCCTAAAAGTGGACTAGAAACCCTAGGAAGAGAGCTAGGTTTAGTAGATCTTGATGGCATGATTAATAATAGGAAATTGTATGCATATTTCAGGATCTCATAATGTGCTTGCTTGCCTATTTGGATTTCTTGATTGCATTATTCTGTCTCAAATCAGCTTGACAGGTATGTGGTTACGCTTATGAATAATCGCTTTAGTTTCTTGGCGATTCCTGAACATTTTATCAGTTGCTTGAAAATAACTACTTGGATGATTTTATTTCATGCAACAATAAAGTGACTATGATTATCACTATAAATATAGATACATGACTGGCTCAGATCCTGGTCCTCCTCTGTGGCTTTGCAAATGCTAAAAAGGGTAACCTAGAGCAAGGTCTAGGCTATCAAGAGTTAGTGATTGGGCTACCTACGTGTAGTGCCATGCAACTCTTTAGCACACCATGAGTTAAGGAGTGGGCTACCTATGGGTAGTGCCATGTGACTCAACCCTAGAAACTGATTCACCTGTAAGGTAGGATCATGAGGGGTTAAATGGGGATCTACCATAAGGAAGGTAGCATCCAGGTCCACTGCAGGGACACAACAGAGGTTAGGGTATGTAAGGATTGAGCAGTTATGTTGAAAACGTAAAGTTGTTTGTGAAATCATATTTGACCGCAATATGTTGTAACAGTTAATTGCACATTTATAGTTTCCCCCACATACCAGCATAATTCATTTATGCTGACTGACGTTTTGTTTGTTGGCATTTTAGGTTCAAGTGAAAAGAACAAATAGTAAAGTGGCATATGTGGAATTAAATGAGGATTAATGATCAAGGAGGATTAGTTAGAATATTCTCTCATATGGATAGAAGTTAAGAAATCTGAGTTTTTCAAAGGTATGCAAAAAGTTAATTTTTTTTTATTACAACCTTTCAGTTTAGTTTAGTTGAATTTGATAATTAATATTGATTATTTGTTGAACCTTTGATCCAGAAATTGGGATAACGGCTCTGATCTCTTCGTCTCCCTTAATTGGGGGTTACTGGGAGGCGGGGTCGTTACATTTGGTATCAGAGCATATGTTCCTCATTTAATCTGTAATAATTATTAAATTTTACAAACTCTGTAGAACCCAAGGGAGTTATTAGAGGAATTTCAGAAAGATAGATGTGTCTACCAAAGGATCACGTCTGGGGGCTGGCAAGATTTTCCTCCGCACCGCTAGTTGGAATATGAGGACTCCCAGATTAGTGTGACTGCTTGGCCAATGTCTCAGGAATGGACTCAAAATAAGATACATTTAGGACTCTCTCATCTTGTTCATCCCTTCTCAACTCAAATGTTGTTAAGGACCTTAAGGATTAGGGTTTCTTCTCTTTTCCTCACCCTCTTGAGGTATGGGTAAGGTTGATAAGGTTTAAGGAATCCTCCACCAAATTAATGAAAAACATGTAAATAAGATGACATAGACATAAGCTTAATAAATTAAGCGTAAACAAAAGAATAGATACATGCTTAGGCCGTATGACATAAGTTGTCATGCCCTCAGGAGAGACCTGAGGCTAGACCTTCTTGTCAGGAGGATAAGTAAAGAGAGTTAGTCTTGGAGGTAGAGACCTCCATTATAAGTAGAGACCTGGAACCTCCTTTGAGAATGGTGTTAACCCTAACCCTAAGTGAAGGTTAGAGAGAAAGATGACACAAGGAGTTAGATGTCATGGTATACTAGGTGTTTGGATGGACATGCCTTGTATGCCATATGAGCCATGAGAGGTTGGATGATTGAGTACCTATGGTGACCCAACCCTGGGAAGGGTTGTGCATGTTAGAGTGAAGGATAGCTCCTTCATTGATGAGGTTAGTGAAGAACCTATGGCAACCCCATGAGCTTATATGGGCATGACATAGTAGGCAGCTGGAATATGTCAGTAGTGTGAGCAATAGGTCGAAACCCTAACTAAGAGAATATGACAGATAGCTTATGAGATAAGCATAAGGAGCTATGGATAACCTTGAGCAAACATAAGTGTGAACATATGCTTCACCATGTAGAGGTATGCTCGTGAGTTTGATCCATCTTCTTAGAGAGAGGAACTTTAGTAAAAGGTTGGTTGTGTAGTTAGCTCTAGAGAGAGAGAGCAGGACCCAAGAAAGAAGGTTGGAAGCCTAGATTTCGAGATATGAGGAAAAGTGGGGAGTTGAGGATGATGCGACCTAAGTGGATGATAGTGGTTGCCTCATGCTTGATCCCTAGAGGCTGATGATATCTTGGTTTCCATTAGAGGAACCAAACCCTAAAGAGAGGATGAGGCTTCTGGTACCTATGTGCCCATGGTGTAGATGTTTACCTTCTGAGATAGGAAGAAGAGTTCCTTAGACCTGGAGAGGTTTAGTAACCAGTTGTGAGGCTTTGTACCTAGTTGGTTGTCCTTGAGGAGGACTCAACTCTGGGGTGTTGCTTGAATAAAAGGATCATGGGAGTGCGTGACATACCTTGGACATGTTTGAGTGGTTGAGCATGTAGTTGGACACCCAGAAAGTGAGCCTAGGCCTAAGAGGGGAAGTGGTGCACCTGATCACTAGTATAGAAACAACGTTCAACGTCGCTTTTAGAGGCGTCAGTTTTTTAGTAAAACCGACGCTGCTCACATTAAATGTCGGTTAATAAGGACATCCGACATCTATATTTGAAGACCAGCCAGACACGGGTATCGCTTTTCATTTAGTGTTGGTTGAAGAAAAAAAAACGACGCCTAAAGTAGCCCGCAAAATCCAATTTTTTCGAGCAAAAAAAAATGTGCCAAAGTATCAGATACAACGTTGGTGTTTTAACTAATAACCGACACTGAATGAAGATAAAATTTGCGACAAAAGTTCTAATATGGGTGTCGGTTGTCTTATAATAACCGACATTATAAGTGTGCGTGCGTCGTCCCCGCCAAAATTATTTTTACCCCTATTGTGTCGGTTTTTTATGGAAATCGACACTGTTAGGGTGTAGCATCGGTCATTTAAACAACCGATGCTTATGTTTAACTTAACAACACCAACGTGAGCGACTCTTCCCCTTTCTCTGTTTCATTCCTAATTCTTCAGTTAGGTCTGGTGATTTCTTGCTCATCGCCGCTCGTTGCTTCTCTTCTCACTGTCGCTCGGTGCTGCCGCCGGTCGTTTCTCCTCTCCTCTCATCGCCGTCGCCCCCGCCGGTAGCTGCTTCGGTGCTCTCCTCGTCGCCGCCAACTTCCTACTAGGTCTCTGCTCTGCCAACTTCCTGCAAGGTAACCCATCGATCGTCCGCCTTTTCTCCTCCGCCGCTTGCTTTCTCTGCCGTTGCCGACCTGGACCTCACCCAGGCGGCACCTAAGAAGGTGCCAGGGCACGCCTAGGGTCCCAAGCCCAGGTGCCCTACCTAGCTAGGCCTCTGGGCAGATGCTTGGGTGGCGCCAGGGCACGCCTAGGCTGCTTCTAGGGTTTGGATTCATCTACTGGATTGAACCCTAGATCAACCTATACAAAGGATGCCCAAAACATGCACTGATTTCACCAAGTCACCCCAAAAACCATTGAAAAATATTTTGATTGTGTTTATTTATGTACTGATTTCACCAACCTAGTGGAATTTTTTTTAAAGTTGTTTACTGATTATGTTTATTTGATTATGTACTGATTTTTTTATGATTTATTCATCTACTTATTTGTATTTTTCATCTACTTATTTGTATTTTTTTGTCTACTGTTTTTATTTAGTTATCTACTCATTTGAATTTATTTGTGTACTGCTTTTGAAATTATATAATCATCTAGTGATGTAACTTTATCACAGGCTCATTAAGAACCATTAGATCTAGATCTTAGGGTATCTCTACCATCCTAACTATGAAATTGGTAACTTGTTTCCTTTTTGAGTATATTGACAATGTTAATCACCTAACTTGAAGAACTAGGATATGAATGATGAAACTAGGATTGTATGTATAAGAATGACAACACATGTATTTGTTGGCCTAGAAACCCGTCCAAGATTTACTCATTAGGAGTAAATCTTGGATAGTCCCCAGTTTGGGACTGTTCTTGAACACCTAATCTCACTTAGGATGTAAGTGTATAATGTGTATTGGGTTTTTGAGAAAATTTTGATAGCATTTCCCTGTTTGTTCTCTAAGTACATATGTACTTAGAGAACAGCACGGAAATGTTGCCGAAATGTTCTCGAAAACCCAATACACATTATACACTTACAAGTGAGATTAGGTGTTCAAGAATGGGATAGGTGGTACACATTTATTATATATAAGAATGACAGCACATGTATTTGTTGGCCTAGAAACCCGTCTAAGATTTACTCATTAGGAGTAAATCTTGGATAGTCCCTGGTTTGGGACTGTTCTTGAACACCTAATCTCACTTAGGATGTAAGTGTATAATGTGTATTGGGTTTTCGAGAAAATTTTGGTAGCATTTCCCCGTTTGTTCTCTAAGTACATATGTACTTAGAGAACAGCAGGGAAATGCTGCCGAAATTTTCTCGAAAACCCAATACACATTATACACTTACTAGTGAGATTAGGTGTTCAAGAATGGGATAGGTGGTACACATTTATTATATATAAGAATGACAACACATGTATTTGTTGGCCTAAAGCTTAACCATGCAAAAACTCTAATTTGTTAACCCTAGACCCTAATCTTGTTGTAATATATACTTATTTTCTCTTTGATCATAGAATGGATAGATCATGGATGTCCATTCGCAATCGCTGCACCCCAGAGACAAACTGATGAATTCAAGGTATTAGGCGTCAGTCCCAATCTCATTAATATATGTTTTATTCACCTATTCAAGATTAACATTTACTGTTACTAACCAAATCATTAATGTGCATACTAACTAGGCCCTTAGTGAAGCACAAAGATCAAAGCGTGCACTGAATGTGCATGACCACACAATGGGTCTAAAGGGGTATCCAGGCATTCGCCAAAGACTACAGTCTGAGGCTACTGCTCAGTCTGCTACTACTCAGGAGTCCTCCACTATAGGTAGCACACCTCTGCCTCGCCATGATGTCTGGATAGCTAGGAGGCAAAATAAGAAGGGAGAAACAAGGAAGCCCGCAACTGCTGAGGCGGATGCAAAAATGGTAAAATACAACTCTTACAGCAATCGTTCGAATATTGATTATTTGTGGTGTTTACTTAATTACAAATTTTTGTTTTGGCGATTAGCGGGAGCTGCACGAGCTGAGGAAACAAGGAAAGTTCATCCCTGAGGGCACAAGGAATGAATTGACAGTTGCTCTGGGTAACCCAGAGCATCCTAGACGTGTTAGGGATGCAGGCGCTGGTGTGGGAATCAAAGCTTTTTTTGGGCCATCCTAGCGCAAACATGTCCCAAAAGTGGGACTTTCACAAGAAGAGGTAACATATTTTTTCCTTGTAGATGTTACTGTAAAAGAGAATTCAATAATTAGAATTTGACATTTCTTTTATCCATGTATAGGTAGATAAGCTATTTGATAGGAAACTCGAAGAAGCAATGAAAAAGTAGCAGGCATCTCAGACTGCCACTTACCAGACAGTACCTATGGTGTCTCCTACTGCAGGCTCTACTCCTACTGCAGAGGTTGGGAGTAATCCTATAGACCCACCACCTAGCGAATCCGCTGTAAGTATTTTTATGACATAGTAACTAGTTTTTTTAATTAAAGATGATATGTATATATGAAATTATAGTCGTTTCAAAAAAAGATGATATGTATATATGTATATAACATTCTTTACACAAAAATTTGTAGGAGTTGAAGCCATGCCTTCTAAAAGTTAATGAATATGTCATTGCAGAGGCGTCGTCTTACCCATCCCTACAAGGGGAAATGTTTCACGGGTCTCCATTACCAGCTGGTTGGATTCGTGTGAGCTCGGTACATATATTCCCCAAGTGGATGGATCTTCCATTGCCATATGCCCACCCAGATTGTGAAACGCTTGGTGAGGCAGAAGGCGGAGTGATATTGTGGCTAAAAGCGGATGCCATCTTTACTGAAACTGTATGGTAAATTTATATTACGTTAAATTGTTAGTGTGTGTATATGATGTCAGTTGATCTGAAACTATTATATATATACATGTTAAAAAGAAGACACCCACAACATCTAGGCCTCCACTTCCACCACCTACATTACCCAGTTGGGTTCCACATGATCTACCTATCCCGTTAGGTCCTAGCTATAGGGGTATGGCAATATGGTTAGGCGAACATGATATAAATTGCCCTATAACTGTTTCTATAGATTCAGATGTCGCAAGTCAATCATACGAAAGCAAACTATTTATACAAGATATTTTGGAGTTGTTTCGATATGATTGGCTAAATACATCTGTGATAGAGCTATGGATAAGGTGAGATCTTATTTATACATCCATATACCTTGTGTAGGATCTGGTGATCTAGTTTCTTATTTATTAATGCATGCGTAATTAATACATATTTTGCAGCTACTTAGACAAGATATGTGCAGATTTTGCATTCGAACATGTAGGATTTTTTATTCCATCTTTGATTAGTCTAGTAGCTAAAGACCCTCCGTCAGTTCAACAGTACTGCTGTGAGGCTTTTACAATTTTTGCTCAAAATAAGAAGATGGTGATAATGGCTCCATTCAATGTAGAGTAAGTTTACTTTGTTTATTATAATTTGGACTTAAGAAAATTAAATTTTTATTATGGATTTTGAGTTATTAATTTTTAACTTTTTTACCTCTAGTGGTATGCATTGGGAGTTACTGGTTATTGTCCCCGAGATGTTCACTGTCTATTATCTAGATCCTAAGGGGAGTAAATTGAATACAAAATATGGACAGATAATGAAAATGGCATTATTCCGGTGAGAAATATTTCATTTTCATATCCGTTAACATATGTTATTACATTACTATTTAATTATGCAATGTATTGTGTTACATTAACATGTAGGGGTTTTGATGAGTTCAAAAAGGCTGGAGGAAAGGTCCCCATGAAAAAGAACCAACCAATAATTTGGAAGAACGTGAAAGTAAGTTCCCGACTGCAATATATGTATATATTATTTATGTGAACAATGCTTAATTAGTTGTATTTTTTTAATATTTTGTATGTTTGAATTTATAGTGTGATACACAAGACAACGGATGGGCATGTGGATACTATGTGATGCAATTTATGCACATGATTATCAAATATGCCGCAATGGACATCGATTATATTGCTGAGGTATTATATAGTCTCATTAGATAATATGAAATATATCAATCTTATTTATAGCTCATTAATTATATATATACATCATTGTCTTTACAGGTGTTTAAAACTGACCACACTACAGGAACGGCCTTACCAGATGTACATGCTCCCTATACGATGGGGGAATTAAATGAAGTAAGAGAAGAATGGGCAACAACCATACAAATAGTGGGGGTTTTAAGATATAATTGGGATGTTGATAGCAAATAATGACTAAAGAATGATATTTTGTAAATGAATTTCTGAATTATAATATATGTGTGAATGTTTCTACATGTCTGGATGTTTCTACATGTGTCTGAGTGAAAATGAATGAAACTGTTGGTTGCTATATGAATGTTTCTACATGTGTGAATGTGAAAATGAATGGAACTACAGATTGCTAGCTACACAAATGTTTCTAAATGTGTGAAAATCAAATGGAACTGTAGGTTGCATTGCTAAATGTGTGAATATTTTTGTTGTTAATTTTGCATGTTTGTGACCTGTTGTTGGATGATATCAATGGATGTCGTAAAACATGCAGTTCATAACTAAAGTGCAGGTTTCTCATCCTGCGACCAGCCATACAGCTGGTCTGCAGACTGACAGAAAAAAAACAAAAAATAGGCGTCGGTTATTTGTATAAAACCGACGCCACATCGTTACAGTGACGGATTCTAATAGTAACTGACATCTATTTCCTTAACACAACGGTCGTGCTGGCCAGCACGGCCGTGGCAGCGGACCAAAAATAGGCGTCGGTTATTTGTATAAAACTGACGCCACATTGTTACAATGTCGGTTTCTTATAGTAACCGACGTCTATTTCCTTAACACCACGGCCGTGTTGGCCAGCACGGCCGTGGCAGTGGACCAGACACCACGGTCGTGCTGGCCAGCACGGCCGTGTTGGGAGTTCTCGGCCGTGGCAGCGAACCAGACACCACGACCATGCTAGCCAGTACGGCCGTGTTGGGAGTTATATGACATCGATTTCTTATCTAATAACCGACGCTGATAGTGCCCAAGATGGCACCCTTCTGTGGCGCGAAGGTATATGGCGTCGGTTTCTTATATAATAACCGACGCCTATAGTGCCATGCTGGCGCATTTTCGGTGGCGCGCGAAGGGTTTTGGCATCGTTTTTTGAATCGATGCGTAACGGTTGGGCTTTTAGCGTCGCCCACATAGGTGTCGCGTAGAACCCGACACTAAAGGCCTTAAATAACCGACACTAAAGGTCAATTATGTACTAGTGGATGCTCATGGAGAGATTTGAGATTTATAGATTCAAGCATGGTACTCCTCATGGTTAGAGGAAAGAGAAACCCCTTAAGTTTAAGGTATGTTTGATGAATCCCCCGCAGCTAAGGTGGTGAAATGAGAAGGTTTGTTCTTGGTCCAATAATGAGGATGAGAACAAGTATGACCTAACATGGTTTAATAGGGGTCTGCTTGTGCCTTAGTAGCTTGCTAGGGTTAAGCATGCTCATGTGGATATAAAGCATAAGGACGTTTGTGACCTTTGTTATCCAGTGGTAGTTTCCTCCCATCTTGGTAGAGGGACCCTTTGGTAGGGTGTATACCAGTTTTGTGGGTTTTGAGGGAACCTAAAGAGGTCTTATAGGATCTTGAGAAGCTAAGTGAAAAGTACATGGTATAAGAATGAGCCTGTAGACCCATAGATAACCATCTCTAAGTGCATATGGATGTGTTACCATGGAGGTAACCAATATGGGGGCCTGACCAAGGTAGGCATGTCGCCATGACCTCTATGAAAGGATGAAAGTCAGCCCATGAATGCAGAGAGAGATGATGAAGGCTTGGGTAAGGTTCTAAGTTGAACATGTACTATATTAGAATCCTATGTCTATCATAGGGTCAGGTAGGAATAAGACCGATGGAAGTAGGAGTTGCCTAATTCCCTAGTTTCACATGATCATAGGGTTGGGAGGTAACATCTATCATTGTCTGAGGGCCATGGGTTAGGAGATTGATCACCTTCATGAACTCATGGGACCCAAAGGGCAGATGAGTAGGGCACTCTCTGGATGCATGAGGGAAGAGGGATGACCCCAAAAGTGTCGGCACCCTATAGACCTAGAGGAGATGACCAAGGATTGTGTGTGGACCCAAGTAGGTTTGATACCAGTTTTTCCATGGAAGTAACTTTGATATCAAGATGGTTGTGATGTAGAGACATATGCGACACGTTTCAACTTAGATTTAAAGGTGTACTAGCAAGGTGGGATGTACCATCTCTACTCTTGGAATAGGAAGAACTTTGTATTTGGACTGCTACCAAATGCTTATTTCTTCTTGTTATGGGAGTGAGGGATAGGACAATACGCATGCCATACACCAAGGATAAAAGATGATGTGAGTTGGAACGTTGCTACGAGGTATTAGGACAGGGAGGATAACATACCCTAGTGAAGTGAATGATACATGGATAGTTTACAAGCAGTAAGAGAGATAAAGTAGTCACCTTATAAGGATGTTTTATCATGAGCTATTAGTTATACAAGTTTGAGATTGAAAAACCAAGAGAATAAGCTCAACATTTTCTTGATGAACATAGACTTAGAGCTGAGATGAGGTAATAAGTGAAATACATGGAGGTGTATGTCTTCAACGTTACCTAACACCTAAGGATGTGAAGTGGTAATGGATGCTCTGGATGGGATACAATTGCCTAGTTTAGATGGAGGCTAGAAGAGGTTGTTAGGTTAACCCTCAGTTGGAAAAAGAGATAAGTTTGGCTAACACTCAGATGTAACAATATTGGTTGATCAAGTTAATGGTTGTTTGGTTAGCCAGCCTAGCATGATAAAAGGATGGTTGTAGAACCTCAAATGCACTTCTCTGGAAAAAAAGGAGATGAAACCCCGACTAGAGTGGTTTAGGGTTTCTGAGGAATCGATCTTAAGGAATCATAAATATAGGGGAGATCATGATTTAAGATCACCATATACCGTGGTATTACCAATATAATAAGTGACAGTAGTACTTTGGAGGCCTAAGATGAAGTTGCATATGGTATGTTGCCATGCAAGCCAGGAGGTGAAGGACGAACACCAATAACCCAGTGTATTGACATAGAGGATAAAGAGTCCTTGAGAGGGAATGGGAGTTCATCACTATGGATGTTGTAAGTATCCCCTAGACCAAGGAAGGTCAAGATGCAATATGGGTTATGGTAGATCGCCTTATCTATATGACATAAGAAAGAAAGAGTACTGTTAAGGGAAAGATCTGGTTGAACTACACATGAGAGAGATGGTTCAACTACACCATGATGTGAGTTCAAAGGTTCTTGCATATAACATAAAGGTACACTTCCATAAGGTGGGAGTAGATACATGAAGAACTCAATGTTAGTACAGTTTATCACCCCTAACTAATGGTTAGTACGATCCATACTAGAGTGTATGATGAGAGCATGTGTGCTCATTCCGGGTGATACTTAGAGACAATTTTTGTCCTTTGTAAGATGTGATGATAACCACCATAGCCAGTATTGGGATGTAAAGAAGCTCTGCAAAGGAGGTGGTGTCGGTCACCACTTCATTAAGATGATGTTGGTGAAGGGACCTCACGAAGGTCAAGAAAGGACCACAGTGTGTGCAAATGAAGTTGCTTTGATCGTGCAATGGCTGAAAGGAGCCCAAAGACGACATGAGTTCTAAGCTGATACAAAGTAGACTAACATATTGTTCATTGTGGGGGAATATGTGACATGAAAATCTGACCCCTCTAAGTTATAGCTAAGAGAGTTGAGTCCCCGATGCATGGGTTCGTTTGACATGGTTTGGTGGAGAAGGTTAAGTTTTCCCTTACCCCTTAGGATAATGTGATGTGGGATGAGTTCCATGTGTCCAATTTAGAGCACTATGTGAGATACCCAAACCATGTGCGGAGCAATGAACCTAGTGATCCCCAAGGGAGGCTGAAATGACCTGAGTCACATATGAGGTTTATAGATGCCAAGGTGAAAGAACTCGGAGAAAGGAATATGTGATGATAAAGGTTCTTTGGAAGTTCCATGGATAGGGAAAAGCCACATAGGGGCCAATGACGGACATCTAAAAGGCTTATCCTGAATTGTTTGCTTGATGGAATTTTGAGGGCAAAATTCCTATAAGAGGGGAATGATGGTACAACCCCAACTTTTGGGTTCATTTGGTGAGAAATGTAATTTCTCATATTAAAGATATTGGAACAAATAATGATATAATTTATTTTGAATAAATGAGTTTCGTTTACAATAGCCTTGTTGATTGTTTTGTGGGCTTTATTGGCTATTGGGCCCAATAACAAGGAAAAGACAAAAGAAACTCCATTATATATATGAGTAAATAAGAAAATGAAGAAAAGAAAGATGTAGAAACCTCTAGAAGGCAAAAGAATATAATCCAAAGTTGGATTTTGTGCCTATTCATTTCCTTGGGTTCCAAGGAGTCTAAAGTTGCAAAGAGAAAGCAATAAGAAAAGAAAATAACAATTAAATATTTCTTTATTAAGAAAGAAATTGAAAACAATGATAAAATGTTGAAAATAAGTGCAAAGAGGTATAATTGAGTTATCCTTAGTGGATTTTCGTATCCAAAGGATTCCTAATGTTAAATTGAATGCCAATGAGGAAAATAAAAAGAAAGATAAAGAGAAATCCTCAAAAAGAGATATTTTAATAAGAAATAAACAAGATAATGAGAAATAATGAATATAAATGCATCTACAAGGATAATAAGTATCCTTAAAAAGGAATTTCGAAATCTTGGAGTTTCTGGAGGTCCAAGGAACCTCAATGAAGAAGAAAGAAAGAGAAAATACCAATAATGCAAAATAAGAGGATAATGTGATACATTATTAATGATTTTGGTGGCATTGCTAAAAATGAAGTATTTTCTACTAGATGGAAATAGAATTTCGTGCCAATGGGTTAAAAGTCAAGCAATAACGAGAATAAGTGAGAGGAATTTTGAATTCCTAATATCTAAAGAACAAAGTATATTTAAAGGGATAATGAAGAGAGAGAAGTTGCTTCTTAACTAAGGAAAATATGTTTCCTTTTGGGAAAAGGACTTGAGTCCTCGTGGATGCATATCTTGGGGTGTGAATACTCTCCCCTATAAAGGGGGTAAGACCTTGGGTCGAGTCCAGAGGATCCCACACATCTTTCTCTCCTCTTCTTCCACGGTTTTGTCTTTAAACCCTATCTATGAGGAGTGACATGGGCATGAAGCTAGATGGAGCAACGCAAGGTTTCGATGGACGCCTGGTGTACCACAGTGCCAAGGAACAACATAGCCATCAAGGTCGTGCTCGGGAGAATGCGCAGCAGCAAAAACTAGGCTGCAGTGACAGTCGCCAATGCATGGCCTAACGAGCAAGAAAACAGTCAACTTGGCTGAGAACAAGAGGCACCCCGTGTACGCCAGAGCATGGCGGAGGCAGAGCAGCAGCTTTCGGTGAGGATTGTGGCCCAGGGAGGAAGGGGCAACTCGCGGTTGGCTGCAGGTCGATGGCTACGTAGGGTTTCATGGGAGGAAGATGACCAAGCATACACTTGATCGATTTTTGCCCCTCCACGGGATGAAGATACAATCGACTTAACCAAGGGCAAATATGTATTTTCAAAATGTTTCCAAATCTAGCAATGTTGCATGGTATAGGTGACGTGGCACCCTCTAATTGGCTTAAGTAAGTTAATTTTATAAAAATCATATCTCCTTATCTGTAACTCTGATGGTAGCAAATAATATATGCATTTTTCTTAGAAAAATGTGAGGAATCCATTAAAAATGGCTTTAGAGGCTAATTCCACTTGATATTCGAAAAGTATTGTAAGTTATCAACTTTAATGAATTAAAGATTAAGAAACCCTGTTGTGAGATGATCAATGTAATTAGTAGAGTTTAATGGATGATTAAAGTTGATATTATCCTATTAATCATGAAAAGATACATTATGATAAAAAAGGATGAACTTTTCACATAATTGGTTAAATTTAGAAGTTCATGTCCATAAATATGCTTTAATGGGCCTTGAAACCGTAATGTTAGTAAATTTGACTCATAATGGTTTTAATTATTCAAAATCATGAATAAAGTTGAGATATGATAATTCCAAGCTATTTCGAGTATAAAAGTTCCTAAATGTGGATACATACCCTTAATGTAGTAATTAGGGTTTTCTAATGGATAAAGGTAGAATTAATGACAAATAGAGTTCATATGTGAATTAGACCATAATGAACTATGAATTGATGATAAATGAGCATAATGATCTTCTCATGGATTAAAAGGATAAAAATGGTAGCTTTAATGTAAAAGAGGCTTAATGGACTTAATTTATGGTTAATTATGCTTTTTGTGATATCAGGTTTATATGTGGTTAAAAGATAACCTTAGTATCTTTCATGAAGAATAGCTGAGATAATTAGGGTTTATGAGTAATTGTATAAAATTAGGGTTTAAAATAGTAAAAGATGAAGGGAAACCCTAATTGCAATGGAAACCCTAAAAGTGGACTAGAAACCCTAGGAAGCGAGCTAGGTATAGTAGATCTTGGTGGCATGATTAATAATAGGAAATTGTATGCATATTTCAAGATCTCATAATGCGCTTTCTTGCCTATTTGGATTTCTTGATTGGATTATTCTGTCTCAAATCAGCCTGACAGGTATGTGGGTACGCTTATGAATAATCTCTTTAGTTTCATGCAAATAACTACTTGGATGGCTTTTATTTCATGCAACAATAAAGTGACTATGATTATCACTATAAATATAGATACATGACTGGCTCAGATCATGGTCCTCCTCTGTGGCTTTACAAATGATAAAAAAGGTAACCTAGAGTAAGGTCTAGGCTATCAAGAGTTAAGGATTCGGCTACCTACATGTAGTGCCATGCAACTCTTTAGCAAACCATGAGTTAAGGAGTGGGATACCTATGAGTAGTGCCATGTGACTAAACCCTAGAAACTGATTCACCTGTTAGGTAGGATCATGAGGGGTTAAATGGGGATCTACCATAAGGAAGGTAGCATCCAGGTCCACTGTAGGGACAACGTTGAGGTTAGGGTATGTAAGGATTGAGCAGTTATGTTGAAAATGTAAAGTTGGTTGTTAAATCATATTTGACTGCAATATGTTGTTATAGTTAATTGCACGATTATTGTTTCTCCCACATACCAGTATAATTCATTTATGCTGACCGACATTTTATTTGTCGATGTTTTAGGTTCAACTGAAAAGAACAAACAGTAAAGTGACATATGTCGAATTAAATGAGGATTAACGATCAAGGAGGATTAGTTAGAATATTCTCTCATATGGATAGAAGTTTAGAAATCTGAGTTTTTCAAAGACATGCAAAAAGTTAATTTTTTATTACAACCTTTCAGTTTAGTTTAGTAGAATTTGATAATTAATATAGATTATTTGTTGAACTTTTGATTCGGAAATTGGGATAACGGCTCTGACCACTTGGTCACCCTTAATTGGGGGTTACTGGGAGGCGGGGTCATTACACTATGGGTGAGGAAAATTGAGGAGTGTAAGAAAACACTTAAAGCCTAAAACCTACCTAAGCACATTATCATAGGGCCAACTAAAATAAAGGAAGGCACATTAGCATAGGCCAACTAAAATAAAGGAAGGCACATTAGCATAGGCCAACTAAAATAAAGGAAGGGTGTGAATGCTACCCCTTAAGGGGATGATGTACAAGTATATCTAGCAACCTCGGATAGTGAAGGGGGAAGTTATTGAGACAGAGAGCCCTTTACTAAAAAAAGGCATTGCAAGGATTCAAACTCATTCAACTCTGGATACGAAAGGGAGGATATAGAATTTTAGGATTTAAAACAGACATACCACAAGAGTTTTGTTGTAAGAATGAGGTAACTTTGTAATGGTATGTTTTCTAAAAAAAATTTACCCATAGCTCATCTCTTTATGATTTCAGGCCTACCGATTAGCCTGAGGACAAGCTTGATCCTAAGTTTAGGGGAGTTGATAACATCTCATTTTGTGTGCTTTTTGCGTATAATTTATGCTTTCCCTAGCATACCTTTTATGGATTTCTCTACTTATTTGAGTATCTTAGTGTCAAAGTCTTGAATTCATTCATCTCTTACTATTGTAGGATCATTCTATGCCACGACCGCAGTCAATGTCTTGGCTATGGTTGTACAACCCACTAACGTCCCAACCGCGATTGTTGCCTCCATTCAACGACCCCACAACACGATCGTGGCCCCTCCCTCCTACCAAAGTAATTCTACTACGAGGCTGGCCCCATGATCGAGGTTGCCCCATGACTAAGGCCCCTCCCTCCTACCGAAGTAATGCTACTGTGAGGCCGCCCCATGATCGAGGCCATCCTGAGACATGGGCCACCCCTCCTGCTCCCTGCCACTAAGGCAGACCGCCAACACACTGCGACTGCGGAGATCGCAACCAATCAATACATCACGACCACAGCCTAGAGGTTATGTCGGTGGGCAACGTCTATAAATAGTCCCCCACCTCCACCCGTCACATCACCAGATCATCGAGGACCATGAAGTGCTACCAAATTGCTGAGTCATCCACGTGCATACCCATTAGTCTTGGATCTCTGAAGACTGAAGTCAGAGGATAGAGAAGGTTGATCGTCCTCTCCTTCGAAGGAAGAAGTTACCATAACTACACCCACTCCAGATCTAGAGTTGAAGAAGTACAATTGGTGTATCGCCTTCTTCCTTCTCAATATGGATCTATCATATCCATCATGTTGTACCCTCCCTCTTCGTGGTTATTGATGTATCTATCATTCTGTGATGTTGTTATGCTATCCGTGAACATGTGTGGATAAACATTTAACTTGGGTCGGGAGTAGCCACTAAGGATCTCCTAACATGTATATTCTTACTCCCCTGTGAATATATATATATATACATATATAGATATGTATATATATGTGTATATATATATACATATATATATGTATATATATATACATATATATATGTGTATATAAATACATATATATATATATATCTATACATATATAAATACATATATATGTATATATACATATATATATATACATATCTCTATATATATACATATATATATATGTAATATATATATGTATATATATATATATATATATGAATATATATGTATATATACATATATATGTATATATATGTATATATATATATATATATATATATGTATATATATATATATATTTGTGTGTGTGTTTCTAAATATATATATAGAGTTAGGCTAGAATACACTCGAGTGTATCCAGAGCATAATACACTCAAGTAGTTTTTCATGATGCAATATTTTTTTGAAAATCTAATCCGTTGATCTTCTTAAACATCGTTTGAACAACTCATATGCAAAATTTGAGCACATTTGAATATGTATAGCTCATGTTATAAAGACTGCAAAAATTATGCATTTCAAATTAGTTTTGAGCGTCGATTTTGTTGCCCTCGGATGAGTGACTTAGACTCATCCAAATGGGCTCAAAATTTGTATGTAGCCTATTTATAGTATGACGGTGAAGATCAATGGTTTACATTTTGCAAAAAATAGTCTTGATATGCAAACACACTGGAGTGTATTCGTGCGATCCGTACACTCGAGTGTATTCTAGCCTGACTCATATAGAGTTAGGATAGAATACACTATATATATATATCCTCTTATCAAGATTATCTCCATACTCATGTTCTTAATGCTTCACTTGTATGCTTAGATACCATCTTGTGATGTTGATTGTTAGTACCTCAAAAGAATAGTACCAACCTTATCTAGTATTATGGAGTAGTATGAATGCATAAAAGTGTTGGAATACTAAAGCTAACAGTCATATGGTTTTCTTTGTGATTGTTGGGTCATCTATCTCCATACTCATGTTCTTAATGCTTCACTTGTATGCTTAGATACCATCTTGTGATGTTGATTGTTAGTACCTCGAAAGAATAGTACCAACCTTATCTAGTATTATGGAGTAGTATGAATGCATGAAAGTGTTGGAATACTAAAGCTAACGGTCATATGGTTTTCTTTGCGATTGTTTGGTCATCATCTCGAGAGATAGAGACTACCTTAAAACATAGATCTATCTTAATCTCAAGAGATGAGGGAATAGACATTTTTTATGATTGCTTGTAATCTTGACATGAGTATGGGAGGGGGTTGAGTTTTGAATGTTGGCGAGAGATCTTAGTAAGTGAAACCCGATCCAAGTTTCTTCCATACTTTTGTTTCTTACCACTTGTTTAACATTTTTTTCTTACTTTATTTTCTTTCTTTTGCCTATCTTTATTTTGTCTGGAGCATCATCGTTCTTTAAGGAACACCCCCTTAATCAACCTTTTGGTTTGGAGTGTAGGAGTGTGAGACTTTGCGTACTTAACACTTACCAATCTTGTCGATGTGGTTCAACTCCGAATACTACATTGGGCCCCGTGTAATAGTAGTGGGGGCTTGAGTGTTGGGAAAAGAATGAACCTTGACTGTTCTCCTCGAATGAGAATCAGTAGCTGTTAGACCTCCCCTATCGTCACCATAGTAGATGCCTTTCTTCTTGTGAAATCCTTTTCTTCTGCTTTTTTCCAACGACCCCATTCTTATTGCGAATCGAATAATGTTAGTTCGCTGGCATATTCGATGGCTTTTACATCCGATGACTTGAGCCTATCTTCGCACAAGCTACTACAAAAGTAATCGGTTTATGACCGTCCCACTCATCTCAGTCCCGTCCCTATATGTAGTAGTCAATCAACGAGACATTCAAAGAAGCTACGCATCACTTTTCTCCTCTCTTTCATATTGTATTTATTTTTTAGTTACTGATAAAAAGGGTATTCATATAATTTTTTCTCAAAAGTATAGCAACTTAAGTTTTGTCGGAAATTATTTTTTAAAATAAATACCACATCTTTTATTTCGTTAAAAAATATGTCATAGATTAAAAGTTATAAAAAAATAAATTTATATTTCATCAAATCACCTGCACCTACTACATTCATATCATTTTTCTCAACAAATATCAACATTAGCCTTGTTGGAATATATTTTTATAGAGATTTCAATAGCTTTCATTTCATCAAAAGATACATCATGGTTAAAAACTTTTCAGCAAAATAATTTTCTCTCACATCATATAGCCTCCACCTACCACCCGATAAATGCTCTGCGACGTCATCCTCTCCCCCCTTTTATCTCCCTCTTACCCGTTTTCTCTCCGGGAACCACTAATTACACCCATCTACTACTCCAAAGCTTCCCTGCCGTGTCGCTACTTTCAAAAAGGTCTTTCCCCTATCAAACCGCTTCAACCCTATGTGTAAGCCCATCGTGAGACAGATTGCGTGTGACAGGGTGATTTCCGAAGCTGGAAGCAGACTGGTCACCTGTTAGGCCAGCCTGGTATTAGGTCAACTCCAACGTCAAGGCTGTGGATATGAGGACAGTCAGCACAATGGCTAGCTAGAATATTTAGATTTAGGGTTGTGTGGGTTAGAGATTTCTATCTTGAGGACGTAGTTTGGAGCAGTAAGTAAATGGTTCGTACATCTCCGGTGGATAGAGAACCGATTAGGGACCATCAGGGAACCACCACATTCATGTTCAACGACAATGGGCCCTGGCATGTCATCCCTACAGACTGTAAGAGATATTAAGACGATGTAGGGCCTGTATGAAGAAGTGGAAAGTGGGAACGTACCCAGCTGGACCCATCCAAGTGGGGGGTTGTGGACCATGCCATGGAACGTCGAGTGTAATCACTTCAGTACGTCCAACTTTGTCAGCTGCGTCGACCAAACGACATGGCCTGGACGGAACCCGAAGCTAGGTGCACTGCAGCTCGGATGACCTTGATTATATATATTAGCTAGTCCGTTCCTACAACAATCACCACAGCATTCGACTCTAATCTATCGATTAGTCATCTCTGTACTGAAGAGCAAGATGATAATCCCTTCCTTCACCTTCAAAAATTGCCACATTCATATAGATTTTGCGCCGCTGGTCATCCCTTAGTCGGACTGCCATGTTAAATATCCTTTTTAGTGTGACTCAAAATAATTATGTATATATTTATTATTAAGTATTTGTTTGTCGGGATGTATCTGTTGGGTTGGACAGGTTTTCATAATAGCGACATCTCTTCATGATGTAAAGAGAGACAATAAATTTATTATTTTTATGAATTTGGTCCTCTCTCTAGAGATGCTATCCAGTAAACGACATTCATCGTTGAAGAGTCCACAAGAGAAGAAAACTGATATCGATCCCAAAAGACGTACGTTCTCGTCTATGGTACGTCTTCTGGTTCAAGGAGATTCTCGTAGCACATTCATCTCATCGCTTCCTCTCGGTACTGCCGCCGTAGATCAAAACTCGAATATCATGGAGGCTTCACAGACTTCCGTTATGTAATTGCAATCATTTGGCATCAGAACAAGGTTCGCTCCTCCTTACAAATTGCTCTTCCCACGTATGTTTCAGCTATCACCCGTTGTGTTGAAAATAATTGCCTATCAATGTCTTGCTCCAGTATCCTCTCCACTGTGAATGTGTTTCGTCTTTCACCGGTTGCGTCGAAGGAAATGATGATCACTTGTGTTTTCTACTTAATAGCGATCCGACTCAGCAATTAATATTTCCTGATGTCTGGCCAAATTGCAGAAAAAGAAAATGTTAGAATAGTGATTGAGTGTTCATCATCGTTGTACTTTGTCATTACATCGTTGTACTGGCTGTAATGACTAGGGGATGAGTTGTCAGACGGACTTTTGATGCCAACATAGTAATATATCAAACTAAGGTCGATCATGAAATCTGATGTTTTTCTTTTTTAGGTTTCAACCATCTTAATTAGCGACATATAAATTTGCTTAAAACCGAACTAATGTGAAATTCACTAAGCTTTATCAACTTCTCCTTGTCTACTTCTATTTTGTTGTTTAATGGAGATGAGTTGTTATTGTAATCAATATATTTTTTATGCAAATTTTATAAACATGTGTGGCATGCATATATTTTTTTGTCATATGTGTTGTCTCTGTAATCTTATACTATGGTTCACTCGTTTAGGTGGATCCTAGTTTGTTTATGAATGAAACATGGTATTATGGTTAAGTTGTGAATGTAGTTGTCAAACTTGATTTATTAAGTGTCTAACCAAACTAGGCTTAATTTGGTAATCAACAACACAATAAATTCATAAAGGCCACCAAAAACTTTGACATTGTGCTAAGTTAATATGATATTACTCAAGGGTGTATATTTATTTGAATATGATTTAGAATAAAATAATGTTTAGCCCAAAGGTAAATTATTTTGTTAGAATATATCATACGTCAAATTGATCTTGAAAAGTGACTTTGACTCACATTAAGAAGATAATCATATTATGTGTTTCAAATTTTTTTAAAGATAAATTGAAATGGTTAGTTGTGATTAGTATTATTAAATTAAATTAAATAGACTTCACAGTTTACTTTCATGTTTCAATTGTGGTTTTAATATTAAACTTTTATTATTGCAGTTATTTCCTCATCTTTGTATAGTATAAATAACAACAATTTAAATCTGAGTGGTTCAAACTTTAATGAATGGAAAGAAAAGATCATATTTGCATTAGGGTGTATGGACTTAAACTTAGCTTTCCGAGTGAAAAAAACCACA
Source organism: Alisma plantago-aquatica (assembly GCA_963693085.1). Taxonomy (NCBI): domain Eukaryota; kingdom Viridiplantae; phylum Streptophyta; class Magnoliopsida; order Alismatales; family Alismataceae; genus Alisma; species Alisma plantago-aquatica. The sequence continues at coordinate 86,230,692 of OY856411.1, forward strand.
GCCAGAGGTAGAGGAATGTAGGCACTACTGAAAATGCCAATTATGATAAGTGGAAACGTTCTAATAGGAATAGATTGTTGCTTAAGAAAGTACATGTGGGAAAGTATATTAGGCGGTCTATTCCTACTTCTAAATTGTCAAAATTTTTTATAAAAGTAGTGTAAGAGAAATATGTTTCTTCCAGGAAGTGTATGGCCAACACCTTAATGGCCAAGATGTGCTATATGAAGTACAATGGTTCTTGTGGGATCCGTAAACACATCATGGAGATGAGAGATATTTCTACACAACTCAATGAGATGGATTTATCCATCTCTGATGCATTTCTTCTTCATTTCACTTTAACTTCCTTACCAAGCCAATATGGATCATTCAAAGCCTCCTACAACACACAAAAGGAAAAGTGGTCAATAAATAATTTATTGGTTATATGTGTTCTAGAAGAAGAGAGACTTAAGAATGGTGGAGTCTCTACTGCACATTTAATCACCCATGACAAGCATCGCCTCAAGGGTAAAGGAAAAATGAAGGAAATTGCTCCTATCTCTGGTGGAGTGTCCAAGCAAGATTATAGCAAGGTTGGGAGAAGCAAGGCTAACATATAATGATTCTTCTTCCATAAGAAAGGACATGCTAGAAATGGGTGTTTCGAGTACAAGAAATGGTTGGAAAAGAAAGGTATAATGTCTCATGTTTTATATGAATGTCATATTTAAAATGTTCCATTATATAGTTGGTGGTTTCACTCTGTGTCACCGTGAACATTTCCAATACATTGCTGTGATTTCTGAACCAAAGGAAACCAACGAAGCATGAAAAGGTCCATTATTTAGGAAATAAATTGGGCTCACGCGTAAAGTCCATTGACACATGCAGATTAATTTTTGACAATGGAAAGTTATCGGATTTAGAAAATACTTTTTATCTACCAAAACATAGCAAAAATTCAGTCTTTGTTTCTATATTCGATAAATTAAAATATATTTTCATTCTTGAATGTGGACAATAATCACTGTATAAAAACTCTAATTTTAATGGTACATGTGTTTTAATAAATGATGTTTACCAAGTTAAATTACGCCCTAATTTTCAAAAATCTTTTATCATCCATCATAATATTATTGGCAATAAACGCACAGTGTTAGATGAGCAATCATCACTTCTTTGGCACTGGATGTTGGGACATATTTCTAAAGAAGAATTCAAAGATTAGTGAAGGAGGGAATTTTAAGCCCTTTAGACTTTACTGATTTTTAAACATGTGTTGAATGCAAAAAGGCTAAGCAAACCAACACTTCTAAAAAGGGTGCGGAGAGGAGTACACTACGAAAAATATGGTCTTTAACTACAAAAACATTGTAGCGAAAACCCCAAAATTTGTAGCCAAAAGCTTTGGCTACATTTATCCTTACATTTATAATATATAGCTAATACCCGTGTAGCTAATTGTTTAGGCTACATTTTTCAAAGTTGCAGTTAGTTATTCCTCTGGCTACAAATTCATATGTAACCCTAATTGTAGGTAAAAAATCTCCTTACACATAAACATGTAGTTTCCATTATAGCAAAATGTATGACTACAATTCAATTTGTACCTATGATATGTAGGGAGAGATGAAATTGGTTACAATTTGTATTTGTAGTTCATGTATAGAAAAAATTAGCACTTGCTACACATGTAATTATAGCTAGTGTGTAGTGGAAGACACCATGTACTACAAATACATATCTAGTGACAAACATTATTTAGCCAGTCAGTTGCTTGCCAATATGGAGGGGTTTTCAATAAGAAAACAGATGAATGTTAATCAAGATTGAGTTGTGCTTAAAAGGTCAACAATGATACTTTTATTTATATTTGAACAATGAGTACACATGGGGAGGACATTAACCTGGCCCCTGTTTTACAATATGCATGGAAAAAAGACACATGTATACAATATCTTCTTCTGACTACATCAATCCACTATAGACTCTATAGTCCACATGATCATGCACATCTTCTTCTATCTTGATTTTTCTTTTTTATTTATTCCACCACTTCTATTATCCTTTTCTGATCACCTCCCCTTATTGTAGAAATTTCTCTGTAAGCCTTTGATATTCACCAAGAATCAACAACAACTTCAAATCATACAAGGAATCACATCGTCTTTGGAGCAAAGCACACTGAAAGATACAAAATAAGCTTCAATTCAACAATCAAATAGTTTGGTATTATGTATTAATTCAGCTATACACTATAATGCCATACCCCAACGAGAACTATGTCAGAATTTCTAAAGGGGAAAAACTACACAGATGTAGGAATGAACAAGAAGAAGAATAAAATAAATCTTTCAAAGACAAAAATATCATTGAGGTCATGTACCATATGCGCTACACACAGTGCTTGTTCTGCAACATATTCAACATCATTTACATTAAATCATCCATTTAAGTTCATCTACTCAACATTGCGTGTAAATATACCATAATGAGTGACTCTGTCACAATCACCATTTATTTTCTACAAGTTCTTCTAAAACTCTGCAAGTGACTGAAATGATTCTGCAATAAAATGCATTAATATAGTCACCTATTACAATTTGATTCAATACAATGAAACTTATAATATAGTCACCTATGCACTTACAGAATCAGCTATTAACTCTTTTCTATCTGTAGTCAGACATTAATTCACTTCAATCCCATGTACTTCTCAATTTGAAGAAGTTGCATTGTAAGGAATCTATTAGGCTTTTGTGGAAGTTAGGATCCCATTTTTCATCTAATATTCTTTATGGAGTAGGAAGAATATTACATAATTCAGTAAAGAATACCAAACAGAAAATAAAATGTAATAGTCTTTGATTTGACTGATCATTGACCTAGGGAAATCACAACTATTGATGATTACTTGCCTATAAAACCAGGATGTTTTCTAGATCCACCACCAATAATACCCTTGGAGACCATGAACATAGTTTCTCTTGTAGCACGGTTGAAAGTATCTTGCTAAGAAAATGCGAGGTGTGCAGGTTTTCCCTTAAATCATATGCAACAACACCATAATTTCACATCGGTATTAAAAACTTAAACGAGAGGTTTACATTTTAATGAATTGATATTATTAGCATCTATCTATACTACTTCTATGATTTATAGCCAGTACATAAGTATTTCACTAGACTAGTTGCTACCGGGTCTACTCTGCTAGTATATTTTCTATCTGAACGCAAGGGCTTGAACTCCACGTGTTAGGTGGTCACAAAAGATTTGTTGTTCTATTTCTAATGATTTGATTCTATTCTTTTTTATTTTTTTCGTTCTCCACTCCTTTAACAAGCACTCCATATCTCGACATTAGGAACACCACAAGCTCTTCTTCAAAACTGCCTTACATTGGGTGCATTCACATGCATAATGGAAGGTCTAGCTAAGAGACAGCCTGCAATTGTGTCTCCCATGTCAATGAAGTAGGAATGCAACACTCTGCTAGTTCTCCCTCCTTTCAAACTCTCCCTACTGTAGAACATCAGCGAGGGGTTTGCTACATTCTGCAAGTCTCTTCAACTGCCAAAAGGAGCTGGTCGTCGTTGATTCTAGATAATGTGTCGGGTGCAAGGATTGCTATGTTCTCTATCTGTGTTTCCTTTTTCTTGCTTTTCCATTTCGGTGATAAAAGAATGGTTGTTGCAATTCTCTTCAACTTAGTGTAGTAATGTATGGAGCACGTAATAGATGTACCCTTTTGTTTGGGGTTGTATGGATTTGTATGAAAATGGAATGAGCAATTCAATGAGCATAGAAATGTAGGTTTTGTGGTGTATGATGTTTCATAGACAGTATTCTACTGAATAAGTAGGTTGTTAATTGAAAAATACAGACTAGAATGGAACTCTGGAGGGAGAGTGTATTCATGAGATAAGAATCAACTCCTTTGTAGCTTCTACACTCTATCAGGCTAGTCTAGCATCTCCCTGACCCCTAGTGTCAGAGCTCCAAGGTTACTGCCACAAGCATTATGCTAGCAACATGACAACCTGACATCTCATCTTGGATAGCTTCAAAAGACTTGTAACCAAGGTCAATGGGGTATAGAGTTTGCTAAGGGATGATGGTACAACACCCACGAGTATCCATGATACAACTTATTTGGATTTAGTATTAGTACTGAATATTTTTCCAACATTAGACTAGTTTTATGTTATAATGAGCTTACCTCCTTTAAAATAACTCAGGAATGTGGACTGTTATGTTCCCATGCATGTTATTCATAACTTGGATGAGCAGCAGCTGCCATTTCTAGTTAATAAAGTTAGTTTCTCACTAGCTTTGCTCTAGCGGCGAGTTTTCTCATAGTCTTGGCAATGCCATGTTTAAATTAGCTTTCAATAGATTAGATAAGTAATTATGGTTGTGGAGTTAAAGAAAAAGGTGACAGCCTCATGAGAACATTAGTAGTCTAATTGGAATACTAATAATATACTTGAGGAATGGACATGTAGAAAGAACCCAACCTGAGATTTGGTAATCTGGTCACTAATCAATAATGGAATCTTCGAAAGGCAGATTTTAGCCACCATATCTGAAGCATATGTACAAGAAATTAATACAGAGGTGCATAATCGTAGACATAATCATAAAATCATACCAAAAATTGATGACGTCTACAAACCCAAATGTTATTGTTTAAGCCAACAAATTAGTTAATATCAAGGCATCTATAGATTAGCTGCCTGCACTATTTCTAGTAGAAAACCTAGAAGAAATTGCATCTACTTATATTACACCATTAAGCGACATAGTTAGGGAAGCACAGGCTGAAAAGAAAAATAATACTAGACTTAGTGAGCGATTTCTTAAGCCTAAAGAAATTCACTTTTTTTTTTGAGGAAGGGCGCCCGCCATTTTATTAAGTAATCAAATCGTTTGCAGCAAGTACAAGGATTTGATCCTCAAAGTCATCCCCGACAATGTGAGGATTAACAAAATGACAGGCAGCAGCGGCTAAGGCATGAGCTACTCTATTGCCTTTCCGTTTAACAAAACACAAATTAAAAGAAAGGAAACTACAAGAGAGATCAACAATATCATGAGAAATAAAGTCTTCATAACCTCGCCCACCGTATCCTTTCTTGACCGCTTCCACTAGCAGCAGGCAGTCCGTCTCGACCAAAACATCTGTGTACCCTTCCCTAAGAGCCAAACGCATACCGTGTAGGACAGCCAAACCCTCCGCACTAAGCACCGAGTAAGGCTGTTCTAATCGGCATTGGAAGGTCCACAAAAGCTGACTGCTTACGTCCCGAATGACTGCCGCACATCCGTTCTCTTCCGCTGAAATGACTGATGCATCTGTATTGATCTTGACGCAGCCATATGGTGGGCAGCGCCATGAAACCTGACGTGGAGGTGTAGAAGAAAAGGCAGCTCTACCCACAGCCCCATGATAGCGTGCATGGTCAGCAACTAGGCTGAGGTAAGAAGCCACAAGACCTGGTATATGGGGGGGATGATCCTCAAAAATGATTTTGTTCCTCGCTGTCCATGAGACCCACATAAGAGTAGCGCCCTCATCTTTTTGCCTGCTGTCCTCCTCCTGTAAAAGACTCCTAACAAAGGACGCCACGTCATGATTATCCAACCGTCTGCCCCAATCAAACACACTGACCGCCCATACCTGTCTGGCTACGTCACAGTGTAGTAGTGCATGAGAAGAATCCTCCCACTGTCCACATCGATGGCAGCTGGCATCCGGTGTCACATGCTTCCTATGCAATTCTGACTTAGTGGGAAGTATATTCCTGAGAGCTCTCCATATGAATTGCTTCAGTTTCGGTGGCCAACCTTGCTTCCAAACCCTCTTCCACAATTCAATGTCCAATCCGTCAACTAAATCCTCTCCTGTCCAAATAAAGAAATCAGCACTCCTCACAGTGAACCTCCCATCGCCTTCCTTATCCCAATAAAGAGTATCCTCGTCAACCCGTTGTGACAGTGGAATGTTAAGAATCCTCCGAGCTATATGTGAAGGAAAGCTAGTCTCCACCGCCTCTCTGTTCCACCTCTTAGTTCCTCCAAACATCAAATCGCTTACCCATCTGTAATCCACTGGGCCATGAATCAAATATCTGTCCGTTGTGCCCCCCAAGTGTGGGATCCATCTCTCCTTGTAGATATGAATATTTTTCCCATCCCCCACCCTCCACCTGAAGCCACTCTTAACCACTTGCAGCACCCCCCAAATACTCCTCCATGTATAACTGGGATTCCCCCCTAACTCGACTTGTAGAATAGAAGATGTGTTGTAATACTTCGCCTTGAGTACCCGAGCAGCGAGAGAATCTCCATAGACTGCCAACCTCCATCCTTGTTTAGCGAGGAGCGCTTGGTTGAAAGCTTTCAGGTCCCTAAACCCCATGCCCCCACTCTCCTTGGGTTTGCACAATCTATCCCAGCTCATCCAGTGAATTTTCCTTTCCCCCTCCTTCGATCCCCACCAGAATCGTGCCATCATAGAATGGATATCATCAATAATTCCCTCCGGAAGTTTGAAGATGCTCATGAGATACATAGGAATTGCTTGGATGACTGCTTTGATCAATACCTCCTTCCCTGGTCTGGACAACAATTGCTCCTTCCATCCCTGTAATTTTTTCCACACTCTATCCTTTATAGCCGCAAACACCTGCTTCTTAGACCTGCCTACCACCGTGGGAAGGCCTAGATACTTCTCATGCCTATTCACTTCCTTCACCTACAGCAGATTTTTAATGAACTCCCTTCTCTCGCTAGTGACGTTTGTACTAAAGGAAACCTCCATCTTCTCATAATTGATTTTCTGCCCGGATGCCCTCTCATAATGGCTGAAAATTTCAGCTAAAGTGGAGCATTCTTCTGAGGTAGCCCTTGTAAAAACAATGTTATCATCTGCAAAAAGTAGGTGAGTGACTCGTGGTGCCCTTCTGCATATTCTTGTCCCATGTATTTTGTTGACATGTGCAGCTTTGGATAGAGAAAAAGAATGTGCTTCAGAGCAAAAAAGAAAAAGGTAAGGGGATATAGGATCACCTTGGCGAAGTCCTCTGGATGGTTTTGAAGAACCTCTCCTATTGCCATTGATGATGAACTTGTGGGATACGCTTGTAACACACTCCATAACCTTCTTCCTCCAAATAGGCGGAAGCCCCATTCTCTCCATAACCCCTTCAAGAAAAACCCACTCGACTCTGTCGTATGCCTTGCTCATATCCAGCTTAAGCGCCATAAGCCCCTCCCTTCCTTTCTTGCGGTGTTTCATAGTATTAAACAGCTCATATGCCACCAAAGTGTTGTCAGTGATCATCCTCCCTTCAATGAAAGCACTTTGATTCTCTGAGATAATCCCATTCATCAGCGGTTTGATTCTGTTTTCCAAGACCTTTGTAATAATCTTATATGAAACGTTGCACAAGCTGATAGGTCTATATTCAGACAGGCAGACAGGACTGTTTGTCTTAGGAATGAGAACTATATAAGTATCATTAATGTCAGCCAGGCCAATCTCCCCTCTCCACCATTTAGAAATAAAATCCATCAAACTACTTTTAATCACCTCCCAAAATTTTTGGTAGAAAATTACCTTCATCCCGTCCGGTCCAGGAGCTTTATTTGGATGCATTTGTGGAAGCGCTTTCCAAACTTCTATCTCCGTAGGAACCTTTTCCAGATCTGAAAAAGAAGATTCATCAATCACCCTAGGCATGCCTTCAAGAAAATCCTCCATCCCGTGAGGGGTTGAGTTGGAAAAGAGAGAATTAAAATAAGAAGAAATAATTTCAGCAATGGAATCCTCCTCTGTATGCCAACTCCCATCCTCCTTAAAGAGACTTTCTATGGTGTTGCGCCTCTTCCTTTGGCTAGCTTTATGATGAAAGTATTTTGTGTTCCTGTCTCTGTCTCTCATCTCATTGGTCCTAGCTCTAGCCAACCAGTAGCTCTCTTCTAGCCTCTGAAGATCTTGTAACTCTCTCCCTAAAGATTCACATTCTTGCAACATGTCATGAGATGGTGGCTTATCTTGGGCACGACCAAGCCTCTTCTTGAGCTGTTGAATTCTCCTTCTTATGTTACCGAATTTATCTGCCTCCCATCCAACAAGCATTTCCGCACAACAGTCCGTCTATCCTTTAAGGCCCAAATCATAGCTGTTGTCCCAGCCCGAGTGACGACCTCTTTACATTCCGGTGAAGATAACCAGAAAGTTTCAAATCTGAACCTCTTCTCCACCTGTCCACCGTCATGATTCCTGTGCTCTACCCATAAAAGAATCTGCCCATGATCCGAGTTGAGAATAGGGAAGTTTTTGACCTTTCTGATATTGTAAAAGTCACACCATTTCATGTCCGCTAAAAACCTGTCAAGTCTTTCCAGAATCATCGTGTCTACCTGCTGTCCCCTCTTCCACGTAAACTTATTTCCGGTGGATCCAAAATCAGTGAGCTGACATCTCTCCATAGCCTCTCTGAAGTTCTGCATCTGCCATTCATGCCTAGGTTGACCTCCTTGCTTCTCAGATTGAAAAAGTATCTCGTTGAAGTCCCCGCCGAAGACAATAGGCAAAGTCGTATGTGCACAAAGCTCCTCCATCAGCCTCCAAGTATTGTGACGCTCATGAGTTGCTACCCAACCATAAATCCCCACAAAGTAAAAGCAATCCTGACTGTCCTCCCTTCCCACCACCGCACTATTATGATGGTCCGAAAAAGACTTCACCGACACCTCCTCCCCTCTCCACCACACACCCAAACCTCCAGCTCTCCCCCTACTATCCACTCCAAACCCCGCATTGTACCCATATCTCCTTCTCACCTCCTCTTGGTCTCTCCCTCTACACATAGACTCCATCACAAAGACTATGTCAGGCATCTCTCTCCAGCACCGCCTCCTAAGAGAGTCAACTGTCCTAGGGCTGCCCAGACCCTGGACGTTCCAGCATAGGATTTTCATGGCTCTTCACGGGCCTGGACCTCGCCAAAACCCGCTACTGTTGTGTGGTTTGGTTCACACTGCACCACCACCCACACCCGCTTTCTGAACACTCCCATCTCACCTTCCCCAATCCCCTCCATACCTTCCGCACCCCCTCTCCTCCTCTTTCCCCCTTCTAGGACTCGTTGTGACGCCTTCTCACCCTCCCCCACACCCACCTGTCGCGATCCAAGCCTTGTAAACCTTCGACGCCTTACCTTGTTATTTCCCTCTCCACTCTTCCCACTATGGTGCATCGACCTCGTAGCAAGCAACTTCACCCCTTCTTCCCCTGCCCCTCCTTCCCCAACACACCCTGCATCTTCATTAGCCCCGCTGTTGTCCTGGAGCAGCTGTGTCACCGCTGTGTCAACGTCCTCCGTGGATGCATGCACATTGTTGTCCCCGCATTCGTGATCTGCCATGTTGGAATACACACATCCCACCTGACATGCACCTTTGGATGACTCCGCTGGACCTTGTACATTGATGTTGACGCCCCCAATGGGCACTTGAGCGTTGTTATCTTCCATCATACTCGTAACACTGCGTCAGCTAGTAGTTTGGGTTTCAGTCGTCCGTTGCATCTCCGTCAGCGACGCTGACGCCCCACCCTTGGGCGTCCGTGCCCCCTCCGCAGGTTGGGGTACAACACCCTGGACCACCTCCATCGACGCCATAGTTGCATCCCTCGCCCGTCGCTGAAAGTCAGTAGCCATCGGCACCGTTGCAGCGTCAACTCGGTTGCCAAGCGCAACTGTCAACGCCGTTGTAGCGTCCAAACGCCCGCCAAACGCCCCCGACGATGCCGTTGCAGCGTCCGCCCGCTTGAAAAACACATCGTCTAAGTCCACCATCTCAACTGAATCATCCGATGCCTCCTCTCTTCCCAGACGCCCGTCAGCATCAGGGCATCGTCGGCTCGCGTCAGCGTGGCGTTTCTGTTCCCCTGACGTCGTGCATGCTGTGTTCGGTTTGGAGATAAACCTTAGCTCCTTAGACGCCCCCTCCCTTCCCAATAGCTCCTCCCTGATCGGTACAATCCACCGCTTTGTCGGCGAAGCCTTGATCCAAGGCCCCCAACACCTGGGCATCGTACCTTCCTCCGCCCCCTCCTCCTCCTCTCTGCAGTCCTTCTCAAGGTGGCCCATGACGCCACAAAGGTAGCAAAAAGCCTAAAGAAATTCACATAAAACACAAGTTCACAAATAAGTCTGCAACATGGAGGGAATTAGATATTAGCCTTTATCTGCATGGACCTGGCAGGCATTTAACACTACAGACAGTAGCAGAAAATAAAAAAGAGATACGCCTGCAACTCAATAAACCAGTAGACAGAAAAATTTCCAATGGAATTGACCCATGAACTTAGGGACTACAAATGGGCTAAGATGGTGTGGCAAAACCTCCAAAAAGACTACACGCCAAACACTTTCTACACCAACAATCTGAAAGAGAGGATCCATCATAATATTATATTTACAGAGTTGGCATGTTGCATTATTAAAGAGCTACTTGATGGGCATCTTGTGTGGAAATGATGGTTGCATGGAAGGTTGAGTAGCTCCACGACATCTTCATATTATTCTAGGAAAATGCATCACTCTTGCAAGAGAATTTAATTGAACCCGTTGGGATATTTCCAAGAAGACAAATGGTTTAGAAGGGGATATAAGTAGTGATCATGTGAACATTTTTTCTTAGAAAAAAATAGTTCTAATCCCTTGCTAATATAAAACTAGACTCAACGATAGGGAGTAGGGAAGAAAAACCAATGTGAGTGAGAGTATTAAAAGTATTGTAATGTTGTTCTGGATGAGTGGGGAAGTCATTACCATGTTCTCAAAAACATGCTCGGTCACTTTTTCTTTTAGATTTGTCCTCCTCTAGGTGTTTGTGGTCACTACAATCAAGATGTTACTAGTAGTTCAAAACAAACAACAAAAATGAACACTTTAAAACCCAGTGGCATTTTTCCTAGGAGAATTGACATTGATTACTACTACTCGAAGAGAGTCCTCCTTTTAATACCACTTACACTAAACAAATTTTACCATCATCAACTCAAATAAGCACCAAGAAGTCATGGAAAAGATTTTGGTCATGATGAAATATTCCTAGAAGCATTCAATGGGATGACGCCCCAAGAAAGGAGCCTCTATACTTTCACAATCTGCATCAGAATCCTCATGGAAAGCTGGTATTAATATCAATAAAAGTATTATCATACTTCTAACAAAATGAAGAAAGAATTCACCTCGTCTAGCATTCAAAGTTTCAATTTGCTAAATTAACTGGTCTGTTTTCACCAGTGTTGACTCACCAATTATCATCCGCACTCTAAAATTTAACAGAAAACTACACTAGCAAAATCCTTATTATAACGAATCTATGACACATTAGAAACTGAACACTACAAAAAAAAGATGATTTAACTACAATTTTTGTAACTACATATATTATATTTGTAGTTGAAAACTACTTTTCCTTACATATTTAAAAATGTAAATAAAGATTATGTTGTTAATTGTAATAGCTACATAATTATATACATATTTCAATTAATTATAGATAATGCTCTTCCCTGACTTGTATCCTCTCTTTCGACCCCCTCCCAAGAAACCAAAATTCCAAAAAGTTTCAAAATTTTTCAACACGACTCCTTTTGTTTTGTTGCGGTTTCAAGCGCAAATCTCGTCCACCTTAAATAGTACCGCTCACACCTATCATTCTATCTCTCACACACTCTCTTCTACTCCCCCAAACCCCTCGGTCGAATTGCCCTCTGTCTGTTTTTCCCTATTCTCCTCCTCATCATGCCAAGCCTTAACCATTGACCAATGACTAGTACGAAAAGCAGTTAGAAGGGATATTGAACATATCGTTCTCACCGTGGATGGACTGCTGCCACGACAATCTACAGTTTAGGTGGAAGGCGACATGTTATCTAGGCTCCTTGAGTGTCACATATCCAAGGTTGCACTGATGGTCACGGATCTGTGCATGAAGCACGGACTGAGCTAAAAGGTGACGTCATTTTGATAGGTCAATGCCTTGAAGACTCGGACAGTCAGGGCCCCTGCATCGCAGGTGCATAGCCTCGTCGCCGTGAGTACACCGACACCCAATAACCTAATTTGGGAGGCGCCAAATGCACCGTAGAGAGGGCTGTTCCGGGATGCTACGACTTTGGTGGTAAAGGGTAGGATGGACGTTTTGCCTCTTTGTTGATTAGATTTTTCAAATAATTGATTTATCTTCCCTAATTGCCTATGTGGATTCTTTGCTATCACCTTTCGGCATGGATGGGAATGTCATTGCCAATCTATTGTTTTTGGTTATCTATTTATGTTGTAATGCTGAAAATGTTTGGAAGCCTTTTTTTGTTTCCATGGCTCGCTTGCCACTGAAACAACAAAGCATATTGTTTTCTTGTGCTCACATGATAAAGGGATCTGGGCAAATTCTCCTTTCACAAATGATTTAGAAGCAACTCCGATTGGGGACTTCACATCTTTTGTCTGTTGGGTTTTCAAAAAGTCTAAATTTGATGACTATATCATGGTGTTTACTAAGTGCCTTTCCGTGTGGATCAGTCGGAACAACACCATATCTAATCTAAGAGCACAGCTACCCATCATAACTGCACATAGGATTTGTACATTGGGTATCTAATTTCTATCAACAACTGGCTTCCAAGAGAAAATAGAAGGTGAACCAGTATATTAGAGATCGTCAGCCATGGATCCCTCCTCCAGTGGGTTTTGTGAAGGTGAAAACTAATGTTTTTTTTCTTACCATATGATAGGATAAGTTTGGGGGCTATCGTCAGATATCATAATGGTGTGCCACTTTTGATGACTGCTAAAACAGTCGAGAGATGTTGAAGTGTCTTACAGATGTAGCTCAAGGTATCTTACTCCATCTTCAAGCTGCTAACATGATGGAGTTCAAACTCTTGATGATGGAATTAGCTGCTTCAGTTGCGATTGATCGGCTAATCGTTTCTGAAAGAGGGCTCAGCCCTGTTATGTTGATCTTCAGAGAGATCGAAGAGGTCAGGAGATGGTTCACATCTATTACTTTTAAGCATATCTTCAGAGAGGGAAACTCAAATGCTCACATGTTTGCAAATCTAAACAATTCTTTAGGCTATAGTTGGAATTATCATTTTCCGTTTGATAAAAAACATATGTGTTTGGGGTGCTACTTACTATAGATGAGGCTTGTTATAAAAAAAGAGCTCGACCATAGAACCAGAGCGAGTGTTTCTATTTAGTTTTAGTCTAGACATTTAGTTAACCAATATAATGCAAATTTTCTCGGGGTAACCTATCCCAATCATACCATATTTATATTTTATATTATCCTTATGATTTGAACCATTTCGTTCATGTGGCCATATACAGTTTATGAATGCATTATAAAAATGTAACTCTGTAAGTATTCTTCCAAAAAACTATTCTGAGCTATGTGATGGTGCAAAAAAGTAAGTGAACCCTGAAAAGTAGCGTGTAGGGAGTAGTAAATGTTTGACTAATTCCTTAGAAAGCACGAGATCAAGTATTGCTACAAATTTGTTGTTAGTCTTATTGGGCCTTTTCTTAATGTGCAGTCCTGCACTTGAAGGAGTTCATACACATATTTTATAAGAGTTTTACATGTAAACATGTATCTCAAGATTAAACTCAGATGTATAATTATGCAATTAGGATGGTGTGATCTGACCAGTTTTGAAGAATTTATTCAAGTAAGTTTATTGTAGATAGAGAGAGTGTGGGTTATCATTCTTGGATGCTTGTTATAGATCATACACTGGTCATCTTCCTTGCCGTGTCATACTTCAGCCATGCTTTGTTTGCTAGGCTTCCACTACAAGATCTCCACATGAATTCAGAGAGCTTTGACGGCCAGGCTTGCTTCCAGAACTTGGTATTTCCCAGTAGGGAAAACAATACACTATCTTCATTGTGAAGCAGCCCCTTTTGTCAAGCTTCCATGTCATTGTGTCTCTTGGGCGTCATTTTTTAGCAAAATGCACATAATTCTGCTAGCTTGGTCATTTTTGAAACATGTGTTTATTATATCGTGGTTCCATTCCCATGGACCCCTATTTTTTAGTTCACAAACATTCAGTGGTTCATGCCATGTGCTTCATTGTACTCTGGTGGTAAGAGTTTGGTTCCTTCTATCTACTGATCTTAATTATGAATTAGTTAAGCCTTACAAATCCTTATTAGTAATACTTGGCATAATGTTCTGATCCTTAATTCTGTTTGATTTTGCATATAGAGATAGCGAAGTGTCCAATAGGTTATGGGAAATCATTTTGACATTATTGCAGCAGGGAAAGGACCATTTGAAACCAAACATTTACAATCTTCACCTAGTAAGTATTTCTATTTTATGTACACTAATTTTTCAATACGATAAATTCTTTCTCATGTGTATGATATGTGATTGAAATTTTCATTTGCATTAAATATAGCTATTCACAATTGCCTACAGTGAGAAATACATAGTGTTTGCTAGTAAACATTAAAATATCATGTTCTAAGATGGGTTTTGAGTTTCCAACAAGTATATAGTGTTTTCCATGCATACCAAAAAATATTCTAGGATATGCTACAAGCCGATAATCGTTTGTAAATTGAAAATATGACTTTATTGGTTCTCATTAGTCGACTATCATTATTTTTTACATGTTTCTTTCTTTCCATTGATTTGATTCTGTAGAATGAAAAACAAAAAACCTAGAGGATGTAAAACCAACATTAGATGAAGATTTAATGGACAAGTTAGAAATATAGAAACTTCACGATTATGTGAACCAACTCATTACTGGTAGTTGATGCCCATCGATGAATTGGGTACACATGAGGTGCCTAAACATATTTCTCTTGAGTTTATATGTTTGTCATGTTTGTTTCAAATAATTGATTGGGTTTGCATGAACTATTGTTACTATGAGCATCTTTTTATTGTCTGTGCAAACTCTTGTAAATGCATTTTGTTCTTCATAGTTAATTTTTTTTGTATATCTCAATTTCATTGTACCCATGGATCAGTTTCTTTGATATTTGTTTAAAGGTTTCTGCAATTGTTACCCCCTTGATCATCTAGCTCACCTTTGGAGCTCAGTGGAAAGGTTTTAGCAATGGTAAAAGCTTTTCCTCTTGTTGATATTTTTCTACCAATTGCACATGATATTTTTCTCAGATTGCATTCTTTGTATCCCATCACTAAAATTCACCATGCCACTAGAAAAAATTACAGCAACGCCAGTCATGATCACGTTTAACTTGTGAGGTAGGAGGTGGACTAGTCGAAGTTATATGATGATAGCTGGAGTATAAATTGATGATGACAACTAGAGTATCCACAACAACAATACCCACAACTTGCATGGATGATTGATAGAAACATATGGCTACTGACTTAGCATATTATAAATTGACTATGCTTCAGAAAATTGTGCATCCTGTTTTCTATCATTTTGTTTAATTAGGGTCCTTCGGGATGTCTAGTAGAGGTTATATCCTCTCTTCCTAGGTTCTTTGATTGTTTGGGCTTGCTGTTGTGGATGCTTTGTTTGTTTATTACTCTTATTTGTCGTTTGGTGATTTGCTACATTTTCCCGCTGCTTGTCTTTACCTTCCTCCAGTATGTACATAAATCTCCACATCTTAGTCTAGATTGGCAAAGTCCTGGACTGATTCATGTTCTCCATGCGTTGCTAATTATTATTTGCCTTCCTCATCTTTCTTGGTATGTGACTAGCATGTAAAGCTTTAGTGTATATTCCTTAAGCAGCTTGACAGTTAATTTCTATGCCATCAATGATTCATGTTCTCCACATCTTCTTCACAAGGATTGCATGTTGTGAATGTTTCCAATTACATACACTTTGTTGATACTTGAATCAATTGATTTGGACATTGTGAATATGACAGGTGTAATTAACTAAGAAGGTGAGATGAGGATGAACTATGGTGAATTAGTGAGGTAATGAAGCTCTCTTCTCACAGGAATATCTAGAAGAATTACTAGCTAAGTTTACAAAGATTGGCTAGAGGTGATGTATAAGGTTAGTCTATATATCTTCACATTTGTTATATACATCTATAGTTTATAAAATTTATAAAGAAAGTCTTCCTTTTGTGCATGTACAAAAGTACTAAACCATTGAGGTTGCTATAGTAGTTATGATGTTTGATACTAACAAATGATGTTTTGCAAAATAAAACACATTTATATCACTTCATATCTCTTTTCTTTGTACCACCACTTCCCACATTACATCAATCTCTTCAAATACAGTGAGAGAAGAATCCCGCCTGGAAATTACTTGTTCTACCACTACATGCCGACCCAACTCCATAGACATCCAAGAAGAAAGTAGGGCATTGATCTTATAAGGTCTTCTCTCTAGGCTATTTAAGGAGCCACTTAGATAGTTCATCATCCAATAGGTTTTCCTCCCAATTGTGAAATTGAATTCCTAGGGACTCTTAATAAATTCAATGAATGATTTCATAATCACCTCCCAATTGTGTTGTATAAATTTGGTATCAATTCTATCAAGCCCTAGGGATTTCAGTGGTGCCCACATCTTGTGGAGTTTATGGACATTGGCCTCCTCCCGGATGTGTCCAAAACAAGCATGTTGAGCCTCCTCAACTCCTAAGTTGATGGGGTTATAGTCTCTGTTTGGTCTCCATAAGAGTAAGATATTGTTTCTCAATGTTAGCCATTCACCAACGAGCCTTGCTCTATGAGTGTGCATATTGATATTTTGCTAAGTATGTGGCGGTTGGAATCGAATTGCATATGTGTCTGACCTGTTTGTGTCCATACCTTGGGACCAATTACCATTGATTGGATACTACTGGAACGTCGCAAGTTGGCACCAGAGGGCTACACTCTTAGACCGGAATAGAGGAAGGGGATCCTTGAGTCCCCAATGGGATTGTTTGGTCCTTAATTCCTCTATTGCATCCCTTGCAACCATGTGAAGCCCTCCGTATTGGAGCCCTAGGTCTACCGCTACCGTCATCCTACTATTTACATCTCTTGTAACACCAATCAATCCGTTCAACGTAAATTAATAAATAAATTGTTGAAAATATCTTTAAAATCACTTTAAAGGGTGCAAGAATATTGAAAAATATGACTCATGAAGCATGCGTACATTGTGGAATGGATTCAACGAGAAACTAACATAGAAAACTAGTCCATCCCTAGCAATGAGAATTGACTACTGCATGTGGACTAATATTTAGCCCCATCTTTACAACATTCCAGGCAACTCTGTGGAAAAGAAAGTGAACTCTTGGGGAATGGATATTGTAAACAAGTGCAGCGTGATACATAGTGAGATTGTAAGTTATTTCAAAAACATACTTCTTGAACAGATTCATTGAACCAGTAATATGAATCGGAGGGGCATTCCATGTGTTAGGTTAGTAAGTCATTTTTTACAAGGGGATGGAGTGGAACTTTTATGAGTTACACATAAAACAAGTCGCTTTTCTTGTTTAAAAGATCACATGTGGTGTTGTATTGGGTGGGAGATGAATACAACAAGAGAAAGGTATTATATACTACTGGATTCAATACTCAACAATTTAGAAACTTGTCCATTGATATTAGAAACAAATAATAAGTAATATTGTTGCTTAAAAAATAATAAGTAATTGGATGATTTCTACATAATTGACAGATACATCCATCCATCCAGCTCCAGGTTTGAGTATTGAACCCGTCCAACCTGGCTCTATTTCCACTAGTGTGAGTAGGTTTATTTTGTGAACTTCCAACTGGTTTATCAAGTTCTACACAAATATGATTCAGTTAGCTTTTCTTTTTCCTTTGCAAGGCTCAAGAATGGCGGTATACTAATGGCTAGGATGCCTCTACAAATGAGATTCAAGAGCGTCAAAATTATCTAACAGCAAATTTTTGATCCTATATTTTTAAGGTCCAACTAAAGAATGAAGTAGCCAATATATTTCTCTACTTCCATGCATTGTTATATTTTTGTTTATATTCATTCATTTTTGCACAAGTTAAATGAGTTGAGTGCTAGACCAGATGCTTCCAAACATGCTAGAACCTATATAACTGAAGTACTAGAGATACTGCATTAACAAAGAACGTGTGTAACATAATGTATTAAGTATCTAGAAAGTGATGAAGCTCTTTATCTTTTGTGTGCTCATGAAGACACAACTGTTAATGAGATCATGTTGTCTCAACCCAACATCCTTAATTATTCTACATATATCGAGTATTTGTCATGTCTATTTATCTCTAGCTTGTGTGATGGTAGTATGTGGTACCTCTCTCAAACCCTTGGTATATATTTAAAATACCTAAATAGGATAGTGATAAATAGAGATGAAAATATTGTGCTTACATAGTTAGTTCATGTGGATAGAATATGACTTTATGTTTCACTCTGAAACAACCCATTATTAACATATCGTTTCTTCTCAATTGTCATATGAGTCCACCTTTTCTTCCAAAGTGCTACTAAATTTTAGGCGGTTGAGAAACACAACAAACTTCAAACCTTAAACTAAACTTCATGGTGGGGTATGATGGCTATGATGAGTTGAGGAGGTGTCATTTGAATGGATCTAGGGCTCATCTGATGGTCCTTGAGGGATTTTGTCTTTCATAAAAGAAGTCGAACTTTGGGTTTAGGAAGATATCATCCTCAATGTTACTTTATCAGTTATGTAGCTCATGAGATTAGTAGATGGGGCTTCTTGATGCATAGATTAAGGATCACTCGGGACACTAGTTCTATGCCCATGCATATTCGTTGGTTGATGATTTTGGACAAATGAGGAACCCCTTGTATTAATAATTTTTGGAGGTAGGTGATTGCCCTCTATACTAGTATATGCAAAAGTGATGTTTGTTAGCATTGATTCTAAGTTGTCATACATATGAAAGGGTGGTTTTATGGTTTTTGTGTTGGGTTTCAGGTGGCCTTTTGCCAAGTTCCCAGACTAATAGTTGTTGGTGTAAAGGTTTATTTTGATGTAGGCCTGCTTGAGGAGGAAAAACATTGTAATATGTTTGCAAAACATGTTTCTTTAGTATTATTTTCTTTCCCTTGCCATGGAGGCCATGGCTTGACAACTCTGTTTTTGCGTTGAAGTAGACCTTCTTATTAGCTTCTTGACAAATACAACTATGATACAATCAAGATGAGCTTCATGAAACAATATTGTGTTAGTTTTCAGTTTTTGTTTAGATATTTCCATTCCTGGATAGATGAACATGAGCCTAACTACATAGTAATACTAGTGCTCTCTGACAAAGATAAAATGGGTAGGGAAATCTTCTCTTACAAAGAGTGACACCTACCTCTCTGTTTGAGAATTTGCCCCTAAAAGTTTATTAATAAAGGAAGCTTGGAAAAATAATGATGATGGTTTGGCATTGGATATTGATGGGTTAAAAGTGATGTGGAGATTAATGAATTCACAAAATTAATTGATATTATGGATGCCTACAAGAGTCTTCATAAGAAGGATGATATATTAATATGCAGATGATATTCTTCTAGTAGGTTATCTACTCGTAACACAAGGAGTTATCTTGAACCTTATGATACAAAGGTACTTTTCTTTTTACAACAATAATATTCTAAATATTCCCAAGTACAAATTCGTGTAGTTGTCTGGGTGCCTACATTTGAAAGTGACACTAGAATGCGAGTAACATAGCTTGAGCATGAATGTAGAAAACGTAATATAACCATAATATAATCGAATTTGTTATATACTGTTGCTACTATAGCACCATTGGCAGATTTACTCTTTACATTATATATTAGTAGTGGATAGTAAGTGGTATTCAAATAAGTATGTTTAAAAGAGTATGAACACCGTTAGAGGAACAAGATGAGCTTGAAAACTGACATGTGAGATTTATAGCTGTAGTAGGTTTTAATATGCTTCCAGCTATTCTAGAAAACCAGGTTATCAACATTCTAGATGGCAAGCAACTTGATTGTTTGACATGAATGACGCTGCGATTAACAAATTCACCTATTATAATTAGAGAAAGTATCATATATGTTATATGCTTATATACTATTACAAGAATACATGAATCTTTTTGAGATTTTCTTTTCCTCCACAGCTTTCAATGAATCTTCTCTCTGTGTAGTCATTGAACAATTATATCTACAATGACTTATACAACAAGTTTACAGTCTCTGTTTGAAGTTTGAGGACTGTTTCAAGGTTGTTGACTGATTAATTAACACCAAAGTCTCTTTTGCCAATGATCTAAGGATATTTAAATCACTAAATATGACATGATCTTATGATAGATTGTTTGAAGAGCTGATTTCATGGTATGACTATAATCATGAAGCTGTCATTTGAATTCTAATATTAATTTCTACAGTGAGGGTATATGACCCTCTCCGTCTTGCACATGGAACTATTTGCTATAATTATGTGAAATCTTATTTGATGCTTACTAAAGAGAGACAAATTCATGTTATATTCCCACTTCTCCTGACGATCACCTAGTTACAACTTACAACCCCACATTACCAGGCTGTATCCCTACACCTCAGATATATGTTGTGTCTTCCAGATACAATCCAACATCAGCTTGTATGAAATGTTTCTCTATATCCTGCTATCTGGGATGATACTTGATGCTATTGCAGACCACATTAACTACCTTGATGCACTTTTTTAGTTATTTGTACTTTAATCCTCTTGTTTTTTCTTTATATAGGTTTGGCTGAAGAAATGGATTCCAGTTGTTGTTGTTCTTGTGTTATGCATGCCTTGTTGGCTGCTCTAATGAAAATTGAAATGAGTTCTTAAAGGACTCATGCTTTACTGCAGATGCATGATCCTCAATCAAGAAAAGGGGTGAGGCTATAGGTCCATGTGATCCTTTCTCTTTTTTTTAAGGTTGATTCTTTTTGTGTATTTTGGTTGACTAATGCAAGTGTTGTACATCTTCTTGCTGAACCATCAGAAAGATATTGGTGTTACATGAGTAGAAATGTGGATGTGAATGGCAATGCTATGAACAATGTATAGTTTACAAAGAACACATGAAAAAAATTAAAAACACTCATTAGTGATGTATAAATACCACACTACTTGAATTAGTGCATTTGTTAAATGATACTTTATAGCTGTCGAGCATGGGTATATTGTTGTATTTGTTTGTAATTATTTTCACTAACACTGTTGTGAAGATATATGACCAAACTTAAATGGATTGTACTCAGACTAGTTCTCATAATGTCTCTAGTATCTAAAAGTTATGCTATCAAATGATAAATTCTATGTTTTTCCTTAGAAAATTTATTCTATCATGCCTTGGCCTTTTGGGAAGAAAGGGTAATTAGAATGCACCATGCTTTTCTCAACACAGTTATGCTTACATTCTTAATAACTGATATTTCATCTATATGATTGTTCATTCTCTTTCAATTGTATCCTAACTAAGCTATCGTCATGGACAGCTCTAGTTGAAGGTTTTGATGTGATGACAAGTTTGGAAAGCTAGAAAGGACATGTTGATAGTCCCTTGGTCCACTTCTTGAGGAGGTTGTGACCAATACCAACTCAAAATTGAGTAAACTATAGGTATTCTTGGCCTAATTTGATGCTTGGTATTTCACAGAACTAAATTACTTTCCTTTGGCTTTTCTCCATTGTCCAACACCCTTATTTTGAAGCATGATCAAGTTAGGCATGGAACTAGTAAAAAAAACCAAAGTGGAGGATGACTATTGGAATGTGCTACATTATGTACCTCTATTACTGCAGACTAGAAGTAAGTTTTCTGTCATTGTAACTGCCCAGGAACAAAACCTATTTAGAATGTTTATAAGTAGTTGATCATAGAAAAACATCGAGGGTCAACTTCTGATTCTTCCATGGATTGTCTTGTTCCATACCAGCTTCGATGGACATCTTTTATTGTATGTTCTTATCCCCTCAGATCAGTTTATATGTTGATCTTCTACTGATGATGATATCTTCTTGGCACACTTTATCATAACATTAGCTTCTACATTTGGATTTACATTCGGAAACCCTTCTATTTCTCATCATGGTATGTTTAAAAACTGATATGTAGTCATTATTTAACAAATAATATGCATATTTCATGCAGCATTTTTTCTTCATTGTAGGGAATTTTAGTTCTCTTGATTGGCCTTGTTTAGATATCCCTACACAATGGATGACTGGGCTCCTTCTCTAGTCTTCATTTTTTTTTGCATTCAGTTGTGACCAATCCCTAAACTGTAATATGCGAACAACTGTAATATGTTGCAGGTATAATCTCTTATAAAACTAGTTTGCATTACTTAAAACTAGAACTAGATGCCATGAAGGATGTAGCTGATGCCCATTCTAAGCGGTCCCCCCAGTTTGTTTCAAAGATTTTGTTATAGGAGTACTTTGCAATTTGTTCTATTATTGTTATTTTGTTTGACAACATAGTAGATTATATTTTTGTTCTTCTTATCCGAGCTCTACTAACTATTATATTTTGTCCTGGGTCAGTCCCTTATATCGTTTCATATCCAGTTCTATCTTTGATGTTGCATGTTGTATTTTTGTTGGATGTCCTATAACGTTTAATTTTAAATACAATATTATTTGGATTACTTGTAGAATTTAATTCATTTATCATTCTGCATTAATATCATCCAAAGCAGGGGTCTCATCAGTTTGGAACTAGGCGCATGAGAAAGAGGGCCATTACATCCATCTCATCAATTGCCGCAAGCTCATAAGCCTTGGGTGTTGTTGAAGAGACCTATTAGGAAGGCAATGAAGGAGAGACTTATGCAGAAAAAGCATCTTCCAGAAAGGAGAAGAAAAAGCACAAGAAATTAAGAAGTAAAGTGCCAGAATGAAGAGGTTGCTCGTGAGTCCAGAAAAATGAAGCAAGGTGCTTTTCATATTCTTATCTGGGGTGCTTTTGGATGATGTTGGCCGAACAACAAGAGCTCGAATAAAAGAAGGAGACAATAAGGATGTTAAAACTGGCCGAGAAAGACAACTCTTTCGCAAAGATTTTAGTAAACCACTGAATCATTGATATATGTACATACTTTTCTTTGTACACATTGTGTAATAGGGGCAAGGTATACGTCCTCCCCATGTACATTCGACGTTTCATTATAAATGAAAGTAAGATTGTTGGCGTAATGAGCATAACTTGCTCTAAATAATACAATTTTGTTACTAAAAGAGATTGTGTACTAACAAATTACAATATATATATATATATATATAGCTAGCTAAGCATATATGTATGTGTACTAAATGGCACTATATATGTAGCTAGATGCATAATAAACTTCATATATATGTATATAGTAACTGCTGCCTTTCCCTACACACTAAATACATATAAAATTTATTAACTTCATGTATTTGCTACATACTGACTATACATGCAATTGTAGTCATAAATTTAGCTATAATTATACTTATATTTAAATATATAAGGACAATATCTAGCTACACTTCCAGATACATATGAATTTGTAGAGAATGGATTATCTAACTACATATTTGAAAAATATAGTTAAAGGCTTTAGCTATACGAGCATATACTACAATTTGTATGTGTAAAGAAATATGTAGTTAAAGCCTTTGGCTACAAAATATGGGGTTTTCGCTACAATTTTTTTTTTATAGTGAAAGACCATTTTTTTTAGTGGAAAGCCCCGCTAGCAGAGGAGTAGGTGATCGCCCTTTAAAATCTGGTCTTATAATTAAATCTGAAAAAACTATTAAACTGTAGCAGTAATGAATTTAAATGAACGAAATTTGCAACTATCATGCTTCCACATTATACGGGATATAGTAGGCAAGACTTACAGTAATATCTTGAGCTCTTTTATTAAATCATCCTAAAAAGGAGTAACAATGTGTCTACAAGGACATGACCAATGAATATTTGATGCACTTATTACCAATGTATAGGGCATCATACACTTTCTATTGCATAAGGTGATCAATTGTGTATGATACCTCACTTTGTTTGAAGCAACTTGACTTCAATCTTAGGTGGTGGCACCCCAGGACTCTGTCTTCGCTGGCAGACTATCGCTCAAGAGTGCCATCAAGGCACTGACGTATTAGGAGCAGACCATTCTGCTGTCTGACTATGGTGATCACTGGAGACAGCTAAATAAAGTGTGTACGGTTCACCTTTTGATTTTAGAGGCCAAGAAAGATTGACTGGAAATAGGTAATAATAAAACAAAGAACTCACTTCAAAATATTCAATTAGATAATGTGAATTCCGACCACGAGCTCCAGCATAGATGGCTCTCCCTCCAGTCTTCATCATCAATAGTTGTAGAATTATTAAATCAGCTACAGAGCTTGCAGTAGCTCAAGCACAGAAATAAGGGGGCAAACAAACCTCGTCAAATGATTCAAATATGTTAATGCTAGGTTGATGTATAGTGCAAAAAAAGTACGTCCAGTTTCCACAGTGTTTCTCACTGTTCACATGATAATAGCTGCAGCTCTAGCATCAAGACCAGATGTTGGCTCATCCATAAAAACAATGGAGGGATTAGTAACCAACTCTACAACAATAGTCCGCCTTTTCCTTTGTGTAGTTGATAGTCCACTTACTCCTGGAAGACCCACTAGAGAATCCCTCAACGGAGTTGAATGACAAGAAAAAATAGGCTTCATTTTTATAGCAGTACTAACATCTGGTACTGCTAGTTAACTACATCCTAGAAAATTAAACCATTTACAACATGAAATCAACTTGAAATACTTTTCTGTTGAGGCAATATGTTAAAGAAGAAGAAAGATGATGAGAATGGAGACTTCCATAGAATAAGTCAAGCATGTTCTACAACTTACAACAAGATATATAGTCATATTCATAGTAGAGTGTATCACTTAGCACATGAACCAAGTTCTCATTGCATGAGCTAACCAAAACTCCACTTCAGCCATGCAGTTACACTTCACTTGATACAGTTGTCAAATAGAGACTTGGTTCTGATGGTCTAACTATCAACAATGCTAGGTAGACAACAGAGCAGCTGAAAAAACCTGAGTACAATCATGGCAGGAAAGCCACTTGGTCCATTCTGGAGAAATGAAGGAAATCATTTTTACCAAATGAATAGCCAATGCAACTGCTATATTAAGGCTTGTTCTACCATGAATGTTCCCTCCCCTGGGGGTTTCCATCTTGTACATGTGGAAAATATCACATATAGATATCTATGGAAGAAAGGGTTCTAGGAATCCAAACGTGAACTTAATCATTGTTACATGTGTATACAATATCAATGAACCAGCATAGCCTTACCTCTAGAAGAGGGATAAGTACTGAAGGTTATAATCATGTGTCAAGGAAGTATATGCATGTAGCATGTTGTATCCCAACTCTGTACCATAGATGTTTTAGCAGAAAAATTCTAAAAAAGATGCTAGTGACAGCAAGCTATACCATCTATATTATCATTTCAACACAATAGTAGGATACAGAGATGAGTTTAGTCATAATAACCTTCAAGAACAAATCAAAATCTCCCTTCTGAGCTTACATTGGGACATCAAGGGCCTAACCCAATGTGGCCTCAGAGAACAACCTGGATTACTATATAATAAAAGCAATCCTTCCCAAGAATTCAGATGAGGCAATAGATAGCCATTGTCAGCACAAGAAACCTCCTACAAACATATAGAGCAGAAATCAAAGTGTAGATTTAATGAAGTGAGAAAATTATAGCAACGAAGTTATGATAATGTAATGACAAATGCATTTGCAAGAAGCTATGAAGTCTAAAGCTTGGTCACTACGTTGAGGGTGTTGTCGATCAAGAGAATCTGCATATAATAGTTCAACAAATAATCAGCAGTAGTACTAGATTTCAGGTTGTTCCATACAATAGATCAACGATTAATGTACAATAGTTCAGCTATACAATAATCTAAAGATTGCAGGCTGTTCCATACAATGTTTCAGTGATTAATAATCACCAATATCACTAGAACTGTGCTCTGAAATTGGATTTACCTTCAGTGATTAATAATAACGAATTGCAGACTACCTTTTTAAATTATTTGTACACAACTAACTGATATTAATATTTATCAATGTCTATTATTTACTCGTTCAAGGATGGTTGTTCATCTTTGATAGGTCTTCATCGTCAGTGCTATCTACATTGCCCTTCCATAATTGATTCACTGTTGATCATGATAGAAAGGATGGTTTTTCAGCTGGGACGCATGATTGGAGACTGATCATGATAATAAAGGAGGCCCAACATTTCCATAAATAGACTCTAAACTTATGAGTAACTATTAACATGCAAGTGTTAGGCAAATAATATATGATTCTATTTGATTTTTTATTCTGAATAATCTCTCATGTAATTTATATGGCCAGAATATACAATCACTTTATTCCAGGACAGTAACTATTGGGACTTTTAACTTTTATATGATTACATGCTATCTATTTTAACATTCTTACCTCACCAGGATAGTAACTATTGCGACTTTTTACTTTTATATGATTACATGCTATCTATTTTAACATTCTTACCTCACTTTTAGTATATGATTACATGCTATCCTCTTTTGGCTACCGTCATTTTTTGTAGGACTTGAGCCAACTTGTTCCTCCATATTAAGATGAAATTCTAGACATATGCAATCAACCACAATTCTAGTCACCTATCAAACCATCTTCTCAACACTGTAATAGGGAAACATATTTGATGAAAAATACATGTGAAACTCCCCCAAATCACATACCTCGGCATAGATCTTCAGTAGCACATAGAAATGAAGGAACACAGGAAGCTTTTAGAGGCCCCAGTTCCAACCAGAAAGCACCACTTACAACCTCCCAAACAAACCTCAATAGAAGTAAAAAGAGACAAATTTAGTCACAAACAAACCTCATCACAGGTGAAAAGAGGTGAAATGATCATTTCTAAACCAAATACGTTTTACAAGAAAAAAACTCTATAATAGATGCATGGTATAGAAGGTATAGAAAACCTACCATAGCATGAACTCACCTACAAGTCCATCACCTGCAATTTGTTGAATCACATCACTTGAACCTCCACTACCATTTTTCAACTGACAAGGAAGATCAGCAACATCATATGCCATGAAAAGGAGGCAATCGGAACAAGCAATCATTAACATATAAACGTCGACCACAACAAGATATCATAGACAGGTGCATAAAAATAGAGAAAGCAAAGAAGATCATGATTAACTCATCCATGTTCGTTAGACTACTTATTCTGTAGCAGCACCAACATCCAAAACCACGTACGAAAAAGGCCTCTCAGGGCTTTAGCCAGTGAAAATGGTCGTATATTAAGAAACTCAATTGTGGTTAGACCTCACATAAAGTCCAAATGATTAAATAAGACCACCCTTGAGAAATAACATAGTTCAACAGATCATACTAACCACCTGTAAAAAAACTCAAATGATCCATAAATATTTACAAGTAGTTGAGATCTTCAGTGGGATAAAATGATAACACACAAAGGTAACGATTTTGTACTATGGAACTATTCATCATGAAGCTATCAACCATGTGCATTGTACAGTTGGCATTTTTCACAAGAAAAATCGATCATAAAGCACCCATGAGGTCTAAAATCATAAACAAATCACTCAGTTAGTCCCTAAAACATAAAGTGGTAAGGCTTTAACCAACAATAGACAAAAACCCTTTGCAAGTGATTTCAGATCATCAAAGAAAAGCTCCAGAAGATCACATATAAAAAGGATTGGTTATATTAGACACTTGGGAATCCGAGAATAGGGAGAAACCAGCAAACACAACTGTATAGTCCCATCAATTCTATAAACATATCAGACAGAAATCCTTTTCAAATGCAGCATCAAAGCCATCAGAAAGAAAAAAATGTAATCAGAGATCAGTAGGACTGCTAAATCTTAGGCATCAAATAGATAAACAAGTTAACTGTCGATTTGTCCTCAACAAATTGTTCTTCAACCAGAACCATACATGCCACTTGTTCAGTAACTATAATAACAGGGTAATCATTTGATGCATGGGAAATAGATAGTGAATGATATCTAAGAATTTTTCCTTTGAATTTAAAATCAAGACAATGAAATATTGAATGGTACTACAATATGTGTGACATCCACATTTATTGAAAACTAACTAAATATAATAAAGAATGGATGACTTCTATTTTTACTGAATCCTATGAATTCATATGATATGTGAATCTCTATGTTGATCAAATGACTACTACTCTTGGTTTCCACGTCTTCAAATGGTTCACCTACAATGATGCATAAATAGTTAAGAAGTGCACTTCTAGTATTGAGATTAATTTATAAAATGTTACCTGACAATGAGTAATTTCTTTGGCCAAGATATCACTGTCCCAATTACATCCTCAATGACTTGGTGTTAACCAAAAGGCCTAATTAATTGCTCTTGAGGTTGGATTGGTACAGTAATGGACACAACATCAAATGAGGACCCCAACAGTGCTCCTCCTACGACATAAGTTGTACTTGTAGAAGTAACGTGTCCTTGTGCTACAATTGAATTCCCATCCTCAAAACATAACAATGAAATGACCTTTAAATTTATAAAGATTGTGCCAAATGTTGTTTATACCTAAAAATCAGATTGAAAAAAATTAATCAATAAATGTTTGGATATAATAACTTGTCCTTCGGTAATGGGTGTTTCACTACTCGATTGATTTGCTCTGGGTAATCTTTCATTGGTGGTCCTTGTTATATTCTACAAAATAAATAGTTTACTATAAGAAAATCAATTTTATTATGGAATCACATTATAAGAATTTGAAGATTTACCTCGTTCGGCTGAAATGAAGCACTCAGGTTAGAATTTCCCAGCATCATAGCTTCAAGATTTTCAAATTTTTTCTTCATTTCTAACAACTCCTTTTGTTGAGCCTCATATATCTGGGTATGAGCATCAACAACCACTTCTAAGTCTGTGATTTTATTTTCATATACATTATGAGACACATGAATTTCATGTTTCACAGGAATCTTCTTTGGGCCCAAAATATGATCAAATATCTCGTCTTCATCGAGATTTTCATCATTACTTGCAAGTGCTGCATTCATCTTGTCCTACATACAATCTTAATGAGAATATTTTCATTAAATAAAAAATAAATTTGTTAAATCATTGCTTACAATCAATTCTGCAGATTTTGCATCCATAGCAGTACCATCCTTCTTCAAATGGGTGGCCTTAAACAAGTCTAATCTGCTAACATTGCCACCATTTTTCTTTTCTTGTAACTATTTGTAACAGTAGCAACATATATGAGCATAGTAGTAAGAAAGTGTAATGCACATTTCAACCAGAAGATAACTCACATTAACCTTCACACAAGCATACAGTGTTGATCTCGAGGTATGTCTTGTCGTTACGAACTTTCAGCTCATAACATTTTTAGCACTCCTTAACTACATACAATGCATTATAAAATAATTACATACAATATACACTATTAAATTCTACAAAATTAAGTAATAAATTGTTTTACCTTTCCATCATCAGAATCCCAAAAATTCACAAGAAATTTCCATTGATCAGGATCAACACGGGAGGGGCAATCATTAAGTCGGTCAGATTTTTCTTTGTCCCGCATGTAGTGGTTTTTTTTAATATCTACTTTGAAGTTTCTCCAACAATCCCTCACTATTCGCAAAACTGAATTCTTCCCCTTTATGTCGATGACAAACTTGGTTTGTAACAAAAGAATAATTTTTAAATAAAAAATTCACAACATTGTATTATATCTCTAAGACTAGAATTTCCTCCACATAATACCATATATCGGTTTTTTTTCCACAGGGACTTGTCGCCAATCAAGATAGTTTAATGGTGTAAGATCAAAATTTCTAGCAACAGTTCCCAAAAAGGAAGACAGGTCATTCTGATGTGGTCCTATTGGATCTCCATTCTCATCCAAAGTAATTGGCAGCTTTTTATCCCCTGTCTTACCCCATAATCGGATACACTTAGAATAGCCTCTTGTTTTTTTATTTGTAGCTCCCCCTACAAAATCACGAATATGATGCAAGCATTTACAAGGATATATATATTACACATATAATTAAATAATAGTTTGTGAAAAATGTAATGCATCTTTGTATCTAAATTTTCTTACCTTCACACTGCCCAAGATCAACAGTAGGAGAATCAGCAACAAAATGTTGATCATTATCTAATTTATCAAATTCAACCTCTTGATTGTTACTGACATCATTTACCAAACATTGCATACTTGCTTTTACATGCACTCCTTGATGACTTTTTTTTTCTAAGTGTCTTTGAGAATGACTTCCTTCTCTTACATTATTTGAGTTTGCCACCACATGACTTTTACCAACGGTACCAACTCCATCATTTGACACAGAGGGATTTTTTTTCTTTTGCAAGGTTCAAAGAAGAACTTCTGTTGTTGTTTGTAGCTGATTTCGCCACAGTTTTACTATTTCTAAATCCTTCTTTTGCATTTGAACACCCCCAATCAACATTTATCGAACCAAGATACCCTTCTTTTGGTCTTTTGGAAATACCTACAACTAAAATGATGATATGAGTGGTTCTAAGAAAGATATTCAATGATGTAATTTTTTATTTTACCTGTCATACTCCCATGAGTTAATCCTTCATTGCAGACATCATCAGTATGTGGAGACAATAGCTGACTGCGTCTTTTCATTCTCCTAAAAAGACAATTGATATAAAAAATATTCAATTACAAATTGAAATCATGGCATACATTCTGTAATTGTGTTCCTCAAATAAAATAAAAAATTTCAATAATATTTTTATTTTTTTTATGAAGCCAACATCCAATCAGCAAACTCATTAAGCAGATTAACCCAAAAGAAAAAAAATTGTGCAACAAATGTATAATTATGTAAAAGAATAAATGACCATTTTAGAAATAAAAGGATAACATGAGTGTTTCCAATAATTGACACAATTAATAAAATAAAAAGAGTTACATAAGATCAATGATGTGGATCATGACCCCCTTCATAGAAGATCACACCCTCCATGTCTTCTCTGACTAAATTAACATCATCACAAACGTCACTTAAGATATCTTCCAAATCACTTAGAGATTTATCTTCTGATAAGAAGGTTCCATCCATGAAATTATCATGAAGCTTCTCCTCCATGTCATAATTATCACGAGGTGTAGTGTGCACAATAAAGCTCCAATTTTTTTGACTTATGTCTTTCACATAAAACACTTGTTGTGCTTGGGAGGCCAACGCAAATGGATGATCAATCCCATCAATACATTTTAAATTGACCATTGTGTAGTCATTTTTTGATTTTTTGATGCCTCTGTTTGCATTGACCCAGTCACATTTGAACAATGCAACTTTAAGTTTCTCATAATAATTGATCTCGAAAACATCCCTTAACACCTCGTAGTACGTAACCTGACCCGCTGTAGGATTTTTGTCCTTGGCACTAGCAAAACTTTCGGTCTGAGCATTCACCATAATTCCACTATTTTGTGTTTTTCTGCCGCATTCTCGATCCTTGGTGCGAAATCTATAACCGTTTGTTACATATCTCGCATATTGCATTGTCATTTGTTGCGGTCCTTGAGCCAACACTAAAAGGTTTGGTGACACAGTTGTCGACTTTGCCTTCTTCTCAATCTGAAAATATTATGAATTTTATTATTTATATATTTTTGTTATTATGCTAATGGAAATAACTTATTTAAACTTACATGTTTCTTAAACCATCCATTGAAACTGTTCATATGAAGATTACTGATTTCCCATTGTCGTGCATGTGGATTGATTTTCTTCAAGTATCAGATGTGCTCCCTACCAACAAATACGTGTGACACTCCTAGACGTAAATATGAAATTACATATTGAAAAGTAAACTATGATCTTACTTCACGTATGGATCAACTGCATCACAATTGCCTAAAATATATTGATGCGCAACTTTGAGCATTGTTCTATCAAGCATAATAGGAGTCTTCTTTCCTAGATGATTCCCTTTATGAAAGAATGTAGACCACTCTTCATCATTATCCATATATTCATCTTCCACATCATTTCTAGACAATTTAGTGAACCTTGTCTCAACTCCTGAGAGATATCTCGAACAGAATGTTAAGCATTCGTCTGCCAAGTAACCTTCTACTATAGAAGCTTCTGCAGCAGCTTTATTTCACACATATCTTTTTAAAGTTTGTAAGTGTCTACATTAATAAGAAGAAAAGACTTTGTAAGAACATCACATATGATCAGATGCAAAGTCTGAACAAATTTAATTGTTATAAAGATTATCTCTCCATGGGGTACATCCAACGATAGAATATCGGTCCGGCTATGTTCGGTTCTCATGGAAAATGAATGACCACATGCCCCATCATATCAAAGAATGATGGTGGGAGAATCTTCTCTAGGTTACAAAGAGTAACTGCTATTCAGGATTCCAACTTCTCAAAAGTATTTGGATTTAGGACTTTAGAGCATAAGCCATTAAAAAACTTGGACAACTCAATTACAACAGATCTAACATTTTTGTTGGGCAACGTTACTTGTAAAGATAATGGGAGAAATTATTGCATCAATACATGATAATCATGACTCTTCAATGCCATCAACTTTCTTTCTTTGACGCGTGCATTTCTAGCTATATTAGAAGAATACCCATCAAGAACTCGAGCAGACTTCAACATCTTACATAATAATTCTTTTCCCTCCTTCTTCAAAGTAAAACATGAAGGCGGGATGATTTTTTTATTTCCATCCTGGATAATGTGAAGTCTATTCCTTATGCCCATCTCTTCGAGGTCATATCGAGAATTTTCAGTGTCCTTTGACTTCTCCATTCCTAGCAATGTGTGAATCAAACTCTCACATACATTCTTTTCTATGTGCATCACGCCAAGATTATGACATATAAGGTTATTCTTCCAGTATGACAGCTCATAAAATATACTTTGCTTTCTCCAGTTGTACGGTAAATTATCTACATCTCTAGTTTGATCTAGAACTTGACTTCCAGACAACATCTTAGGAGCACTTCCAAATTCTTCTTTGCCGTCAAATGATGAAGTATCTTTATGAAATTTATGATCCATTAGGAGGAACCTCATATGACCCATGAAACATGCTTTCTTACTATATGGTAGTCTCCATGAGCACACGTCTTTGTCATAGAAAGGACATGCAAGATACCCACTAGTTTGCCAACCAGATAGATAACAATATGCAGGAAAGTCACTTATCATCCACAGTAAGGCAGCATGCAACTTGAAAACCTCTTTACGATCAGCATCATAAGTATCAGCACCAGCTTCCCATAGTTCTTTTAACTCCTCAATCAACGGTTGCAGGTAGACATCTATGTCCATTCTAGGTTGAGTTGGACCAGGAATAATCATCGACAGGATAAAATTGGGAGACTTCATGCACAACCATGGTGGCAAGTTGTACAGAATCAATACGATGGCCCAAATGTTATATGCTAGACTCATGAGGCCAAAGGGATTAAATCCATCGGAAGTTAATCCAAGGCTAACATTGCGAGAATTTGAAGCAAACTCAGCATGCATATTATCAAACGTCTTCCATGCTGGAGAATCTGCTGGATGTCGTAGAATCCCATCCTTGGTACGACTTTCATCGTGCCACCAAATTAAGGGTGACAATTTCAAACACATGAACAATCTCTTCAACATAGGAGTCAAGGGAAAGTAGCACAGGACTTTACAAGGAACTCCTTTCTTGTTTGTATGAATGTTTTCTACACCAGCTTCGTCAATTTCAATTTCTTTATATCTAGAAGCACTACATTTCAAACATGAAGTCTTATCTGCAAAATCCTTCGATACAAAATGCAGTTATTTTTGCAAGCATCGAATTTATCATAGTCAATTCTAAGGTCCCTGATTATTTTCTGAATTCATAATAAGAGTCAAGCAACATCTCACCCTTTGGAAGAAATTCCTTCAAAATCTCAAGAAGCTCATAAAATGACTTATTACTCCAATTATTGACACATTTTATGTAAAACAACCTCACAACAATGTACAATTTAGAGTACTTCTTACTTCCAGGGTACAATTCATGTGCAGCAATCTCTAACAGTTTGTAAAATTACTCAGCTTCTGCATCATCATCAAATACAAATCGATGGTCGTCGTCTTCCATATTCTCTCCATCCTGTGATACACCATATGCATCATGCAACATGTCTCTCATGTCATCTTTGGACATGTCATTTTGTATTTGTGAATCCTCTGAGCTATCAAATAAACCCTCACCGTGAAAAATCCAATTTGTGTAGGTGGTCAAGAATCCATTCCATAACAAGTGTTCAGTTGCGACTTGCCGATTCTGCCTAGAACATTTAAGACCTGCTTACAAGGACATAAGATAGTCCCATCCCTGCTGGATTTTGAAAATGCATGCTCTATAAATTTAACCACCCCAAGTAAATATGTTTTGCTTGTTCTGTGTTCCTCATGGATCCAACTTTTATCTATCATGACTACCTATAACAATTAAGAAAAAAAAGGATAAGAATACAAAGTATTAAAAGTTGTTCCATAACTTAGTTTCAATACTAAAGGCTCCTATATAAAATGTTCATTAAGATTTTTTGTAACTCTGCGCTATTGTAGATTCCCATCAGTCATGTAGTTTTAGGTCATTGATCATTTAAAGTTCAACAATTCTACAATTTAAACAAAATTCTCAATACTTTTGCCATGATAATAGTCAATTGTAACCCAACGAAAAGTCCCATATAATCCTAGTATACAACTCAAACACATATATGACATGTGTGGCTCCTTTTGTTTAAAAACAATACAACACAGAAACAGAATCATCAGAATATAGTAAATACCAAATAAGCTCTACATAATAGACATAACTTCAATGCTCTATAATCTAGTCCTCATACAGAATTATGTGAAGTATATGTATCTTGGTCCTGACTATTTTTCCATTTCCAGTAGTTTTGCCACAACTCTCCCTCGTTCATGGGCCCTCTGAACTAGCAAAATGTTGATTGTCATATTCAGTTTTTGGTTCCAATTTTGACATCATCATAACTCACCAATATATTCTAGGTGTTTACGACATTGCTTGAAAATTGCTTCCCTCTTCTCCTCTCAAATACCAACCCATATCCCTTATTCTAGCTCCAGACTTCATGGACTGCCAACACCTGACTTCATAGACTGCCGAAGAAGGGGCAATGTAAGGATTAACCAAAGAAAAATCAAATGTAGAGAGGAGAAAGACGCAGAGGACACAACTAGATCAGGAAGACCCCTCCCCAAATTCCTATTTTTATGATTTCTCATACCCGCCAAATCACATACAAAATGCAAACATAGGACTCACTCCCCATTCAGGAACCCCCATGCCCTATTGCTGATAACGTGAAGAAAAATGACTAGTTTGGATGCCGAAAAATTTAATTAAGGGCTAGTTTGGTAGGATGTAATTGCAGTTCTTAACATTCAATTGGCTATTTTTCAGTTGTGTTTTTTATTTGGGTAGTTGTGTTGGTGTCTAATTCCTTAATTTGTAGTTACATCAGTCTTCACTTTTTGCCCCAAAATCAGTGAGTTGGTGTTGCGCCCCTTTCGGGTGCGGTCGGGTGCAGAGCGACCTTCCTGTCATTTTGACGGTGCTTTCCATCTATGCTACCTTTTATTTCTGGTAATGACAACCACAGACCACACGACACCATTCGAAGATACCTATTGTGGTAGATTTTACTAAGATCATCGGTTGCTGTGTGAATTAATTCACATACCAAATGAATGGGAGCATAAATGTGGAGTTTATTACGCATCCTACCAAATAGAAACATAGCCGTTTGAAACATAGGATTATGTTTGATCCGTTCTTAAATTCCTCGAACTACACCGGAGCACATCGTACCAAACAGGGCCTAACTGCAACCGACAACACCCAACCAAATAAAATTTTGATTCTAAAATTGGACATTTAATTGTAATGAACTACAGCTACATCCTACTAAACAGAGCCTAATCGAAACCAAACGAGTGCAGTGGATAGGCTATGCTAGTCATATTAGTTGGGTCTTTTGAAGAACGGTAAGAAGTTGAATATTATAGATACCTTGCAGCGGAGAGGCTCGGCTCAGGGGAAGTAGTACCTCCCTAATTAGTATAGTTGTTGCAAATTAACGGATTTGAGAATCCTACTATTAAGACTTGCTACTATTAAGT
Organism: Alisma plantago-aquatica; assembly: GCA_963693085.1. Taxonomy (NCBI): domain Eukaryota; kingdom Viridiplantae; phylum Streptophyta; class Magnoliopsida; order Alismatales; family Alismataceae; genus Alisma; species Alisma plantago-aquatica. Next base: position 86,267,014 of record OY856411.1, read on the forward strand.
GTCCATAGTGAGATATAAAGTCAAGAAGCCGCAAACCACCCTTCTAAATTGTTAAAAGTTTCCTAATAAGCACTTGATTTTGAAGATATGTCCTGTAAAATTTCCATAGATGTATATTTATTGCAGCATATCAATTTGAATTACTGAAACTGCCTCTATGGTTAGTTGATTAAAACTTCAATCTTCTCAAAAGACAATTGCCTCTATGGCTTCCTGATGCGATGATTTTGAGTCGCATTTATAGACCGATTTCATATGTGTTTTGTGCCTTAATTACTCATTTTCATGGATATTATTGCATAATTCACTTTATTTGGTCTTTGCCATCATTTTATATCAAATCCCCTTTGTTTCACTATTTTAAGCATTATTGATCATCTTATCATAAATCGTGTGGATTTACTTGGTCTTGTTGTGCAATTTCAGGAAGAACAAGTATCTTCTTCCGTCGATACCATCGACGGATGTCGATACCATCGACCAAGCCACAGGTTGTCAGCCGAGAAGAGCAATACAGAGTCGATACCATCGACACCCATGTCGATGGCATCGAGATGTCTCCAGGCTGCTGGCGAGGATGAATTCGATACCATCGACGCAAGTCGATGCCATCGACTCAAGGAGAGCTACAGCGTCGCTAAATGACAACAACCGACGCTAAAGGAGTCGATACCATCGACACCCAAGTCGATGGTATCGAGATCACCACAGGCGCTCAGAATAAAAGAAAGGAAAGCTGCCGCTAATCCGCTGGGTCGATACCATCGACTCGCGTCGATGGTATTGACGCCGGCAGATATGCGTTGGATTTGTTTTGATTTTGATCGGACGGCTGTTGTTATTTGACGACCTAATTAGGGACTTATACCTAATGACGGCCGCCCAGACGTAGGCAGGATCTCATTTTTGGATTTGCACGAGTGCCGAGGAGGAGAGAAAGGAGAACAGAGGCCGAGAAGCTCATCCCGGTTGATTCGGACGCTGCCGAAGACAATTTCCACCACCGATAGGCGGGGAAAGTTTGTGTTCTACGCCAAGGATCCACCGGTTCTTCTCCGTTCAGGGGTTTTTCCCATCTATTTCACGTTTTTCTTATGAATTCCCCAATTTCTACCATGTATTCGTGTAAGATGAACATGAGAGGCTAAAACCCTCAATCTTTAGGACCGGGAGTAGCCCGGGGATACATTGTATGATGATTTTATATTGATAATTCATATTTTTCTCTCATATCCGTGGTATAAATTCGTTTTCTCTATTGCTATTGTTATGTTTGATCACCATAATAATAAATTAATGCCCTTAATCACTTCGACAGAAGGATTAACGGTTGAAAAAAGACGAATTCTACATTAATTAATAAAACCCTTGACAAAGGAGTTGTAAAATTAATGGTGGGAACTGAGGGACCGATCTTAATGCGCTTAGTTTAGGGGAATGATTACTATGACGATGGAATCAACCTAAATCTAAGTAGTGGATTACACCACGACAGTGGGTAATTCTCATTTCAGGCCACTACCCGGATAGAGAGAGAAGTGTGAGGAATTATATGAAATCTAATACAATGTTGACCCGCGGTGAAACCGCCATCCTAAAGATATCCCTTTTAATTGATTAAATTAACCTTTAATCGATTGTTTTCTTTGTTTGATTTTTATTTTCTTTTAATTTGAACAACAAAACCTTACTTTGTAATCGGTCTAGCTGATTGCGATTAGTTAGTAGAAGTCTCCAATAATTCACGTATCCCTGAGTTCGACTCGGGCCTCACAAGGCCTATATTACTCGACGTGTATACTTGCGTTTAAGCGCGTAGTAAAATACACGTCAAGTTTTTGGCGCCGTTGCCGGGGATACGGCGAATTATTGTCACTTTGAGTGCTAAGAGCGGCCACTCTAGGCCACATTTTTTTTATTTATTTTAAAACAATTTCAAAAAAAAATTCCTTTATTTCTCTATAATTGTGTTGACTCGTTCAAAGCATTGTACTGAACCCCTATTTCCATATTTCAGGTGCTTTGCATGGTGCACACACGTAGTCGAGACTACGTGAATCGCACACCTGAGGTTCCATTTGCGGGACCAGAGGACGAGGACTACTACGAGGAGGAACACCACAGTGATATACATTCTGAATCTGAGCCAGAACAAGAAGAAGTAATGGCTGAAGCACAGACAATATGGGAGAAGATCAAGGCGTCTTCTTCCTCGGCATCAAAGGGGCCTATAAAGAAACAGGGGCTAAACATACCTACATACAAGATCGACCCAGCACTGATTAACTTGGTCAAATCTAACGCATTTCACGGACTGAAAAATGAAGATCCAGTGGCACACATTAGTCAGTTTGTGGAGAACTGCGATATGGTGAAGATAGATCGCTTTCCGCAGGATGTGTTGTATCTCAAGTTATTCCCAAGTTCCTTGGCTGGAGTAGCAAGAGAGTGGCTTCATAACCTCGATGACGAGTTTGTTGAATCATGGGATCACATGGTGGAGGTTTTCTTCGAGAGGTTCTTCCCTCCTGAGAAGACCAATGATATGATCCGGAAGATCCACAATTTCACCCAACAGGCGGGTGAAACTTATTCTGAGACTTGGGAGCGATTCCAAGTCATGTTGAGGAGATGTCCACACCATGGACTGGACAAGGAAACCCAAGTGAAAATCTTCTACTTTGCTCTGTCTGAACATGATAGAAGCAACCTGGACTCGGCTGGATCTGGATTTTTTCTGAATAACACCGATACCAGATGTTGGGAGATACTGAAAAACATGGCTAGGAAGCAGTCATGGGGTGACAGAGGTGCCGTGGAACATGTCAAGGCTGCTGGTGAATCCAGAATAGTGAGGGAGCTGAATGCCAAGTTAGATCTTCTAGCCAAGAAGGTGCTAACTAAGGAGGATGCATCTGATGATGGGGAGGCCCAAGTAAAGTTCATGCAACAACAGGGCTATAGAAACAATGACTATGCATGGAGAAAGGATAAGAAGTTTTCATGGAAGGATCCGAACAATTTTCTGCAGGATCCGGATGCCAAATCACAGCAAAAAGCTGAGGACAAAAACACTGAATTGCTAAGTCAAATGGTTCAGCAAAACCAAGAGATGATGACCATGTTTGGTAAACAATTACAATCTCAAGGTGACATTCTAACCAAATTTGGGCAGACGCTGCAAAGTCATGGAGCACAGATGCGAGCATTAGAGACCACCGTGGCACAGATTTCAAATGAAGTGGCGGCCATCAAGCACGTCAATCAACAGAAACCGGCTGAGATTGCGCATGTGCCACAAGCACATCATCAGGTCAAATACATGTCTGTGGTAAGCACTGAGGAGGAATCTCAGGTGCAAGAAGCTGTAGAAGAAAGAAAAATGACTTTCAATGTGAATGCAACACCGGCGATACCGTATCCACGCACTTACTATAGATTGCCGGGCAGAAACCATTTCTTCAGAAAATCAGAGAGAGTTGTGAGTATGGTATCTCCATCTAGGCAAGAGGAGCAGGTGCAGGTTGTTTGTGAACATGTGGAGACGTCTGAGGCGAGAGAGGAACCACAACAAGCTGCCACTATTGATGATGTCTCGCCAAAGCCCACGTCTGAGGGAATAATTGAAGCAAGCTTAGGGGAGGTAGCCCCGAAAAGCTCTTATGTGCCACCTCATAGGCGTGTTGAGGCAGCAGATGTTTCAAATGTGGTTAATCCTAAGTCAAAGAAAGAGCATCGTCACTTTAAAAAATTCCTGGAGATATTCCGAAAACTCCACATCAACGTTCCGTTAGTGGAGATGATCGAGAAAGTACCCGCCTATGGGAGGTTCATTAAAGAAATCATCAATAAGAAGAGGCGGATAAAAGATGATGAAATTTATTGGATGAATGAGACAGTGAGCTCTATGATTCACGGGAGTTCACCATAGAAGAGAAAGGACCCAGGAGGTTTTTACATTCCGTGTTCAATAGGTGGTCAACATGTTTCTAAAGCGCAATGTGATTCCGGCGCTAGTATAAATCTCATGCCTTTGGCTACATTTCAAAAGTTGGGGTTAAAAGAGATAAAGAAGTTGGATGCAACAATTGAATTAGCAGATGGGTCTACAGTGAGACCCTATGGAGTATGTGAAGATGTTCTCGTCAAAGTGGATAAATTCATATTCCCTGTGGACTTTGTCGTCATGGATATGCCACCACTCCAAAGCTGTGAAATTCTTCTAGGAAGACCGTTTCAAGCAACGACGGATGTCGTGACTGCCTTAGGCAGAGGTACTCTGTCTTTGGGCATTGGAGGAGATCGTGTTGAATTCAAATTACCGAATGATCCTCTAAGCCCAGTTCCCAAGGTGAAAAGATGATGATTGTCACACCGTCTAGCCTAAGACGTTAAACAAGGGCGCTTGTTGGGAGGCAACCCAACCATTGGTACATTAGGATAGTTTAGATATAGTTGTAGATTGCCTTTATTTCGTTTAAATTTTAGTGTAAAGAAGATACCTTGATCCTTTTTGTTCAATGTGCAGGCACAGGCAGGGTCGATACCATCGACACACTGGTCGATGGTATCGACATGGGTTCAGGTTGACAGCTGCAAAAATCGCACTGAGTCGATACTATCGACGGTCCCGTCGATGGTATCGACATACCTACAGGCAGGCTGCGCAACACAGGTCGATGGTATCGACATGCCAGTCAATACCATCGAGATCTCTGGAGATTTTCAGAAGAAATCGACTCAGTAGAGTCGATACCATCGACACACAGGTCGATGGTATCGACATTTATAAGTGAAAAAGGCGGCAACCGGACTCGCAAGGCAGTTGCCCTAATCAGTGAGTCGATACCATCGACTTCCGTCGATGGTATCGACGGGCACACAGCAGTGTCGGTGTCAGTTATTCAAGATGGGGTTATTGGAAAAATGCAGTCACATCATCCCGAGCAAATCCGGACCCTACGGCCCCGCAATACCCGCCTCCACCACCATCGGACTGATCTGGTATCACTGTTCCGCCCTTAAGTTAGTTTTTGACTATGAGGCCATAGTCGAATTCAAGCTTAGGGGGGTGGCTGGAACAACTCTATCTTTTATCTTTTCTTTAGTTGTTTTTAGTTTCTACTTTGTTATTTGTTTTTGCAATTTTAAGTTTTTATTTAGGATCCACATCTATCTAGTGTAATCGTGGATGTCTTAAAAATTGTCAAAAATTGTCATCTTGCTGTTTTCATGGGGAAATTAAGGGAATTTAAAATTTTTCTGTGTCATTTGGATAGCTTTACTTGGTTGTCCTTGGGGAACTTGTTCTATGAAAATGATTGATTATGTCAACTTTGAAGCAATATGTCATACTCACACCCCCATTGACTCATGAAAAGTGGATAGTAACGGTTGTTTGAGCCTAACCTAATCAAATGGTAATGAGACCTTAATCAGATGTAAGAGAAAGAACCCTTTAAACTACTACACATGTCAGTAAGGAGGGACACATAATTTTCTTCTAAGGTTCAGTCACTTAATCTTGTGATCATTCCACCCCATTTTCTATAATCTACCCAAGAATTGGAAGTAAAGTGCAGTTTCAATTTCTTTTGTGTGCATAGCATGTAGATAGGATTTGCATTGTTATTTTCATACTTTTGCATAAAACGAGAAAAAAAAATGTATAGTGATTCATGCACATTACCTTTAGGTGCATGTCATGTAGTTGCACTCATAACTTTCATGATTTTCACGCATAAGTACATCATGTACCTCAGGTTGTCTTACAAAGTGATCTAAATTGTCCCATACCCTCACAATAGTAAAAGATTTCCAATCATGAAGAAAATAGCCTAACACATGTATCTCTAAGCAATTATGGATATGTGGGCTAAGAGGAAAAGAAAAAAAAAATCTGAAAGAAAAAAAAATTTTGAAAAAAAAAAGAAGAGAATTTAGAAGGAAATGGAATAAGAGGGAGAAAGGAATGATATCACTTGTATAACAGGGGATTTGAGTACATGATGTGACTTGAGTAGATTTCTATCTCATTTTGAGGTAGAAGGTTAGTGCATGCATCATTCCACCCACTTTTAGGCATTAGGGCATTCTTAATGTGCATTTGCATCATTTAGGGCATTTTGTTATATGCATTTTGAAACTGTGTAATACTTCCAAATTCTTCCATGAACCACCCATTCCATCCACCCGTTGCTCGAATTGGTAGGTCACCATGATTTTCTCCTCACTCATGATTATAAGGAGGACTGCTTCCATGTAGATGGTAGTTAGGGCGAGCAACGTAGTTTAGGCGATCACAAGATGCACCATGGCTGAATCGGCGAACTTTATTATGTTAACTGCCTTATGTGATAGTGTTCATCGGTTTGAAGGATAATTTCTTTTATTGATGATTATTGTCGCCTGTAGGGTAATTACTGTTCTGTGATTAGGAAAGTCCGGTTTGAGAACGTTCAGTGGGAGTCATGTGGGATGTGGGGTGATGTGTTGATTGTTAGTTGACATCTGCAATTCTATTCTAAGGATTAGTTGCTCGAGGGCGAGCAATGTTTAAGCTTAGGGGAGTTTGATGCGATGATTTTGAGTCGCATTTATAGACCGATTTCATATGTGTTTTGTGCCTTAATTACTCATTTTCATGGATATTATTGCATAATTCACTTTATTTGGTCTTTGCCATCATTTTATATCAAATCCCCTTTGTTTCACTATTTTAAGCATTATTGATCATCTTATCATAAATCGTGTGGATTTACTTGGTCTTGTTGTGCAATTTCAGGAAGAACAAGTATTTGCTTCCGTCGATACTATCGACGGATGTCGATACCATCAACCAAGCCACAGGTTGTCAGCCGAGAAGAGCAATACAGAGTCGATACCATCGACACCCATGTCGATGGCATCGAGATGTCTCCAGGCTGCTGGCGAGGATGAAGTCGATACCATCGACGCAAGTCGATGCCATCGACTCAAGGAGAGCTACAGCGTCGCTAAACGACAACAACCGACGCTAAAGGAGTCGATACCATCGACACCCAAGTCGATGGTATCGAGATCACCACAGGCGCTCAGAATAAAAGAAAGGAAAGCTGTCGCTAATCCGCTGGGTCGATGGTATCGACGCCGGCAGATATGTGTTGGATTTGTTTTGATTTCGATCGGACGGCTGTTGTTATTTGACGACCTAATTAGGGACTTATACCTAATGACGGCCGCCCAGACGTAGGCAGGATCTCATTTTTGGATTTGCACGAGTGCCGAGGAGGAGAGAAAGGAGAACAGAGGCCGAGAAGCTCATCCCGGTTGATTCGGACGCTGCCGAAGACAATTTCCACCACCGACAGGCGGGGAAAGTTTGTGTTCTACGCCAAGGATCCACTGGTTCTTCTCCGTTCAGGGGTTTTTCCCATCTATTTCACGTTTTTCTTATGAATTCCCCAATTTCTACCATGTATTCGTGTAAGATGAACATGAGAGGCTAAAACCCTCAATCTTTAGGACCGGGAGTAGCCCGGGGATACATTGTATGATGATTTTATATTGATAATTCATATTTTTCTCTCATATCCGTGGTATAAATTCGTTTTCTCTATTGCTATTGTTATGTTTGATCACCATAATAATAAATTAATGCCCTTAATCACTTCGACAGAAGGATTAACGGTTGAAAAGAGACGAATTCTACATTAATTAATAAAACCCTTGACAAAGGAGTTGTAAAATTAATGGTGGGAACTGAGGGACCGATCTTAATGCGCTTAGTTTAGGGGAATGATTACTATGACGATGGAATCAACCTAAATCTAAGTAGTGGATTACACCACGACAGTGGGTAATTCTCATTTCAGGCCACTACTCGGATAGAGAGAGAAGTGTGAGGAATTATATGAAATCTAATACAATGTTGACCCGCGGTGAAACCGCCATCCTAAAGATATCCCTTTTAATTGATTAAATTAACCTTTAATCGATTGTTTTCTTTGTTTGATTTTTATTTTCTTTTAATTTGAACAACAAAACCTTACTTTGTAATCGGTCTAGCTGATTGCGATTAGTTAGTAGAAGTCTCCAATAATTCACATATCCCTGAGTTCGACTCGGGCCTCACAAGGCCTATATTACTCGACGCGTATACTTGCGTTTAAGCGCGTAGTAAAATACACGTCACTTCCCTTTTGTAGAAAGCACTAGTTCCCTTACAAATCTGGTGTTCATTTCATATAGCATGGTGGTGGTGGTAGTTTGCACTAAAACAATATGGTGTTCTTACCTTGTCAGTTAGTGGGACGTCAGTATAAGGTGTATCTCTTTCAAGGTATTCAAATAGCAGCTAATTCTTTCAGACTCAATGGGAGGCAGATGATCGGGGAGCCGCTGTGTCGAAGACGAACCTTGCTTTGCGTGGTCGGGTCGGAGGCTGGGAGGCAGCCGTACGAAAGTGATGTATGCTGTGGGGAGACTCGGAAAGGGAAGTCCACCGTGGGGGGTCGATGGAGGCGCTCTGCTGCTGGGCTGCTTGGTGGCTGGGCTCCGATCGGTGGTTGGGCTCAGATCAGCGGCTTCCGGGGAGGTAGGTGACAGTTGGAGTCGGCGATCGGGAAGTTGTGGTGTCGCGCGAGAGTCCTTGTCTTTGTGTGACAGGGTCACGCGGGCTGGGATATGCTCAAACTGTTTCACAATGCACGGGCGTTTACGGGGAGAGACCGAGAGAGTGTGGAATTTTTCCCCTTTAGTCTGTCCTTCTGTTACATTTTTTTTAGATTCAATTAAAATGAGTAAAAATTTGTAGCTACATCTTATTTATTGAGGTGGCTACAATTATTTAAGTTACACACAATTAAATTTTATAAGTAAAAATAGCTCTCGCTACATATAAATTAAATGTAACTTAAACAATCATAGCTAAATCATCTTTTTTTTGTAGTGGTAATGGATCATTAGAAATAATCCCCACAGATATTAGTGGACGTTTTCCACCATGTTTTAAAGGGGAAATATATTTTGCAACCTTTATTGATAACTATTCATGATATATGTTCCACTACTTATTAAATGACAAAAGTGACGTTTATCAAACCTTTAAGGACTTTATGATTGAAGTGGAGAAACATTTGGATAAATTTATTATTATAGTCAGATCAAATAGGGGAGGTGAATATTATTAAAGGTTCACTGAGATTGGTCAAAGAAAGAAACTATTTGCAAATTTCCTTCAACAAGAGGGAAATGTACCTAAGTATACAATGGTGGCACACCAATTCAAAATGGTGTAGCTGAAAGAAGGAATTAAATATTATAGAAAATGGTCTGTGCAATGCTTTGTAATTCATCCCTTCCTTATAGAATGGGGTTTTCATGCCTTGTCCCCGCTAAAATATTCCCCTCCCCCAATTTGCTCCTTCATCGTCAGTTTTCATTGGACAACTGACAACTATGGTCTAATAGTAGATCAAAACTTTTTATTTCTATATGTATGTAGATGTCAATTTTTCTGTTGGTAAACGACGACTATGTTAGACAATTTTTTTTGGTTTAGGAGTTAGTCGTCGATTTATCTCTAGCAACTGATGACTAAAACCCTAACCGATGGAAACTTTTTTATTTAGATTTGGACTTAGTTGTCAGCTTTCACAAGTAACCGACGACTATAATAGTTTGTCGTCCTTTTTTCAGAAATACCAACGAGTAAGGGTTTAATAGAACCTGCACTAAACAAACTTCTCCCCATTCTCTATTTCATCGTGATTTCTATAGCCTCCGCCTCTGCTCTTCTGGCGATTCTGGTGAGTCCTCTCTTCTCCTGTAGTTGCTTCCACTCTTCCTCCAGTCGTTGCCACTCTCTCTACGCTCACTTGAGAAGCTACTCGCACTAGGTGTTGTGCCTTGCCGATTTCGCTTTCTCTGTGCTCGCCTTGAGGAGCTACTGTTGGTAGCCACCGGAGTAGCTGTTGTTGCTAGTTTGGGAGGACGCGAGCTTGGGAGGACGTTGCACCTTGGGCCTGCGATATCCACCGCCTACTTCCTCTACTTCTATGTAAGAAATTAGGTGCCAGACCTTGGACCTTGGACCATGGACCTTGAGGATGCCAAACCTAGTGAGCTTGGATCGAAGCTTCTACTAGTGAGATTAGGTGTTTGCTTCCCCTACTACTAGGTAAAGAGAGCTCCCTTATACCACCATGTCACCCATGGACAACTAATAAGATGTGATTCATAATCTACATTACTCCTTGTTGTTTTGTTTCATATCTTAACTGTTGTACGTATGTTCATAAATATGGCCCTTAAACATGGTTAAGGCTACATATCCCCTAAACAACCCAATATTGTAGTTACCTTGTTGAAAGTGAATCACTTTTTCTATGCTTAGTTACTTAGTTCTCTTGCATTGATTAGTGTTAATTAGGCCTAGTTTGGCCGCCATTTTCGAGAATGCAGGTACTTTGTACAGTGATTAACGGTCGATCACATTGTGAGTGGAATTCGTAACTGCTGTTCCGTAAATAGTGTAACGGTGATGGAAGACATCTCAAGGCACGCCGAATTCAGAGGTATTGATAAAGCTCACCTCGGGTCTGATCCCCTGTCTTATTTCATCGGTCTTATTCACAAACTTGCTGTGAAGTCCGTAGGCTACGTGCAGCAGACCTGTCACGCCACCTTAAAAATACCCACGCCATCTACGTGATTACCAGGAGTTACAATGTGGGCGGCCAAACTGGGTCTTAGGATTGATATATCTTAGTTAGTGTAATTTTCCTTCTTTTCATAGTTTGTTAACCTTAATTTCTAGTTTACCTTAGGTCATCTCTCCCTTCCAAGATCATGAATAATTTATTCCTTGATGATGAACATACATGTACACTGAAGATGTTTAAATCAATATTAATGAATATGGTACCTAGACTAGGGTATGATTAAGAAAACTGACGACTATGTCCTAACATGAACTAAATATTTTTTTCAAGTATGGAGATATGTGTTGGTTTATGAAATTATAATCATCGACAATTTGTAGTTGCATTGTCAATTTTACACTAAACCAATGACTATGAACCAAACACTCTTCATTTGAAAATGGAGCCAGTCATTGGTCTTTACATAAATAAACGACGAAACTGTCCTAACCTGGGCCAAACATTATTTTAGATATGGAGATAGGCGTTGGTCTTCTTTACATAACTGAAAACTATGGATCCTATCGGTGTCGGTTCTTTTTTGGTTACAATCGAGGCCGACTATGTGTCGTCGGTTTTGGAACCGACACCATAGGCTTCTATGTTTACTGTCTCCTACTTAAGTGTCGCTTGGAAACTAACATAAAAAGTCCATTTTAATTGATGTTAAAGGTAATATTTGTACTAGTGTGAGAAGGCATTTGACTCAAGAACCACTAGTGCTTTCATTATTTGTTACCCACAAAGATCAAATGGATATAGATTTTACTCTTCATCTCACCCATAAAAAATAGTTGAGACATGTAAGGCTGTATTTTCAGAGGATCATCATCTTAGTGGAAATGACCTACTTTAGGTTATATTCTTTGACGAAATGCAAGATAGTTCTCTTACACCTGCACCTAGTCAAATACGTATAGGCTATCCAATTTTTGTTTCCATTAACAATTGTCAAGTGGATGAGCCAATAGAAGTATATCAAGCTCACACTCATGATGAATAACAACCTGAAGAGCCTACAGGCTTTGGAGAACCCAATGTTGAATTAAGAAGATCTACAAGATCATGGATGCTTGCCATCCCATCTGACTATGTTGTATACCTTCAAGAGCCAAATATAGACTTTGGTTATATCAATCCCTTATCTTTTTCACAAGAAATGTATTGTGAAAATTCCTGGACTTGATGCAATGAAGGAGGAACTAGCATCCATGAATAAGAATCAAGTATGGGACATTGTACCTTTACCATAGAGTATTAAACCTATTGGTTGCAAATGGGTCTCTAAGAAGAAAAGGAACTCAAATGATGAAATTGAGATGTACAAAGCTAGATTATTTGCAAAGGATTTCATACAAAAGGAAGGAGGTGATTACAAAGAGACTTTTTGTCCAGTCTCATCACAGGACTCTTTTAGAGTAATCATGGTCTTAGTTGATCATTTTTATCTTGAGCTACACCAAATAGATGTGAAAATGACATTTTTTAATGTGAATTTATATAGAAGGAGTCTATATGAAACAACTAGAAGGTTTCATTAACAATAGTAAAAGTGATATGATTTACAAACTAAAGAAACCCATTTATGGACTTAAACAAGCATCTCGACAATGGTATATAAAGTTTAACACCAGTATATCAACTTTTGGGTTTAGACCTAATATTGTTGATAGAAATGAAGCCATTTGGCCTGAGCAAGAAAGGACAAATACTTTAATCATGACTGATGTAGCTGTGAAAGGGAACTGGGCTACGATAGCTATTATCATTCTAGATGCAAATGGAGAATGTATTGGAGGAGTTACTAGGTCTATCAAGGTCATTTCTATTCCAGAAGAAGAAGCTAGAGCCATTCAATTTGTTTTGTAGATCAGTAAGGAGAAATGATACACACAGTTTACAATTCAATTGGATAATATGATAGTTATTGAATCCATCGAGCGCACTAATGATCATATGCCTACATTACAACCTTGGATTCACTCCAACCAGAGAGACCTAAATGACATTGATGATGTGATGATTATGAAGGCCAATAGGGACTCACTATGTCTGGTTGACTCCCTCGCAAAACATCATCTTAAAAACACTCAGTAAGATCGATAGTATGTTGACCCTCCTCTCAATCCTATAGTTCATCCTCTACCCTTTCCTCTCTGTAATGGTAGAAGTTCTAACAAGTTTCTATATTCAGTAGGAACTGTGTGTAACCTTTTTTTCTCACATGTAAGAGGAGAGTGTGATGAATAAAATGACCTACTACCCCCCCCCCCCCCAAAAAAAGTGAATAGGTGTACATAGCTCGAGGTCTATGGGAATAAGATTATAATATTGATTCTTTATGTAGATGATATTCTACTAGCAAGTAATAACTTGAGCATATTACATGAAACCAAATATTTTCTTTCTTCTAATTCTGAGATGAAAGATATGGGTGAAGCCATATGTACTCGATATGGAGATTCATAGAGATCGGCCTAAAGGCATACTTGTAGTATCCGTAAGGCTTATATATCTCATGTTTTAGAGAAGTATGGAATGAAAAATTGTTCATCTGGACCTACACCTATAGTTAAAGAAGATAAGTTTAACTCCAAACAATGTCCTAGTAATGACATTAAAGGAACGAAATGAGGAAGACACCGTATGCATATGAAGTTGGGAGTCGATAATATCTCAAGATATGCACCCCAATGGACATTTCTTTTTCTACTAGAATGCTTGGCTATTACAAAAGTGACCTAGACATTGACCATTAGAGAGTCATGAAGAAAGTGAGGCACTACTTACAAGGGACAAAGGATTACATGCTTACATATACAAGGACAAACCAACTTGAGATTATGGGATATTCAAATGCAGATTTTGATGGTTGTCTAGACAGTATGAAGTCTACGACATGCTATGTTTTCCTACTAGATAGTGGTGGAGTGTCATGGAGGAGTGTTAAACAAAATACTACAGCTTCAACCACCATGGAAGTTGACCTTATAGCTTGCCATGAAACATCATCACATGTAATTTGGCTTAAGAATATGAAACAATATCTTAAAGTTGTTAATTCAATTTATAAGCCAATACAGATATATTGTGATAATGAAGTTGCATTCACTTTTTCTAATACTGATAAAAGTACCACTACATGCAGACACCTAAACACAAAGATCTATGTTGTTAATGAGCAAGTTAACAACAAGATCATTGGTCTACAATATAGGGTATCAGATCCTCTAATAAAAGGGCTAGCTCTAGGATTCTATACATCTCATGTAAAATATATGGGTCTGAACAGATCATTTGAAGTGTAATTAATGTAGTTTGACAATGTAATATATATTGTGTGATCATATATTGGACTCACTATCTCTATTTTAATATTAGTTATAACATAATGTCAGTTATGACATAAAGTTTGATCAAATAATAGATTTGAGATCGAACTATTCATAAAGTTATACCACTACACATAAGATGTTTAAATATTATAGTATATGGAAGGTATGACTCATTTATTGGATAACAACTGCAATGACTCATATCTGATATTTTATTAGAACTATTTATATTGAGCATCAATGGAAAATTAATAAATATATTATGGTCATGGTATTTTGGGCCAACTGAGAATATGTTAAATATCTTTTTAAGTGTGGCCCAAAATAATTATGTGTTTATTGGTTATTAAGTATTTTCTGTAGGGATGCATCTGTTGGTTTGGACAGGTTTCCATAACTAACGTATTTCTTCATGATGGAAAGAGAGATAATAGATTTATTATTTATATGGGTTGGGTCTTGTAACATCCCATGATTTGAGGCCTCAGATAACATGATCTTAAAAGGAATGATTGGACTAGCCATATCACCAAGGTGAACCTCCTCTTTTGGGAACCCATCACTAAAGAACTCCATAGTTAAGCATGCTCAACATGGAGTAGCACTGGGATGGGTGACATGTCGGGAAGTTGATCCTGGCATGCGCGTGAGTGAGGACAAAGCGCGTAGTTAAGGCTAGTGGTGGTCTGTAGGGACATTCGTCATTCCTGAAACTCTACTAGAGACTTGGGCAGTGGGACCAGGGGTTTACAGAATGGTATCAGAGCCATAACCCCTCCAATAGGTGGGGCCCACATGGACATGGCATGCCAGTCTTGATCCGTGCAGTCCAGGCATGTAGGAAAGGGATGTCCATGGTTGACGTAGCCACCCTTGCACTGGTATTCCGTGATTGGGAGATGGGTGTCCATGGGCCATTGTGGGTCTGCAATGAAATGGGGAAGAGATTATGAGGCATTGAAGTTGAGCCTTAATGAGGACGTCAAGAGCCTAAGTGGGGGAGATTGTATAACATCCCATGATTTGAGGCCTCGGATAACATGACCTTAAAAGGAATGATTGAACTACCCATATCACCAAGGTGCACCTCCTTTTTCGGGAACCCATCACTAAAGAACATCATAATTAACTGTGCTCAGCTTGGATTAGTACTAGGATGGGTGACCTGTGGGGAAGTTGATCCTAGCATGCGTGTGAGTGAGGACAAAGCACGCAGTTAAGGCTAGTGGTGGTCTGTGGGGAAAATCATCATTCCTGAAACTCTACTAGAGCCTTGGGAAGTGGGCCCAAGTGTTACAGGTCCCCTATCTAGAGAAGCTATCTAGTAATCAACATCCATCGTTAGAGGGTCCACAAGCTAGGGAAACCAATACCCATCCCAAAAGACATTTGTTCTCGTCCATTATACGTCTTCCGATTCCAGGCGATTCTCCTATCACATTCATCTCATCGCTTTCGTTCGTTGCTTCCATCATGGATCAAAATCCAAATATCATGAAGACTTTGCATACTTTCCGTATGTAATTGTTTTCATGCCCAAAAACAGCCTTGGAATCTATGGTTGCAAAGGAACACTTTGTTGTATGGAATACTGACGCAGATTCATGGTGCCCATCTCCTACCTTGTTAGGCTGGAGTTTTAGGATCTCCTCCTATGTGTGAAGGATTTTTTATTCGACTATGAGACTTGTTTCACCATTCCATGTGATGAGCTAGTCTTTAAATCTCACATACAGACACTATAATGATCAACCATTCTCATTCGAACTTCACTTCACAAAAATGGATGTTATTGAAATACAGATGCACAAAAAAGCTATAACATAATGAATCTTAGATGTAATCTCCATGTAAACCTTTTTCCCAAGTTTCCCTATCATTTCTATCCTTTATGTCATTTATCTTTAATTAGTGGAATTTATAGTGGTTTAGTGAACATTTATTCACTAATTGTACCAATATAAGGGTTTATGCACAAATACCTCAGTGAAAGCTTAATTACCATAACTTAATTACCATAATTAAGTTCTCTAAACCTTAATATAACTTTTTGATATGATTTGAAAACATAAAATGAGGCTAAGTTTCAAATTTGGTTCGATTTGGATGTTGTTTGTGCAAGTTATGCAATTTTAGGTACATTCTGGACTTTTATGCAATTTACCCAATTGGGAGGTTTTCTTTGCAAATTGTCAACTGAACTTTATTTCTTAGATATTCCCTTACCATTAAAGAGATTTTAAACCATTGGAGAACCTAGTTTCACCTTGGTTTGATGGTATTTCTTTCCAAGGGCATTATAGGGATTACCCTCTTTATAAAGGTGCTTATCTTTAAAAGCTATCAACCAATGAGGTTATTTCCTTCTTGAAAAATAGTGGGGATGGCCATGAAAGATCTGTGGGCTCTTAGGACCGAATTTTGATATCCAAGAAGTGTCCATGAGTTGTCCTCTTGCATGTCCATCAATCCCTAGGCTAAAGACACATGGAAAGTCCCTTAAGACACCTCATGTGTCACCTCTTTCTATATATAGCCATGTATACCCCTTCCCAACTCACAATTCAAAAACTCTTTCTCTCCTTTTATTTCCTCTAGCTTAGATAATAGTTCCTTCTGTATTTGGCCACGAAGTTGCTGTCCCAAGGTAATAGAGGGAGCCTACCTTGGTGAAGAAGGCTCCTAGGGCTTCCAAATTGCTCTATTAGGGTTTTTAAAGCTCCTCCTTGGTAATTTCAACCAAAACTAGTAAGTTTCCTCCCTTCCTTCCCTATTTTCATACTGTTAATCTTCCTTACACCTTCTTCTAGGTCAGAACCATGACCATACATGGTAAAACTCCACCAAAAACCCTAAAACATCTCATCTCCATGCTCTTTTGCTAGGGTTTGCACCTCTAAAGTGGAGAAGGTGATCTTTGCTCAAAAAAGGAGCTTGTCTTGGAGCAACCAGACCTTCTAATCTCGGAATCCTTTCTTTTTAAACCTTATTACCTTTTATAGGCAAGTTTTGTTAACCCCCTTCTCATATATTGCTTAGTACATGCTTAAAACCCATGCTTCTATGTTGATAATCGATGATTTTCATCTCTTTTTACCATGTTCTTCTATGGTTTTGGTTTCTTGCTGTTTTACCTTCTTTAGAAGCTCTAGTTTTGTTACCTATGAAACTTCAAACCTGATCTTGGTCGAATGGTGCTTTCTTCCTCTCCCTCTCTCTTCAATTATCTCAATCGGTTTGATGATGCGGCAATTTCCTAATGGTCAGTATTGAAAAATTCATATCTTCTCAACCTCTTATCCAAATGTGACAAATAAATAAGTTTTGGAATTGGAAAATTAATTTCTATGTAATAAAGTATTTTCAAGGTCTGATTTCATAAAACGAATTTAATGCATAAAATACATAAAAATTACATCTTAATCATCATACCACCGAAATGAACATAAAAATATCTTTTCTTGATCAAGAGAACCTAATAAGTTCATTGGTGATATTTTCAAAAGATAAATCCGAATTTTGCTAAAAGGTTCTGAAATTAGGGTTTCTATACATAAATGTGTACTATGTACTCTAATACATGTTAATACATTGAAAATAGGCAAAGTGGAACTTGGACTCAATTAAAATGGTGAAAGTTAGTAATTGATATCAGTAAGAGAGGTATTTGAAATTCCCTATATATGTATGTGTAATCCTTCTTTTTGTATTTGCATTCCTTACACCCTATGTTGGGATAATTGCTGCCAAACCCTATATTTCCCTAATATGGCTTAAATTAACCCTAAATATTCTATTCTTGAATCCTAATGTTGTTCATGCCTCAAATTAGATTATAATTTCTTCTTGTTTGGGTCTTATACCCCACTGCCATGCTTATTGAATATTATGACTACTCTTGCCATGACTACTTTTCTATCATGTGAACTTATGTTCTATTTAATTTAAAGTAGAGGTACTTATGTACAACCACCCACAGAGGGCATGTAAATAAATGCCATGGGGAATGCCTTATTCTCCCCATAATATTATGGGTGACTGGGAATGTCTTATTCTCCCCTCACCTAAGGTTAGAGGTCTGGTAGGTGCCTCAACCCTACTTAGTTAGGTAGGCATAATTATCTTACATGCAAATCCTTTTTGATATAATTGTTAATGGCAAGTTTCTTTTGAATATAGCCTCATAGTCTTGTTATCTTTATCATATGATGAACCCTAGCCTATTTTTATTTGTTGTACTTATTTTGATATCCTAGATTAGTTTTGTGACACATACCTTGTTTTCTTTCCCCTTTTGTTGGGTGCTTTCCCAACCACCCAGTTGCTGGTGCTGAGCAAGGAGAAGGACAAGTTTGAAGTGTTGGATCAATGGGCTCTAGAAGGGGGGGTTGAATAGAGCTTCACAAACTTCACAAAAGTGATTAGACCACCAAATTATATTAAGTGCAGAACTGAAATCAAAACAGCAATTTGATGTCCTAAACTAGCATACAAAGCAAGGATAAGAGACAAGGAATAGCATGCACTTGGACAGGTGGTTTAGAGTGGTTACATGTCCTAAACTTAGGAGCAATGTCAGTCCACTACCTAGAGTTGGTTAGGCTCTAGGATTTGTAACTTGGTTCTCTTATATATATCACACAATAAGATTACAAGCTACAACTACCAACCATACAAGGACTTATATATCAAGCCAAGATCTTCTACCTCACCAAGGACTTACCCACCAAGCAAGTAGTCTTCCGCCTTCTTCAAAGGACTTACCCACTCTTGCTCTAGTCTTCGGCCTTGCAGGATTTACCTATCTTGCTTGAGCTTTGCCTTGCACCTCTCCTTCACTTGGAGAGCTTTAGCACCTTCCTCCTTCACTCGAAGGCCTGGAGCAGCTAGCCTTCTTCTCCTTCACTTGGGGAAGAACAGCAACCTTCTTCTCTTTCACTCGGAGAAGAAACTTCAATCAATCTTCATAGAGAATGGAAATGGGAGAAGTGGAAAGGAGAGCTTTACAAGATTACAAATGATAGCTCTCATACATGGGATCCTATCTCACTCATACTAACGAATTTGCTTTGAAGGTAGAGAGAGAAAGGGGCTCAAAGGATTAGAAACCACTCAACTAAGGCTAGGACCAAGCATATGTGAATGAGCAACCTTGGAATGAAGTCCAAGAGGTCCTATTTATAGTTGAGGGTGTCCCTTTGAGGTTGGGAGAGTTAAGGGGCACAAACTAGCCGTTTTACAACTTGCAACGGATCTATTTTGAGTCCCACCTACTCCTCTAACGGTTGGAATTGCTTTTTCTGCATTCCAGTACAGTCTGATCGGTCGAGTTTCAATAAAGGCAACTCGGCCGAACCACTAAACGACAAGTCTGAAAGATAGACTATCGGCTGAGTTCCCTTGGAGAAACTCGGCCGATCGGTCGACTTTCAACTTGGACCGATCAGTGGATCGACCGAGTTTCCCACCATAGGAACTCGACCGACCAGGGATCGGCTGAGTTGGTAACTCAGCCGATTGCCCAGAAAATTCCAGAATATATGG
The DNA here is from genome assembly GCA_963693085.1 of Alisma plantago-aquatica. Classification (NCBI taxonomy): domain Eukaryota; kingdom Viridiplantae; phylum Streptophyta; class Magnoliopsida; order Alismatales; family Alismataceae; genus Alisma; species Alisma plantago-aquatica. Next base: position 86,286,575 of record OY856411.1, read on the forward strand.
ATCGGCTGAGTTTGGAATTCGGCCGACCAAATCCCTGTTATGGGTATTTTGGAATTTTCGTAAAACTGTACAAATGATGGATTTTTGAGTCCCAATCAATTTATCCATCTTAGTTACAATACAAAACATGAGTATAAGTGATTACATTAATTGGTCTAAGCCTCTAAGGGCTATATTACAAAACGGTCAAAAGTCACATGTTTTGCATGTGCTGGATGAGTAGCTTTGGAGTTGAATGTGATTCTTTTCTTGTACCTAATGTCTGAAACAATCTCAAATAGATTTGTTAGATACATATGAATGGAATGGTTAAGTCATTATCAAAATATGGGCAATGTGCGACACCTAGGTCAACATTCTCCCCCTTTTTGACAATGACAAACCATTCCTCAACATATTGAAAAGAATGTGAAAGTTATACCTTTTCTTAGGGAATTGCAAGGGGATGCAAATATGATCAATTTGTAGTGCTCCCCCTCAATTCATGCTTACTCATTCCTAAATGGTTAGTTAAAAAACAAGCAACCACAACACATATGTATATTATATGATTCTAAGAAAGTCTAGATGCATTTCAGTTAATAGACAAGAAAAGAACCATACAAGCAATAAAAACAATATGATTGAGCTTTTTCTCCCCCTTTGTCATCTCAAAAAGGTAGGGGGGTAGAAGAGCATAAAAGCAAGGTCTTCTCCAACAAAAACACTCAATCAAATCACTCCACAGAAAGACAGAGGAACACCAAGATAAACCATGAAAGCAAAGCATGCCATTAATCAAAATATGGAAAACACTACAAGATAAACCATACGAAGCGTTTCCATAAACCATAAAACAAAACTACACGGATATCATAGAGTAGAAATAGTACAACTCAGATGATGTGCCTAATGTATATAGTACAATCATAGTCCAAAGAGATATAACATGGTCATCTTAGACTAAAACTAGACACATCAGCCTCTAAGCTAAACTACTCTATGTCTACATCATCAACAGCAGCATCCATGTCCTCGTCTGGCCGATAGTCCTCATCGCCATCATCAGAAGGAGGAGCAGCATCCGGTGTAGCCTCGGCATCATGATCAGCATCTTCGTCATCATCCTCGTCTTCAGCATCCGTCGTAGTAGCCTCATCAGCATCAGTCTCAGCATCCTCCTGGTTAGGCATATCCTCGTCTGGAGGACCAGAAGCACTCCCGGGCCACCTCGCACTCTGCTCGGACCAAGACATGCCTAGAGCATGTAACTCATAGGCAACCTCAATGGGGGGAGCAGAAGAAGTGTATTGGGCCAGAAGCTCAGACAGACGACCACCTGGGAGCGCCAGAACTGGGGAAGGGCATCCACCTGCAGAGGGTTCATCGGAAGCAGAAAAGGGTGGAGCAGGGTAAAACTGGCTATACGCGTAAGAGGTGTAGTCACCACCGGGGTAGGGCTCGTAGGTGGGGTAAGGCTGAGGGCAGGATAAAGACATGGAGGACATGATGTGGCACAGATCCTGATGATGGTGTTGCTGGACCTGCATGTTGTAAGCCTGCTGGTGCATGAGATACCCCATGAGGGCCTCATTTGAAACGTGGAAATCAGCAAAGGCAGGCTGCGGAGGAGGCTGGAAGGAAGGCTCAGGTGGAGGAGGGGCAGCTGTGGAGGGTGGAGGTGCAGCTGAGGAAGGTGGAGGTGGAGGTGGAGGTGGAGCTGAGGAAGATGATGCACCAGGGGTAGGCACACTCTTTTGGAGAGTGGTCTCACTGATATAAACTCCTTTGCGATCAGGGCGGTAGAGAAAATCGGCAAAGAGAGATTTTCCAGTGGCATGCTGGAAAAGACCACAAATAAGGGCAGGATATGGAAGATGTGTGCCCTTTGTGTTCTTTCCCGAGTCAAAACAGGTCATATGATGAAGGATGTAACGGGCCCATTTGACTCCTTGATTGTTCAGTAGAAGATACATCATCATCGCCGTATTCTCAGCAATGTCCGTTTGATTCTTCTTTGGGTTGACATTGCAACTGAGGATAAATGCCAAGACGCGACGAGGGGCATAAAGGGCGGAGGAAGGCAAAGTACCCCTTTTTCTATAAGGAAAGTTGGGTTGCTTGAGAAATTTGTGGATGTCGATCAAGTCAACCTCAATTGTCTTATAAACATCATCGGGGTAAAGAAGATCAAGATAGAGAGGGTAGTCGGTGATCCAAGATGCTGTGCCAACATTTCCATTGAGATAGAGATTGAACGAACGCTCAGTAATATGGAAAGGTTGTCCGGCGATCATGGACGTCAACACAATAGAGGTGTCCGCGGATGGGACCAAAGAGTCATAGTTCCATCGCAAATTTGCGTAGAACTCACGGACGGCTTTGGAACTATATTTCAAATTATAAAAGCGGGCATCCTCTATGCAAAACGCCTCAAGGTGATGGGTGCGAAAGATTTGACAAGCTTCAAGGAGGTCGGCGTGAAAACTGTTGGGTTGATGAAGAGCTCGAAAAGGGAAGGGAGAGAGAGGAAGAAGCTCTTTGAAATGAGAAACAGCAACATTGTCAATAAACGAGAGATTATCAAACACCATATACCTTGGAGCAAGGGGAGTCGCCATGGCAGGAGCAGGAACGGCTCGTTTCTGGCGTTGGGACCTCATGGAGAGGAGAAAGAAGAAATAGAGCTGAGCCGCGTGGAGAGAGAGAGCAGACGACGCCCCTAGAATAGCAAGAACGAAAGCACAAGGTCGATCGGAGGTGAAAACGGCTGGAAAGAGGGAAGAGAGGACCAGGGTTAGGAAGGGTCGGGGTTTACGGCTAGGGTTCGGTCGACTTTGCTCTATTTGAGAGGGAGAAAGTCGGTCGATTCCTATATATATAAAACCAGTCTGCCGCCGATCGGTCGAGTTTGGGAAATGGAAACTCGGCCGATCGAGCGCACAGGTGCCCTGTATCCCGACCGTTCGGCCGAGTTGGAAACTCGGCCGACCAAAACCCTGATGTGGAAAAACCGAAATTCTAGCACTAGCCTCAAATGACCGAATGCAATTTTTCTTTTTGGTCTAGATTGTATATTAAGCATATTTAGGCACATTCCCATCATCATAGGGTACTATTTGTCGATTAAAACCCGATTTGCGAGAAAAGCCCGAAAAAGAGATAGAAACTAGAGAAAAATTAGCAAAAACAAGCATTTTGAGCAATTAAAGCATTTATAAGCAAGAGCAACACATATAAGATGTAACCAACTAATTAGAGAGCAATACAATACCATCAAGAGAAATTATGAGCAATTTTGATCTAATAAAATTAAATTGTTCTCTAGCAAGCGGTTTAGTGAAAATGTCGGCCAACTGATTTTCTGTATCCACATGTGTGATATAAATATCCTTTTTGACAATGTGGTCACGGAGAAAATGATGGCGAACTTCTATGTGTTTAGCTCTACTATGCAATATTGGATTATAAGAAAGATTGATTGCACTAGTATTATCACAGTAAATAGGAGAAGCATCAAAATGAATGTTAAAGTCTTGGAGCATTTGCTTCATCCATAGGACCTGGGCACAACAACTTCCGGCTGCAATGTACTCAGCTTCGGTAGTTGATAATGCCACTGTGCTCTGTTTCTTGGAGAACCAAGACACCAAGCATGGTCCCAAGAGGAAGCAAGTGCCACTTGTGCACTTTCTATCAATCAAGCAACCTGCGTAGTCAGCATCACTATATGCCACAAGAGTAAAGTCCCTTGACTTAGGGTACCATAGTCCAAAGTTTGGAGTTTTGGCTAAGTACCTCAAAATCCTCTTAACAGCAATAAGATGTGATTTCCTAGGGCTTGATTGAAAGCGAGCACACAAGCCAACACTAAACATTATATCAGGTCTAGAGGCAGTTAAATAAAGTAAACTTCCGATCATACCTCTATAGAGCTTCTCATCTACCTTCTCACCTTCTTCATCCTTGTCAAGTTTGGCAGTGTTTGACATGGGTGTATCCATCGGCTTCATGTTCTCCATCCCAAAGCGTTTGAGTAGTTCAGTTGTGTATTTGCCTTGGTTGATGAAGTTTCCTTCCTTTGTTTGTTTGATTTGAAAGTCGAGGAAGAAGGTCAGCTCACCCATCATGCTCATCTCAAATTCACTCTGCATAAGAGAGCTAAACTCTTTGCAAAGATCAAGGTCAGTTCCGCCAAATATAATATCATCAACATATACTTGAATTATGAGAAAATGGGTAGAAGTGTGTTTTAGAAATAGAGTACAATCAACTTTGCCCATGATATACCCGTTATCTAAAAAAAAGTTCTTTAGTTTCTCATACCAAGCTCGAGGTGCTTGTTTGAGTCCGTAGAGAGCTTTTTGCAAGAAATATACATGATTGGGTAACTTATCATTTTCAAAGCCTGGAGGTTGAGCAACATATACTTCCTCCTCGATCGTACCATTTAAAAACACACTTTTAACATCCATTTGATAAATCAAGAAATTTTTATAACTAGCAAAGGCAAGTAGCATACGAATAGATTCTAATCTAGCAACAGGAGCATAGGTTTCATCAAAATCAATACCTTCTTGTTGATTGTAACCTTGTGCTACTAACCTTGCTTTGTTCCTTACCACTTTTCCTTGCTCATCAAGCTTGTTGCGGTAGACCCATTTGGTGCCAATGATCTTTCTATCATTTGGTCTTGGCACTAAGGTCCACACACGGTTCTTTTCGAACTGCTCAAGCTCTTCTTGCATGGCAAGGATCCACTCATCATCACCAAGGGCCTCTTTGACATTCTTTGGCTCTAGTTGAGAGATGAAGGCACTATCTGCTTGTTCTTTGTTGTGAGCAGCTCGTGTCCTCACTCTTTCAAACGGGTTGCCAATGATCAACTCCTTGGGGTGATTCTTTGCAAAGCGGAGAGTGGGATCCTTCCTTTCTTCTTCTTTTTCTTCTTCAACCTGCTTACCTTTGTCTTTGATGTTGAGCTCTTTTAAGATAGGAATGATTTCATCTGCAACATCATCATCACCAATATGCTTGCCAATGATAGGGTTAGTTTCAATAAATTTAACATTTATAGATTCTTCTATTTTAGATAGTTCAATGTTAAACACTCTAAAAGCCCTGCTAGTAGTGATATAGCCTAGGAAGAAAGCCTTGTAAGATTTCGGATCAAACTTGTCGAGAGAATCCTTGGTATTTAAAACAAAACAAGGACATCCAAAAACATGAAAGAAATCAATAGATGGCTTCCTACCACGCCATAGTTCATAGGGGGTTTTCTTAAAAATCCGATGTGTGAAAACTCGGTTTTGCACAAAACATGAGGTGCTAATGGCTTCAGCCCAAAACTTCTTAGGAGTGTCATACTCAAGAAGCATGGTCCTAGCCATCTCTTGTAGCGATCTATTCTTCCTCTCAACAAATCCATTTTGTTGGGGTGTGCGAGGAGAAGAGAAATTGTGCGAATAACCCGATTTTTCACAAAAACGCTCAAAAAGATCATTTTCAAACTCTCCCCCATGATCACTACGGATGGAAACAACATGGCAAGAAGCTTCGTTTTCAACTCGTTTACAAAAGCTCAAGAAAACATCAAGTGTATCGCTTTTAGAAACGAGAAAGAAAGTCCAAGTATATCTAGAAAAATCATCGACAATCACAAGACAATACTTGGAGCCGCGAAGCGTGTGTGTTCTCATAGGTCCGAAAAGATCAATATGAAGAAGCTCTAGAACTCTCTTGGTACTCATGACTCCTTTGGATTTGAAGGAGGATTTGGTTTGTTTCCCTTGTGTACAAGGTTGACATTCCTCATCCTTTTCAAAATCCAATTTAGGAAGTCCTCGAACCAAGTCTTTTTTGTTCAGTTTCTTCATTTGATGCAAGTTCACATGACCCAAACGACGATGCCAAAGCGAAAGATTGTTTTTATCCACAACTAAGCATCTATTTAGTATGGGATTTAGAGCATCTAGAACAATTACATATAGATTACCATTTCTAGTTCCCTTATATATAACAGTGTAAGACAGGGAATCTAGAAGCAAGCATTCTAAGGAAGTAAAAAGCACAAGATAACCATTATCACATAATTGGCTAACACTAATTAAGTTGTGATGTAGGCCATCAACTAGCAAAACATTCTTAATGCACAATTCATTTCCTACATCACCCTCACCTATAACCTTACCCTTTTTGTTGTCCCCAAAGGTTACCGATCCTCCTTTCTTCTTCACAAATTTGTTGAAATGGCTGATTTCTCCAGTCATGTGCTTAGAGCAGCCACTATCAACAATCCATTTCTTTGTGACCTGCAAGAAAAGAGGATGTCGGAACCCAACTCAAACTTTGGGGTCCGGGGTTAGCTTGGGGACCCATTTCATATTTGGGTTGGTCCCCTTAGGCTTGTAAGGACAATAGGTAGAATAATGATCATCACATTTGCAATGCATACATACCATGGGGTTTTTAGAGCCGGAAGACTCTCCATTGAAAATTGGAGTTTCCACACTCTTTTTCTTACCCTTCTTCTTCTTCTTACCTTTTGGAGTAGTCACATTGTATCCTAGACCACTAGTACCAACTTGTTTGGTAGAGTGCTCTAGAACATCATTTAGAGACTTCTTACCCGAAAGAAACCTTTGCAAAGTAGATCTTAATTTAGCATTATCATCACTAAGAATTGTAATGGTAGTAGATAAACTAGCAAGATCTTCTCTAGCATGCAAAAGGTTGGCCTCAAGACAGAGGGCTTTAGTAAGAAGAGAATCTTTTTCAAGAGTTAAGTTTGCAACTTCATTTCTAGGCAAGATAGGTCTAGAAGATAAATCATTTGTTTGTGCAAGAAGTTTAGCATTTTCAGATTTAAGAACAACAATTTCCCTTTGATAAGAATAAACTTCATCTCTCCTAGCATCATCAATAAGCTTAAGTTCAACATTTTCAGTTTTTAGAACATCCATCTCATCTAGGAAATTTTGGTTCTCTATCTTAAGATTTTCAATAGTTTTAAGATAAGTACCATTCTCAACCTCTACTCCATTATATTGAAGTTCAAGGTCTAGAAATTGCCCTTGCAAGGAATCTATGCTATCAAGATGTAATTTCTCATTTTGATCTAGAATATCAATCTTGGTATAGAGATCATCAACTATCTTTCCTAATCTTTTTCTTTTAGCTTTACATTTAGCAAAAGATGATTGACAATCATTAAGCATTTCAATGAGGGTTTCCTTAGATAACTCAAGTAAATTTTCATCACTTACCTTGCTTACCTCACTTACCTCAATTACTTCTTCACTAGTAGATGCCATGAGTGCAAGGTGACATTCTCCATCCTCGGAGCTTGAGGAACTTGAAGTAGAAGACTCCTCCCATGCCGCATGAGCTGCATCTTTGGATCGTCTCTCCTTCTTGTCCTTCTTCTTGTACTTGGCTTCTCTTTTGTATTTGTCATCCTTCTTGTGGCTGCTCTTATGATAGCCCTTCTTAGCTTTTGGGCAGTCATTCTTGTAGTGGCCCTTTTGACCACACTCGTAGCACCTAGGAGTGGAGGAGGATGGTTTGCCCTTGAAGTGTCTTCCTTTTGAATAGTTGGCTTCATGATCATTTGCACCTTCATCTTTGCTTGAGGAAGGGCAGGGAGACTTCATGGCAAGTTGTTGTTTCCGCATCATTTCTTCAACTTGAGCTTTGAAGGCTGTGTCCTTCATCTTCTTGGACTCCTTCTCTTCTCTTTTCTCCTCTTACTCTTGCTTTTCGAGCCTTGGTTCATGTGCTTGGAGGTTACCAACCAGCTCCTCGGTTGACAACTCGCTCAGCTTGTAGACTTCTTCAATTGAAGTGACCTTTGGCTCCCATCTCTTTGGAAGAGATCTCACGATCTTTGCATTGATGGTACCTCTATCCATGACACTCCCAAGGGCTGCAAGGCTGTTCAAGATGACATTCAACCTTGTGTACATGTCCGCAACTCTTTCATTCTTCCCCATCTTGAAGTTCTCAAGTAGGCCGCCGAGCATATAGACCTTGGCCTCCTTGACTTGCTCTGTCCCTTCATAGGTGACACACAACTTATGCCAAATCTCATGCGCCGTGTCCCAAGAAGAGATGTGGTTGAACTCCGATGGTGAAAGGGCGGCGTAGATGATGCTCACGGCTTTAGCATTGAGTTGAGCACGCATCATCTCATCTTTCGTCCACGTGGTGATGTTCCCCTTTGGCTCTTCATACTTGAGATGGACTATTTTCCACATCTCGTAGCTCATGCCTTGGATGTAGAATTGCATCCTTCTCTTCCAATATAAGAAGTTTGTGCCATCGAAGACCGGGGGTCTCATGGAGAAGCTTCCTTCAAGGTTGAGTGACCCAAGAGCTGAATCGCCCATCTTCTCCTACTTGTTTAAGTAGCTTGGAGAAGACCTGCTCTGATACCACTTGTTGGATCAATGGGCTCTAGAAGGGGGGGTTGAATAGAGCTTCACAAACTTCACAAAAGTGATTAGACCACCAAATTATATTAAGGGCAGAACTTAAATCAAAACAACAATTTGATGTCCTAAACTAGCATACAAAGCAAGGATAATAGACAAGGAATAGCATGCACTTGGACAGGTGGTTTAGAGTGGTTCCATGTCCTAAACTTAGGAGCAATGTCAGTCCTCAACATATTGAAAAGAATGTGAAAGTTATACCTTTTCTTAGGGAATTGCAAGGGGATGCAAATATGATCAATTTGTAGTGCTCCCCCTCAATTCATGCTTACTCATTCCTAAATGGTTAGTTAAAAAACAAGCAACCACAACACATATGTATATTATATGATTCTAAGAAAGTCTAGATGCATTTCAGTTAATAGACAAGAAAAGAACCATACAAGCAATAAAAACAATATGATTGAGCTTTTTCTCCCCCTTTGTCATCTCAAAAAGGTAGGGGGGTAGAAGAGCATAAAAGCAAGGTCTTCTCCAACAAAAACACTCAATCAAATCACTCCACAGAAAGACAGAGGAACACCAAGATAAACCATGAAAGCAAAGCATGCCATTAATCAAAATATGGAAAACACTACAAGATAAACCATACGAAGCGTTTCCATAAACCATAAAACAAAACTACACGGATATCATAGAGTAGAAATAGTACAACTCAGATGATGTGCCTAATGTATATAGTACAATCATAGTCCAAAGAGATATAACATGGTCATCTTAGACTAAAACTAGACACATCAGCCTCTAAGCTAAACTACTCTATGTCTACATCATCAACAACAGCATCCATGTCCTCGTCTGGCCGATAGTCCTCATCGCCATCATCAGAAGGAGGAGCAGCATCCGGTGTAGCCTCGGCATCATGATCAACATCGTCATCATCATCCTCGTCTTCAGCATCCGTCGTAGTAGCCTCATCAGCATCAGTCTCAACATCCTCCTGGTTAGGCATATCCTCGTCTGGAGGACCAGAAGCACTCCCGGGCCACCTCGCACTCTGCTCGGACCAAGACATGCCTAGAGCATGTAACTCATAGGCAACCTCAATGGGGGGAGCAGAAGAAGTGTATTGGGCCAGAAGCTCAGACAGACGACCACCTGGGAGCGCCAGAACCGGGGAAGGGCATCCACCTGCAGAGGGTTCATCGGAAGCAGAAAAGGGTGGAGCAGGGTAAAACTGGCTATACGCGTAAGAGGTGTAGTCACCACCGGGGTAGGGCTCGTAGGTGGGGTAAGGCTGAGGGCAGGATAAAGACATGGAGGACATGATGTGGCACAGATCCTGATGATGGTGTTGCTGGACCTGCATGTTGTAAGCCTGCTGGTGCATGAGATACCCCATGAGGGCCTCATTTGAAACGTGGAAATCAGCAAAGGCAGGCTGCGGAGGAGGCTGGAAGGAAGGCTCAGGTGGAGGAGGGGCAGCTGTGGAGGGTGGAGGTGCAGCTGAGGAAGGTGGAGGTGGAGGTGGAGGTGGAGCTGAGGAAGATGATGCACCAGGGGTAGGCACACTCTTTTGGAGAGTGGTCTCACTGATATAAACTCCTTTGCGATCAGGGCGGTAGAGAAAATCGGCAAAGAGAGATTTTCCAGTGGCATGCTGGAAAAGACCACAAATAAGGGCAGGATATGGAAGATGTGTGCCCTTTGTGTTCTTTCCCGAGTCAAAACAGGTCATATGATGAAGGATGTAACGGGCCCATTTGACTCCTTGATTGTTCAGTAGAAGATACATCATCATCGCCGTATTCTCAGCAATGTCCGTTTGATTCTTCTTTGGGTTGACATTGCAACTGAGGATAAACGCCAAGACGCGACGAGGGGCATAAAGGGCGGAGGAAGGCAAAGTACCCCTTTTTCTATAAGGAAAGTTGGGTTGCTTGAGAAATTTGTGGATGTCGATCAAGTCAACCTCAATTGTCTTATAAACATCATCGGGGTAAAGAAGATCAAGATAGAGAGGGTAGTCGGTGATCCAAGATGCCGTGCCAACATTTCCATTGAGATAGAGATTGAACGAACGCTCAGTAATATGGAAAGGTTGTCCGGCGATCATGGACGTCAACACAATAGAGGTGTCCGTGGATGGGACCAAAGAGTCATAGTTCCATCGCAAATTTGCGTAGAACTCACGGACGGCTTTGGAACTATATTTCAAATTATAAAAGCGGGCATCCTCTATGCAAAACGCCTCAAGGTGATGGGTGCGAAAGATTTGACAAGCTTCAAGGAGGTCGGCGTGAAAACTGTTGGGTTGATGAAGAGCTCGAAAAGGGAAGGGAGAGAGAGGAAGAAGCTCTTTGAAATGAGAAACAGCAACATTGTCAATAAACGAGAGATTATCAAACACCATATACCTTGGAGCAAGGGGAGTCGCCATGGCAGGAGCAGGAACGGCTCGTTTCCGGTGTTGGGACCTCATGGAGAGGAGAAAGAAGAAATAGAGCCGAGCCGCGTGGAGAGAGAGAGCAGACGACGCCCCTAGAATAGCAAGAACGAAAGCACAAGGTCGATCGGAGGTGAAAACGGCTGGAAAGAGGGAAGAGAGGACCAGGGTTAGGAAGGGTCGGGGTTTACGGCTAGGGTTCGGTCGACTTTGCTCTATTTGAGAGGGAGAAAGTCGGTCGATTCCTATATATATAAAACCAGTCTGCCGCCGATCGGTCGAGTTTGGGAAATGGAAACTCGGCCGATCGAGCGCACAGGTGCCCTGTATCCCGACCGTTCGGCCGAGTTGGAAACTCGGCCGACCAAAACCCTGATGTGGAAAAACCGAAATTCTAGCACTAGCCTCAAATGACCGAATGCAATTTTTCTTTTTGGTCTAGATTGTATATTAAGCATATTTAGGCACATTCCCATCATCATAGGGTACTATTTGTCGATTAAAACCCGATTTGCGAGAAAAGCCCGAAAAAGAGATAGAAACTAGAGAAAAATTAGCAAAAACAAGCATTTTGAGCAATTAAAGCATTTATAAGCAAGAGCAACACATATAAGATGTAACCAACTAATTAGAGAGCAATACAATACCATCAAGAGAAATTATGAGCAATTTTGATCTAATAAAATTAAATTGTTCTCTAGCAAGCAGTTTAGTGAAAATGTCGGCCAACTGATTTTCTGTATCCACATGTGTGATATAAATATCCTTTTTGACAATGTGGTCACGGAGAAAATGATGGCGAACTTCTATGTGTTTAGCTCTAATATGCAATATTGGATTATAAGAAAGATTGATTGCACTAGTATTATCACAGTAAATAGGAGAAGCATCAAAATGAATGTTAAAGTCTTGGAGCATTTGCTTCATCCATAGGACCTGGGCACAACAACTTCCGACTGCAATGTACTCAGCTTCGGTAGTTGATAATGCCACTGTGCTCTGTTTCTTGGAGAACCAAGACACCAAGCATGGTCCCAAGAGGAAGCAAGTGCCACTTGTGCACTTTCTATCAATCAAGCAACCTGCGTAGTCAGCATCACTATATGCCACAAGAGTAAAGTCCCTTGACTTAGGGTACCATAGTCCAAAATTTGGAGTTTTGGCTAAGTACCTCAAAATCCTCTTAACAGCAATAAGATGTGATTTCCTAGGGCTTGATTGAAAGCGAGCACACAAGCCAACACTAAACATTATATCAGGTCTAGAGGCAGTTAAATAAAGTAAACTTCCGATCATACCTCTATAGAGCTTCTCATCTACCTTCTCACCTTCTTCATCCTTGTCAAGTTTGGCAGTGTTTGACATGGGTGTATCCATCGGCTTCATGTTCTCCATCCCAAAGCGTTTGAGTAGTTCAGTTGTGTATTTGCCTTGGTTGATGAAGTTTCCTTCCTTTGTTTGTTTGATTTGAAAGTCGAGGAAGAAGGTCAGCTCACCCATCATGCTCATCTCAAATTCACTCTGCATAAGAGAGCTAAACTCTTTGCAAAGATCAAGGTCAGTTCCGCCAAATATAATATCATCAACATATACTTGAATTATGAGAAAATGGGTAGAAGTGTGTTTTAGAAATAGAGTACAATCAACTTTGCCCATGATATACCCGTTATCTAAAAAAAAGTTCTTTAGTTTCTCATACCAAGCTCGAGGTGCTTGTTTGAGTCCGTAGAGAGCTTTTTGCAAGAAATATACATGATTGGGTAACTTATCATTTTCAAAGCCTGGAGGTTGAGCAACATATACTTCCTCCTCGATCGTACCATTTAAAAACACACTTTTAACATCCATTTGATAAATCAAGAAATTTTTATAACTAGCAAAGGCAAGTAGCATACGAATAGATTCTAATCTAGCAACAGGAGCATAGGTTTCATCAAAATCAATACCTTCTTGTTGATTGTAACCTTGTGCTACTAACCTTGCTTTGTTCCTTACCACTTTTCCTTGCTCATCAAGCTTGTTGCGGTAGACCCATTTGGTGCCAATGATCTTTCTATCATTTGGTCTTGGCACTAAGGTCCACACACGGTTCTTTTCGAACTGCTCAAGCTCTTCTTGCATGGCAAGGATCCACTCATCATCACCAAGGGCCTCTTTGACATTCTTTGGCTCTAGTTGAGAGATGAAGGCACTATCTGCTTGTTCTTTGTTGTGAGCAGCTCGTGTCCTCACTCTTTCAAACGGGTTGCCAATGATCAACTCCTTGGGGTGATTCTTTGCAAAGCGGGGAGTGGGATCCTTCCTTTCTTCTTCTTTTTCTTCTTCAACCTGCTTACCTTTGTCTTTGATGTTGAGCTCTTTTAAGATAGGAATGATTTCATCTGCAACATCATCATCACCAATATGCTTGCCAATGATAGGGTTAGTTTCAATAAATTTAACATTTATAGATTCTTCTATTTTAGATAGTTCAATGTTAAACACTCTAAAAGCCCTGCTAGTAGTGATATAGCCTAGGAAGAAAGCCTTGTAAGATTTCGGATCAAACTTGTCGAGAGAATCCTTGGTATTTAAAACAAAACAAGGACATCCAAAAACATGAAAGAAATCAATAGATGGCTTCCTACCACGCCATAGTTCATAGGGGGTTTTCTTAAAAATCCGATGTGTGAAAACTCGGTTTTGCACAAAACATGAGGTGCTAATGGCTTCAGCCCAAAACTTCTTAGGAGTGTCATACTCAAGAAGCATGGTCCTAGCCATCTCTTGTAGCGATCTATTCTTCCTCTCAACAAATCCATTTTGTTGGGGTGTGCGAGGAGAAGAGAAATTGTGCGAATAACCCGATTTTTCACAAAAACGCTCAAAAAGATCATTTTCAAACTCTCCCCCATGATCACTACGGATGGAAACAACATGGCAAGAAGCTTCATTTTCAACTCGTTTACAAAAGCTCGAGAAAACATCAAGTGTATCGCTTTTAGAAACGAGAAAGAAAGTCCAAGTATATCTAGAAAAATCATCGACAATCACAAGACAATACTTGGAGCCGCGAAGCGTGTGTGTTCTCATAGGTCCGAAAAGATCAATATGAAGAAGCTCTAGAACTCTCTTGGTACTCATGACTCCTTTGGATTTGAAGGAGGATTTGGTTTGTTTCCCTTGTGTACAAGGTTGACATTCCTCATCCTTTTCAAAATCCAATTTAGGAAGTCCTCGAACCAAGTCTTTTTTGTTTAGTTTCTTCATTTGATGCAAGTTCACATGACCCAAACGACGATGCCAAAGCGAAAGATCGTTTTTATCCACAACTAAGCATCTATTTAGTATGGGATTTAGAGCATCTAGAACAATTACATATAGATTACCATTTCTAGTTCCCTTATATATAACAGTGTAAGACAGGGAATCTAGAAGCAAGCATTCTAAGGAAGTAAAAAGCACAAGATAACCATTATCACATAATTGGCTAACACTAATTAAGTTGTGATGTAGGCCATCAACTAGCAAAACATTCTTAATGCACAATTCATTTCCTACATCACCCTCACCTATAACCTTACCCTTTTTGTTGTCCCCAAAGGTTACCGATCCTCCTTTCTTCTTCACAAATTTGTTGAAATGGCTGATTTCTCCAGTCATGTGCTTAGAGCAGCCACTATCAACAATCCATTTCTTTGTGACCTGCAAGAAAAGAGGATGTCGGAACCCAACTCAAACTTTGGGGTCTGGGGTTAGCTTGGGGACCCATTTCATATTTGGGTTGGTCCCCTTAGGCTTGTAAGGACAATAGGTAGAATAATGATCATCACATTTGCAATGCATACATACCATGGGGTTTTTAGAGCCGGAAGACTCTCCATTGAAAATTGGAGTTTCCACACTCTTTTTCTTACCCTTCTTCTTCTTCTTACCTTTTGGAGTAGTCACATTGTATCCTAGACCACTAGTACCAACTTGTTTGGTAGAGTGCTCTAGAACATCATTTAGAGACTTCTTACCCGAAAGAAACCTTCGCAAAGTAGATCTTAATTTAGCATTATCATCACTAAGAATTGTAATGGTAGTAGATAAACTAGCAAGATCTTCTCTAGCATGCAAAAGGTTGGCCTCAAGACAGAGGGCTTTAGTAAGAAGAGAATCTTTTTCAAGAGTTAAGTTTGCAACTTCATTTCTAGGCAAGATAGGTCTAGAAGATAAATCATTTGTTTGTGCAAGAAGTTTAGCATTTTCATATTTAAGAACAACAATTTCCCTTTGATAAGAATAAACTTCATCTCTCCTAGCATCATCAATAAGCTTAAGTTCAACATTTTCAGTTTTTAGAACATCCATCTCATCTAGGAAATTTTGGTTCTCTATCTTAAGATTTTCAATAGTTTTAAGATAAGTACCATTCTCAACCTCTACTCCATTATATTGAAGTTCAAGGTCTAGAAATTGCCCTTGCAAGGAATCTATGCTATCAAGATGTAATTTCTCATTTTGATCTAGAATATCAATCTTGGTATAGAGATCATCAACTATCTTTCCTAATCT
This sequence comes from Alisma plantago-aquatica, assembly GCA_963693085.1. Classification (NCBI taxonomy): domain Eukaryota; kingdom Viridiplantae; phylum Streptophyta; class Magnoliopsida; order Alismatales; family Alismataceae; genus Alisma; species Alisma plantago-aquatica. The sequence continues at coordinate 86,301,971 of OY856411.1, forward strand.
TTTTCTTTTAGCTTTACATTTAGCAAAAGATGATTGACAATCATTAAGCATTTCAATGAGGGTTTCCTTAGATAACTCAAGTAAATTTTCATCACTTACCTTGCTTACCTCACTTACCTCAATTACTTCTTCACTAGTAGATGCCATGAGTGCAAGGTGACATTCTCCATCCTCGGAGCTTGAGGAACTTGAAGTAGAAGACTCCTCCCATGCCGCATGAGCTGCATCTTTGGATCGTCTCTCCTTCTTGTCCTTCTTCTTGTACTTGGCTTCTCTTTTGTATTTGTCATCCTTCTTGTGGCTGCTCTTATGATAGCCCTTCTTAGCTTTTGGGCAGTCATTCTTGTAGTGGCCCTTTTGACCACACTCGTAGCACCTAGGAGTGGAGGAGGATGGTTTGCCCTTGAAGTGTCTTCCTTTTGAATAGTTGGCTTCATGATCATTTGCACCTTCATCTTTGCTTGAGGAAGGGCAGGGAGACTTCATGGCAAGTTGTTGTTTCCGCATCATTTCTTCAACTTGAGCTTTGAAGGCTGTGTCCTTCATCTTCTTGGACTCCTTCTCTTCTCTTTTCTCCTCTTACTCTTGCTTTTCGAGCCTTGGTTCATGTGCTTGGAGGTTACCAACCAGCTCCTCGGTTGACAACTCGCTCAGCTTGTAGACTTCTTCAATTGAAGTGACCTTTGGCTCCCATCTCTTTGGAAGAGATCTCACGATCTTTGCATTGATGGTACCTCTATCCATGACACTCCCAAGGGCTGCAAGGCTGTTCAAGATGACATTCAACCTTGTGTACATGTCCGCAACTCTTTCATTCTTCCCCATCTTGAAGTTCTCAAGTAGGCCGCCGAGCATATAGACCTTGGCCTCCTTGACTTGCTCTGTCCCTTCATAGGTGACACACAACTTATGCCAAATCTCATGCGCCGTGTCCCAAGAAGAGATGCGGTTGAACTCCGATGGTGAAAGGGCGGCGTAGATGATGCTCACGGCTTTAGCATTGAGTTGAGCACGCATCATCTCATCTTTCGTCCACGTGGTGATGTTCCCCTTTGGCTCTTCATACTTGAGATGGACTATTTTCCACATCTCGTAGCTCATGCCTTGGATGTAGAATTGCATCCTTCTCTTCCAATATAAGAAGTTTGTGCCATCGAAGACCGGGGGTCTCATGGAGAAGCTTCCTTCAAGGTTGAGTGACCCAAGAGCTGAATCGCCCATCTTCTCCTACTTGTTTAAGTAGCTTGGAGAAGACCTGCTCTGATACCACTTGTTGGATCAATGGGCTCTAGAAGGGGGGGTTGAATAGAGCTTCACAAACTTCACAAAAGTGATTAGACCACCAAATTATATTAAGGGCAGAACTTAAATCAAAACAACAATTTGATGTCCTAAACTAGCATACAAAGCAAGGATAATAGACAAGGAATAGCATGCACTTGGACAGGTGGTTTAGAGTGGTTCCATGTCCTAAACTTAGGAGCAATGTCAGTCCACTACCTAGAGTTGGTTAGGCTCTAGGATTTGTAACTTGGTTCTCTTATATATATCACACAATAAGATTACAAGCTACAACTACCAACCATCCAAGGACTTATATATCAAGCCAAGATCTTCTACCTCACCAAGGACTTACCCACCAAGCAAGTAGTCTTCCGCCTTCTTCAAAGGACTTTCCCACTCTTGCTCTAGTCTTCGGCCTTGCAGGATTTACCTATCTTGCTTGAGCTTTGCCTTGCACCTCTCCTTCACTTGGAGAGCTTTAGCACCTCCCTCCTTCACTTGGAGGCCTGGAGCAGCTAGCCTTCTTCTCCTTCACTTGGGGAAGAACAACAACCTTCTTCTCTTTCACTCGGAGAAGAAACTTCAATCAATCTTCATAGAGAATGGAGATGGGAGAAGTGGAAAGGAGAGATTTACAAGATTACAAATGATAGCTCTCATACATGGGATCCTAACTCACTCATACTAACAAATTTTCTTTGATGGTAGAGAGAGAAAGGGGCTCAAAGGATTAGAAACCACTCAACTAAGGCTAGGACCAAGCATATGTGAATGAGCAACCTTGGAATGAAGTCCAAGAGGTCCTATTTATAGTTGAGGGTGTCCCTTTGAGGTTGGGAGAGTTAAGGGGCACAAACTAGCCATTTTACAACTTGCAACGGATCTATTTTGAGTCCCACCTACTCCTCCAACGGTTGGAATTGCTTTTTCTGCATTCCAGTACAGTCTGATCGGCCGAGTTTCAATAAAGGCAACTCGGCCGAACCACTAAACGACAAGTCTGAAAGATAGACTGCCGGCCGAGTTCCCTTGGAGAAACTCGGCCGATCGGTCGACTTTCAACTTGGACCGATCAGTGGATCGGCCGAGTTTCCCACCATAGGAACTCGACCGACCAGGGATTAGCTGAGTTGGTAACTCAGCCGATTGCCCAGAAAATTCCAGAATATATGGATCGGTCGAGTTTGGAATTCGGCCGACCAAATCCCTGTTATGGGTATTTTGGAATTTTCGTAAAACTGTACAAATGATGGATTTTTGAGTCCCAATCAATTTATCCATCTTAGTTACAATACAAAACATGAGTATAAGTGATTACATTAATTGTTCTAAGCCTCTAAGGGCTATATTACAAAACGGTCAAAAGTCACATGTTTTGCATGTGCTGGATGAGTAGCTTTGGTGTTGAATGTGATTATTTTCTTGTACCTAATGTCTGAAACAATCTCAAATAGATTTGTTAGATACATATGAATGGAATGGTTAAGTCATTATCAAAATATGGGCAATGTGTGACACCTAGGTCAACATGAAGTAATTCATATCAGGAGTAGATCTCAAGCTATCTGAAAGGATGTCTAGGTTGCTATAGCTAGATCCTTTTCTCTTATCGTTTTCTTTTGAGAACAATCATGTAATAAACAATGAAAGCCATGTAATAGGATTAGTTCTTTTATTTCCTATGTTATTGACATTTTGTAATGTATATGGTGCATGCTTATTTATTTGGAATATTATACATGCATCCCTCAATATCATTTATCTTTCTAAAAAGATGGATCTTTTGTACTTCCTTTAAATTTTAGTAAGGATGTGATCTCGCCTCTTTACTACATGGTATCAGAGCTTTTAGGCAACTATTAGGACATGAAGTTGAAGCAAATGTGTCTAGAATGGATCAGGGTTTCGGGGGGTGGCAATATTTTCCTCTGCACCACTAGCTTGGTTTATGAGGACTCCTGTGCCCATATGATACCGGCCTGGCCTGTGCTGATACGAATTGCCCAAAATAGTATGCTTTTAGGTAATAGCATTGTAGATATTCTTTTCTCATCTATGCTTCTATTCTTTTTCATCTATGATTCAAATACTCCTAGGAACTTAATATGTTAACCCTACCTGTCAGGATAGGTGACTTGTTCGATAGTAGGAACAAGGGAAATGAGTCAAACTTTAATGGCTCCAATGTGGGAAGCACTCATGTTACTCCTTCCGGCCACAGTGTGGTCAACCCTGCTACTCCGGGTACCCCCTCCTTTACAGCGGAGCAAGAGATGGCAATGTTGTTCCAGGTGCTCTCCACCATGATGGGGCAGCTCCACACAGTGGCTGCCAATGCCAACAAGCCGAGGGAGTTCACCCTCACTGACTTCATAAAGATGCAGCCACCCTACTTCAAAGGTGAAAGTGAACACAACATGGTGGATAAAGTTGATGACTGGGTGTTGTCTTTGGATCAGACCTTTGAGGGTATGGCATGCCCTCCTCACCAGAAAGTTCGATTCGCGACGTATGTGATGGACAGACCGACACATGTCTGGTGGAATGGTGTTGCCCGCACTCGAGACACCTCTACCATGGAGTGGGACCAGTTCCTGAAGCTCTTCAGGGAGAAGTACATATGTCCTGCCTTCTAAAGGAAGAAGGAAGTGGAGTTCTACAGCCTCAGGCAGGGAAGCATGAGCGTGGCCGACTACATCCAACGATTCCTACTTCTGGAATGCTATGCCACCGACCTTGGAGCTGAGAGAAGGGCAACATTGTTCTTGGAGGGCCTAAACTACCAAGTGGGTCGAAGTCTCGTTCCACAACTTCCACTCACCTTCCAGCAGATGGTGGATAAGGTCTTGGCCATCGAGTCCTACCCAAGATTCCAATCCTATGGACACAGTAATGGCTATAGCAACAACAAGAGGAAGAACCCTACCCAGAATGAGAATCGCGGACGTGATCGGTGTAATAGGTGCTCTCACCACCATCCTCCAGGGAGATGTCCTGCCAACAATGCACCTGCTCATAGAGACAACCGGCCTCCTCTGACCTACCACGAGTGTGTCCAAGTTGGGCATATCCGACCACTCTACCCCCATTTCTAGCAAGGACAGAATAATGCCCAGCAGCCGCAACAGCCAAGGCAGAATCTGCCTCTGCGGAATAATAACAACAACAACATCCAAAACCTGAGGCGACCGCCAGCGGAGAGGAGGAATGGGAGAGTGTTTGATCTCAATGTTGAGGAAGTAGGCAAAGATAATAAAGTTATTGAAGGTACCTTACATCTTAATATGCATCCTATAAAGGTATTGTTTGATTCTGTCTCATCCAATACCTTCATATCATGTCAGCTTGCTTCTATGTTAGAAATCGAATCTGAGTATATGGATCATATATTAGACGTAAAAACCCCTAGTGGTAAGATCTTCTCTTCGTATCTCCAAACTCCGACCATGGACCTCTCTATATCTGGTATAATGTTTCCCTCAGATTTCATCTTGCTCGACATGACCTCCTTTGATGTCATCCTAGGAATGGATTGGTTGAAGAGGTACAAAGCGATTTTGTTTTTTGAAGAATCAAAGGTTAGTTTGTCACATCCTATTGAGGGAAGACTGTGTGTCAAGGGTAGGAAGTGAAAAGATCAGCAATTTGTTATCTCTACCATCAAAGCTAAAAAGCTAGTCTCGTAAGGGTGTAGACCTTTCTTAGCCTCTATAGTCGTCGAGGCTACACCTCCTTCTCTCGACCACATAGATGTTGTGAAGGACTTTTTGGACGTCTTTCCCGAGGAGTTACCTGGTTTTCCACCAACTCGGGAGGTGGAGTTCTCCATCGAGCTTGTACCCAAAACATCACCAATATCGAAGCCGCCTTCCCGCTTGGCCCCTACCGAGCTTGTCGAACTAAAGAAGGAACTAGAAGAGCTTCTCGACATGGGCTTCATCTGCCCTAGTATTTCACCTTGGGGATCCCCTGTCCTGTTCGTAAAGAAGAAGGATGGTTCGATGTGAATGTGTATGGACTACCGCATGCTTAACCAAGTGACGGTGAAGAATTGTTATCCTTTGCATTGCATTGACGACTTGTTCAACCAGCAAAAGTCAGCCACTATGTTCTACAAGTTGGATCTGCGAAGTGGCTACTACCAGATGTGTGTGAAGGATAACGATGTACCGAAGGCGGCGTTCAAAACTCGCTAAGGGAATTACGAATTCATGGTCATGCCTTTCGGCTTGACAAATGCCCATGCTTCCTTCATGGACTTGATGAACTGAGTGTTTCGCCCATACCTTGACAAGTTTGTGGTGGTATTTATCGATGACGTTTTGGTTTATTCTGAGACATTAGAACAACATCATGAGCATTTGCAGATTGTACTCAACACACTACGAGAAAATCAACTCTATGCAAAATTCTCAAAGTGTGAGTTCTGGATAAAGAAAGTGATGTATCTGGGTCATGTGATTTCTGCTGGACATATAGTTGTTGATCCTACAAAGGTAGAAGTTGTGACCAAGTGGAAAGCTCCAAAGAATCCCTCAGAGATCTGTAGTTTCCTTGTCTTAACAGGTTACTATCGAAGGTTTATCAAGAACTTCTCTGAGTTGGCCTTGCCTTTAACCAAGCTGATGTGAAAGGAGGTCAAGTTCTCTTAGACACCAGAATGTGAGAACAGTTTTCAGAAGTTGAAGAAGAGCCTGACTTATGCTCCCATGCTTTCTTTTCCTGTTGAGGGCATACCCTATGTCATCTACACTGACACATCCAGACAAGGCTTAGGGTGTGTTTTGATGCAAGACAGAAAGGTGATTGCCTATGCTTCACAACAGTTGAAACCTAATGAAGCTAATTGGCCTACACATGATTTGGAGCTTGCTATCATAGTTCATGCTTTGAAGATCTGGCGACACTATCTCTATGGTGAAAAGTTTGAAGTCTTTTCTGATCACAAGAGTCTGAGATATTTGTTGACTGAGAAGGATCTAAACTTGTGACAACGTAGGTGGATGGAATATCTTAAAGATTATGACTTCACCATTACCTATCGTCTTGGTAAAGTGAATGTTGTAGTTGATGCTTTAAGTCACAAGAAGGATGTTGTTTGTGCTGCTCTGAGATGTTCAGTATGGGAAAACCTTAAACATGTGGATAGCTGGAGACCTCATCCTGTTGAATCAGTGGATGAAGACAAGTTGTGTGTTCATATGGCCAGCTTGATCGTTACACCAACTTGGATCTCAGAAGTCGTGGTTGCACAGTTGGAGAGTTCTGAGCTTGAGGAGATGAAAGCTTTAACTGAGAAATTGCAATCCGACTTCTCTATCAGAGTGGATGGTGTTTTCCACTTCAAACAAAGATTGTGGATTCCTAATGTTGGTGATCTGAGACAGAAGGTTCTGAGTGAAGCTCATGGGTCCAAGTACACTATTCATCCTGGCACAACAAAAATGTACAAGGACTTACAACGAAGCTTCTGGTCAAAGAACATGAAGAATGATATAGCTCTATTCGTCGTGAAGTGCTTGACATGTCAACAAGTCAAGATCGAACATCAACGACCTGGTGGTCTTCTTCACCCTCTTGAAATTCCAGAATGGAAGTGGGAGAAAATCACAATGGACTTTGTTACCAATTTCCCCAAGTCCAAGAAAGGTTATGATGTTGTTTGGGTGGTTATTGATCGGCTTACAAAATCTTCTCATTTCTTTCCTTTTAAAACTAATTACAAAGTTGTGGATATGGCTCAGTTGTACATTGAGTGGATCGTACGCCTGCATGGAGTACCTAAGGTAATAGTTTCTAATCGTGACCCAAAGTTTACTTCTCGTTTATGGGGTTAGATTCAGGAGGAGATGGGTACTAACTTGCATTTTAGTACTACTTACCACCCGCAGACTGATGGTCAATCTGAGAGAACAGTTCAGATTCTAGAGGACTTGCTTCGTGCTTGTGTGATGGATTGGGGTGGTGCATGGGATCGGTATCTGACATTAGCTGAGTTTGCTTACAACAATAGCTACCAAGCTAGTATTGGTATGCCACCTTTTGAAGCTCTCTATGGTAGGCCATGTCGTTCACCTTTACATTGGGATGATGTCAGTGAACATTCTCTAGTGAAGACCGATGACATGCAAATGATGATAGAAAAGGTGTAGTTGATAAAGAAACGCATGAAAGCTACTCAAGACTGATAGAAGATGTATGCTGATAAGAAGATGTCCCATGTTAACTTCCTAGTTGGTGACTATGCATTTCTGAAGATCAATCCTATCTGTTCTATTGCTAGATCTAAAGTTAAAGGAAATTTGAGTCCCCGCTATGTTGGACCATTGGAAATCTTAGATAAGGTTAGAGATTGTGCATACCTCTTAGCCTTACCTCCTTCCTATGATAAGATTCATAATGTGTTCCATGTCTCTATGCTAAAGAAGTATGTGAAGGACTCTTCTCATGTGCTTACTGTTGAGCCTTTGGAGCTACATGAGAATCTGACCTATGAAGAGCTACCTGTGAAGATTATTAACTCTCGAGTAAAGCAGCTGAAGAACAAAGAGATTGAGCTGGTAAAAGTTTTGTGGAAATATCATGGTTTGGAAGAATCCACTTGGGAGTTGAGAGATGAAATGTTACGTACTCACCCTTCTCTTTTTGCTTGAGATTTTGAGGACAAAATCCTTTTTAAGGGGTGGAGTGTTGTAACATAATGAATCTTAGATGTAATCTCCAAGAAAACCTTTTTCCCAAGTTTCCCTATCATTTCTGTCCTTTGTGTCATTTATGTTTAATTAGTGGAATTTATAGTGGTTTAGTGAACATTTATTCACTAATTGTACCAATATAAGGGTTTATGCACAAATACCTCAGTGAAAGCTTAATTACCATAATTAAGTTCTCTAAACCTTAATCGAACTTTTTCATATGATTTGAAAACATAAAATGAGGCAAAGTTTCAAATTTGGTTCGATTTGGATGTTGTTTGTGCAAGTTATGCAATTTTAGGTACATTCTGGACTTTTGTGCAATTTACCCTATTGGGAGGTTTTTTTTGCAAATTATCAACTGAATTTTAATCCTTAGATATTCCCTTACCATTAACGAGATTTTAAACCAATGTATAACCTAGTTTCACCTTGGTTTGATGGTATTTCTTTCCAAGGGCATTATAGGGATTACCATCTTTATAAAGGTGCTTATCTTTAAAAGCTATCAACCAATGAGGTTATTTCTTTCTTGAAAAATGGTGGGGATGGCCTAGAAAGATTTGTGGGCTCTTAGGACCGAATTTTGATATCCAAGAAGAGTCCATGAGTTGTCCTCTTGCATGGCCATCAAGCCCTAGGCTAAAGACACATGGAAAGTCCCTTAAGACACCTCATGCTTCACCTCTTTCTATATATAGCCATGTATACCCCTTCCCAACTCACAATTCGAAAACTCTTGCTCTCCTTTTCTTTCCTCTAGCTTAGATAATAGTTCCTTCTATATTTGGCCACGAATTTGCTGTCCCAAGGTAATAGAGGGAGCCTACCTTGGTGAAGAAGGCTCCTAGGGCTTCCAAATTGCTCTATTAGGGTTTCTAAAGCTCCTCCTTGGTAATTTCAACCAAAAATAGTACGTTTCCTCCCTTCCTTCCCTATTTTCATACTTTTAGTCTTCCTTACACCTTCTTCTAGGTCAGAACCATGACCATAAATGGTAAAACTCCACCTAAAACCCTAAAACATCTCATCTCCATGCTCTTTTGCTAGGGTTTGCACCTCTAAAGTGGAGAAGGTGAGCTTTGCTCAAGATAGGAGCTTGGCTTGGAGCAACCAGACCTTGTAATCTTAGAATCCTTTCTGTTTGAACCTTATTACCTTCCTAGAGGCAAGTTTTGTTAACCCCCTTCTCATATATTTCTTAGTACATGCTTAAAACCCATGCTTCTATGTTGATAATCAATGATTTTCATCTCTTTTTACTATGTTCTTATATGGTTTTGGTTTCTTGCTGTTTTACCTTCTCTAGAAGCTCTAGTTTTTTTACCTATGCAATTTCAAACCTGATCTTGGTCGAATTGTGTTTTCTTCTTCTCCCTCTCTCTTCAATTATCTCAATCGGTTTGATGATGCGGCAATTTCCTAATGGTCAGTATTGAAAAATTCATATCTTCTCAACCGCTGATCCAAATTTGACAAATAAATATGTTTTGGAATTTGAAAATTAAACTCTATGTAATAAATATATTTTCAAGGTCTTATTTCATGGTTTTATGAAGGGTTATTTTCGTAAAACAAATTTAATGCATAAAATATATAAAAATTACATCATAATCATCATAACTCCAAAATTAACATAAAAATATCTTTTCTTGATCAGGAGAACCTAATAACTTCATTGGTGATATTTCAAAAAGCTAAATACGAATTTTTCTAAAAAGTTCTGAAATTAGGGTTTCTATACATTAATGTGTACTATGTACTCTAATACTTGTTAATACATTGAAAATAGGCAAAGTGGAACTTGGACTCAATTAAAATGGTGAAAGTTAGTAATTGATATCAGTAAGAGAGGTATGTGAAATTCCCTATTTATGTATGTTTAATCCTTCTTTTTGTATGTGCATTCCTTACACCCTATGTTGAGATAATTGCAGCCAAACCCTATATTTCCCTAATGAGGCTTAAATGAACCCTAAATATTCTATTCTTGAATCCTAATTTTGTTCATGGCTCAAATTAGATTATAATTTCTTCTTGTTTGGGTCTTATACCCCACTGCCATGCTTATTGAATATTATGACTACTCTTGCCATGACTACTTTTCTAGCATGTGGATTTATGTTCTATTTAATTTAATGTAGTGGTACTTATGTACAACCACCCATAGAGGGCATGTTAATAAATGCCCTGGGGAATGTCTTATTCTCCCCATAATATTATAGGTGACTGGGAATGTCTTATTCTCCCCTCACCTAAGGTTAGAGGTCCGGTAGGTGCCTCAACCCTACTTAATTAGGTAGGCATAATTATCTTACACGCAAATCCTTTTTCATATAATTTTTAATGGCAAGTTTCTTTTGAATATAGCCTCATACTCTTGTTATCTTCATCATATGATGAACCCTAGCCTATTTTTATTTGTTGTACTTATCTTGATATCCTAGATTAGTTTTGTGACACATACCTTATTTTCTTTCCCCTTTTGTTGGGTGCTTTCCGAACCACCCAGGTGCTGGTGCTGAGCAAGGAGAAGGACAAGTTTGAAGGAATTCATCTCAAGAGTAGATCTCAATCTATCTAAAAGGATGTCTAGGTTGCTATAGCTAGATCCTTTTCTCTTATCTTTTTCTTTTGAGAACAATCATGTAATGAACAATGAAAGCCATGTAATAGGCTTAGTTCTTTTATTTCCGCTGCTATTGACATTTAGTAATGTATCTGGTGCATGCTTATTTACTTGGAATATTATACATGCATCCCTCAATATCTTTTGTCTTTCTAGAAAGATGGATGTTTTGTACTTCCATTAAATTTTAGTAAGGAGGAGATCTCACCTATTTACAAAAGCAAAGATTGGAAGGGCATTATTGGATGGAATTTTGGGGTTCAATTGACGTTGGAATGATTCATTTCAAGCAAGGGTGTCCTACTACCCTCCGGCTGTTAAGGTGGAAAGAAGCTAAAAGATCCATGAATACATCTATCAATCTAGAGTTCCATTAAGAGCGATGGAGCCATACAGTTAAATTCATAGGTGGCTTGCATTTGAGTCATATGCATACGATTTCACGAACAATTTATTTTCACTGGTTGCATCTAGCCTGAAGCATATTCTAGTCCTCATTTTTCACGGAGCGACATTGTGCCTACCAACAATGTAAATATTATGACAATTAGTTAATGAAAATACATTTACCTTGATGGAGTGTTATATATATTCCTCAAGAATTTTCATCGAACCTATGACGTGTATTTTACTACGCGCTTAAATGCAAGTATACGTGTCGAGTAATATAGGCCTTGTGAGGCCCGAGTCGAACTCAGGGATACGTGAATTATTGGAGACTTCTACTAACTAATCGCAATCAGCTAGGCCGATTAACAAAGTAGGGTTTTGTTGTTGAAATTAAAAGAAAATAAAATTCAAACAAAGAAAACAATCAATTAAAGGTTAATTTAATCAATTCAAAGGGATATCTTTAGGATGGCGGTTTCACCGCGGGTCAACATTGTATTAGGTTTCATATAATTCCTCACACTTCTCTCTCTATCCGGGTAGTGGCCTGAATACAGAATTACTTACTGTCGTGGTGTAAGTCACTACTTAGGTTTAGGTTGATTCCACCGTCGTAGTAATCATTCCCCTAAACTAAGTGCATTATAAACGGTCCCTCAGTTCCCACCATTAATTTTACAACTCCTTTGTCAAGGGTTTTATTAATTAATGTAGATTTCATCTCTTTTCAACCGTTAATCCTTCTGTCGAAGTGATTAAGGGCATTAAATTATTATTATGGTGATCAAGCATAACAATAGAAATGGAGAAAACGAATCTATACCACGGATTTGAGAGAGAAAATATGAATTATCAATATAAAAATGTCATACAATGTATTCCCGGGCTACTCCCGGTCCTAAAGATTGAGGGTTTTAGCCTCTCATGTTCATCTCACACGAATACATGGTAGAAATGGGGGATTTCATAAGAAAAACGTGAAACAAGTGGGAAAACCCCTAAACGGAGAATAACTGGTAGATCCTTGGCGTAGAACACGAGCTTCCCCGCCTGTCGGTGGTGGAAATCATCTTCGGCAGCGTCCGAATCACCCGGGATGAGCTTCTGGCCTCCGTTCTCCTTTCTCTCCTTCCTCGGCACTCGTGCAATCCAAAATGAGATGATCCTCTCGTCTGGGCGGCCGTCATTAGGTATAAGTCCCTAATTAGGTCGTCAAATAACAACAGCCGTCCGATCGAGATCAAAATAGATCCAACGCATATCTGCCGGCGTCGATACCATCGACGCGGGTCGATGGTATCGACCCATCGGATTAGCGGCAGCTTTCCTTTCTTTTAGTCTGACCGCCTGTGGTGATCTCGATACCATCGACTTGGGTCGATGGTATCGACTCTCTTTAGCATCGGTTGTTGTCGTTTAGCGACGATGTAGCTCTCCATGTGTCGATGGCATCGACTTGGGTCGATGGTATCGACAGTTTCCTCGCCAGCAACCTGAAGGGATCTCGATACCATCGACTTGAGTGTCGATGGTATCGACTATGTGCTGCTCCTCTCAGCTGGCAACTTGTGGCTTGGTCGATGGTATCGACTTCCGTCGATGGTATCGACGGAAGCAAATACTTGTTTTTCCTGAAATCTCACAACAAGACCAAGTAAATCCACACAAATAATAATATTATGATAAATAATGCTCAAAATAGTAAAACAAAGGGGATTTGACATAATATGAAGGCAAAGACCGAAATGAGTGAAATATGCAATATTATCCATAAAAATGAGTAATTAGAGCACAAAACACATATGAAAAAGGTCTATAAATGCGACTCAAAATCATCGCATCAAACTCCCCTAAGCTTAAACATTGCTCGCCCTCGAGCAACTAATCCTTAGAATAGAATTGCAGATGTCAACTAAAAATCAACACACCAACCCACATCCCATGTGACTCCCACTGAACGTTCTCAAACCGGCCTTCTCTAACCACAGAACAGTAATTACCCTAAAGGTGACAATAATCATCAATAAGAGAAATTATCCTTAAAACCGATGAACACTATCACATAAGGCAGTTAACATAATAAAATTCGCCGATTCAGCATTGGTGCATCTTGTGATCACCTACACTACATTGCTCGCCCTCACTACCATCTACATGGAAGCAGTTCTCCTGATAATCATTAGTGAGGAGAAATTCACGGTGGCCTACCAATCCGAGCAACGGGTGGATGGAATGGGTGGTTCATGGAAGAACTTGGAAGTATTGCACAGTTTCAATATGCTTAAAAACAAAATGTCCTAAATGATGCAAATGCACATTAGAAATGACCTAATGCCTAAAATTGGGTGAAATGATGCATGCACTACCCTTCCACCTCAAAATGAGATGGAAATCTACTTAAGCCACATCATGTACTCAATTTTCCTGTAATGCGAGTGATATCATGTTCCTTTCTCCCTCTTATTCCATTTCCTTCCAACTTCTGTTTTTTTTCTCAATTTTTTTTCAGATTTTCAGATTTTTTTTTTCTTTCTTTTAGCCCACATATCCATAATTGCTTAGAGATACATGTATAAGGCCATTTTCTTCACGATTGGAAATCTTTGCATTATTTCGAGGGTATGAAAAAGTTTAGATCACTTTTTAGGAAAAACTGAGGTACATGGTGTACTTAAGCACGAAAATCATGAAAGTTATGAGTGCAACTACATGACATGCACCAAAAGGTAATGTGCATGAATCACTATATATTTTTCGTTTTATGCAAAAGTATGGAAAATATCAATGCAAGTCCTATCTAAATGCTATGCACGCAAAAGGAGTTAAAACTGTACTTTACTTCCAATTCTTAGGTGGATTAAAAAAATATATATATGAAGTGGAATGATCACAAGATTAAGTGACTGAACCTTAGAAGAATATTATGTGTCCCTCCTTACTGACATGTGTAGTAGTTCAAAGGGTTCTCTCTCTTATATCCAAGTAAGGTCTCATTACCATTTGATTAGGTTAGGCTCAAACAACCGTTACTATCCACTTTTCATGAGTCAACGGGGGTGTGGGTGTGACATATTGCTTTAGAGTTGACATAATCAATCATTTTCATAGGACAAGTTTCCCAAGGACAACCAAGTCAAGCTATCCAAAAGACACAAAAATTTTTAAATTCCCTTAACATTTCCCATGAAAACAGCGAGATGACAATTTTTAAGACATCCACGGTTACACTAGATAGATGTGGATCCTAAACAAAAACTAAAATTGCAAGAACAAATAACAAAGCAAAAACTAAAAATAACAAAAGAAAAGATAGAGTTGTTCCAGCTACCCCCTAAGCTTGAATTCGACTATGGCCTCATAGTCAAAAACCAACTTAAGGGTGGAACAGTGATACCCTGATCAATCCTGCGGAGGCGGTGGTGGATATTGTGGTGCCGTAGGATCCCAAGATGGGTACTCCCCCTGGAAGCTTGGATCATATTGGGTCCTCGGCAGAGGCTGTGGATAGCCTCCAAAGTAGTCCTGACTCCAGTAATGGTCATAAAAAGGCTCCTGTTGCATCTCCATCCGCTGCAACCGGTTGTGTATCTATTCTTGGTTGGCGAGGAGGAGACGTTCATTCTCGAACATAGCCCGTTGATTATCAAGTACCCAGCTCGTAGTATCATGAATACCGGTATACATAGACATGTGCTGCTGCTGAGTCTGCTGTATATCCTGCAGCATCGTGTACATTCCCTGCATGGAGTAGGGATCCTCGGCTGGCTGCGAGGGATGTGGTGATGGCGGCGGGGGCTGTGATGATGAAGACGCACCCGGATGCATCCTAGGATGCTTCCGTGGCGCTACATGTACACGAAGAGGTGTGAAAGCCTCCTCTTCCTCCTCAGCCTCGCCTCCTTGCTCGTCGTTGCCACTGTTATCTTCGGAGGACTCGATGGCTATGATTAGCCACCTGAAATGTTACGCACCCTTGATGTTGAAGACGTCGTCCGACAGTGAGCGCTCCTGATAAGCTTGGTTGACATGGCAATGTGCGTACGCCAACCCATCCCGGAGAAGGATAAGGTTTGAACGGTGCAAGTGTTGCACATTCACCTTACTCTTTGTGGAAATCGGAGTCATGGACTGAAAATTCAGCCCCAAGTAGGACGCCAACTTGGTGATGAGCCCACCAAAATGGATCGGAGCCTTCCTTGTACTCATCTTCACCGCCAGGACGCGCTGTAGCCAGAACGCCCCCCAGTTGCATGGTTGTCACTTTAGGAGTGCGTAGAGGAAGAAGAGATCGCTCTCCTGAAACTTGCTCAACGCCAAATCACTCCGAGTGAAGAACGTCAAGCTTAACATCCTATGAAGGACCCAGACGAACGGGTGCTCAAAATCTGCTACCGCTGCATTATGGTAGCTCACAGTCTTTCCTGCCGGCACTGTAACTAGCTCGGCGAAGATCTTGTCGTAGTCGGTGCGGGAATCTGGGCGTCGGTGATCATGTTGGGAGTAGTTCCAGTTAAAGATGTTGTTGAACTAGACCACCGTGATGTTGTAGTTGTTGTTGAACAGCCAGAAGGACACCCGGCCCCTGATCCACTCACGATCCGATGCCACCACGTCGTCGGGCACGACGCAGACGTCGAGGGACGCCATAAACTCCGCCACCAATTCCTTGTAGGTGGCCCATTCGCCGAAGAACGGCTGCCCATCCGCATGGCGCTCCAGCTCGCCTGGCCTTATGCTGGTGTGGCGTGCTTGTCCGTGAAGCACATAGGCCAAGTTGGCCTCGAAACCAAGCTCCTGAAGCATGCCCCGATCCACATACCGAGTCGGCTCAATCTTCCGCTTCATAATCTCCTCGTAAACCTTCCTCGCCTCCATGGAAGGGTGAATCAGGCGTGGGCGAGGAACGGAAGCGGTTGGGGGAGGAACAAACTCCTCGATCTCCATGGGATTTGCGCACGATGACGAAGCTCCGGCGGCATGCACCATGGTTGCGAGAAGATGGGATTAGAAAAAGAGAGCTCGGGGAAGATGGAGAAGTGATTCTCTGCTCGGTGAAGATCTTCGCTCGATGTCGCTTCTCTTCAGTCTTGGAAAGCTCGGGGGAGTGCTCGGTGCAAAGGAGGATGCTTGCTCTGAAGGTGTGACGTCAAATGACGTTGCAAGTCTCCTTAAATAGACTTGGCCGGCGCCACGGTTGACCCGTCGATACCATCGACGCGGGTCGATGGTATCGACACGTCTCGCGGGTATCTGCCTCCCTCGCGAGTATCGACGGCTGACGTTTGCTGGATTGAGAAACCCGGATTGCTAACGGGTCGATACCATCGACGGGAGTCGATGGTATCGACGCAGCACCCGGATCGCTGACGTGGATCTTCCGAGCGTCGTCGATGTCTGTGTGCGGATCGGTGACATGTCCGTCGATACCATCGACGGGTGTCGATGGTATCGACTTGCTTTTATTGCGACACCGCCGTTTTTTTGCATTCACCCTGTGATGATGTCGATACCATCGACGAGGCCGTCGATGGTATCGAGTTGACTGAGCAAATTTCGTCTGAACTTCTCCATAGATCTCGATGGTATCGACTGGGGTGTCGATACCATCGACACCTTCATTGCGACCTGCCTGTGACCATGTCGATACCATCGACGGGGGTGTCGATAGTATCGACGCAGTGCGATTTTTGCATCAATCAACCTGCACCATTGTCGATACCCTCGACCAGTGTGTCGATGGTATCGACCCTGCCTGTGCCTGCACATTAAACAAACGGATCAAGGTATCTTCTTTAAACTAAAATTTAAATGAAATAAAAGCAATCTATAACTACAACTAAACTATCCTAATGTACCAATGGTTGGGTTGCCTCCCAACAAGCGCCCTTATTTAACGTCTTAGGCTAGACGGTGTGACAATCATCATCTTTTCACCTTGGGAACTGCACTTAGAGGATCATTCGGTAATTTGAATTCAACACGATCTCCTCCAATGCCCAAAGACAGAGTACCTCTCCCTATAGCAGTAACAACATCTGCTGTTGCTTGAAACGGTCTTCCTAGAAGAATTTCACAGCCTTGGAGCGGTGGCATATCAATAACAACAAAATCCACCGGGAATATGAATCTATCCACTTTGACAAGCACATCCTCACACACTCCATATGGTCTCACGATAGACCCATCTGCCAATTCAATTGTTGCGGCCAACTTCTTTATCTCTTTTAACCCCAGCTTGTGAAATGTCGCCAAAGGCATGAGATTTATGCTAGCGCCAGAATCACATTGCGCTTTAGGAAAATGTTGACCACCTATTGAGCACGGTATGTAAAAACCTCCTGGGTCCTTTCTCTTCTTTGGTGAACTCCCGTGAATCATAGAGCTCACTGTCTCATTCATCCAATAAATTTCATCATCTTTTATCTGCCTCTTCTTATTGATGATTTCCTTGATGAACCTCCCATAGGCGGGTACTTTTTCGATCATCTCCACTAATGGAATATTGATGTGGAGTTTTCGGAATATCTCCAAGAATTTCTTAAAATGACGATGCTCTTTCTTTGACTTAGAATTTACCGGATCTGAAACATCAGCTGCATCAGCACGCCTGTGAGGTGGCACATACGCGCTTTTCGGGGGTACTTCCCTTAAGCTTGCTTCAATCACTCTCTTCGATGTGGGCTTTTGCGAGACATCCTCAATAGTAGCAGCTTGTTGTGGTTCCTCTCTCGCCTTAGATGTCTCCACATGTGCACAAACAACTTGCACGTGTTCTTCCTGCCTAGGTGGAGATACAATATTCACAACTCTTTGTGATTTTCTGAAGAAAAGGTTTCCACCCGGCAATCCATAGTACGTGCACGGATATGGTATCGCCGGTGTTGCATGCACATTGAAAGTCATTTTTCTTTCTTCTACAACTTCTTGCACCTGAGATTCCTCCTTAGTGCTTACCACAGATATGTACTTGACTTGTTGGTGTGCCTGAGCCACATTTGCATTCTCGGCTGGTTTCTGTTGATTGGCGTGCTTGATGGCCGCCACTTCACTCGAAATCTGTGCCACGGTGATTTCCAATGCCCGCATTTGTGCTCCATGGCTTTGCAGCGTCTGCCCAAACTTGGTTAGAATATCACCTTGAGATTGCAATTGTTTTCCAAACATGGCCATCATCTCTTGGTTTTGCTGGACCATTTGAGTTAGTAATTCAGTGTTCTTGTCCTCGGCTTTCTTCTGTGGCTTGGCATCCGGATCCTATAGAAAATTGTTCGGATCCTTCCATGAAAACTTTTTATCTTTCCTCCATGCATAGTCATTGTTTCTATAGCCCTGTTGTTGCATGAATTTCACTTGGGCCTCCCCATCATCAGATGCATCATCCTTAGTTAGCACCTTCTTGGCTAGAAGATCTAACTTATCATTCAGCTCCCTCACTATTCTGGATTCACAAGCAGCCTTGACATGTTCCACAACCCCTCTATCACCCCATGACTGTTTCCTAGCCATGTTTTTCAGTATCTCCCAACATCTGATATCCATATTATTCAGAAAAAATCCGGATCCGGCTGAATCAAGATTACTTCTATCGTGCTCGGAGAGAGCAAAATAGAAGATTTTCACTTGTGTCTCCTTGTCCAATCCATGATGTGGACATCTCCTCAACATGACCTGGAATCGCTCCCAAGTCTCAGAATATGTTTCACCCGCCTGTTGGGTGAAATTGTGAATCTTCCTAATCATGTCATTGGTCTTCTCAGGAGGGAAAAACCTCTCGAAGAAAACCTCTACCATATGATCCCATGATTCAACAAACTCATCGTCGAGGTTATGTAGCCACTCTCTCGCTATTCCTACCAGGGAACTTGGGAATAACTTGAGGTACAGAACATCCTGTGGGAACCTATCTGTCTTCACCAAATCACAGTTTTCAACAAACTGACTAATGTGTGCCACTGGATCCTCATTCTTCAGCCCGTGAAATGCGTTTGATTTAACCAAGTTAATCAATGCTGGATCGATCTTGTAGGTTGGAATGTTGAGCCCCTATTTCTTTATAGGCCCCTTTGAAGCTGATGAAGAAGACGCTTTGATCTTCTCCCATATCGTCTGTGGTTCAGCCATTTCTTCTACTTGCTCTTGCTCAGATTCAGAATCTATGTAGCTTTGGTGATCTTGCTCGTAGTAGTCCTCGTCCTCTGGTCCCGGAGATGGAACCTCAGGTGTGCGATTCGCGTAGTCTGTGCTACGTGTATGCACCATGCAAAGTACCTAAAATAAGAAGATCGGGGTTCAATACTATGCTTTGAACGAGTAAACACAATTATAGAGAAATTTAAGAATATTTAAAATTGTTTCAAAATAATAACAAAATGTGGCCTAGAGTGGCCGCTCTTAGCACTCAAAGTGCCAATAATTCGCCGTATCCCCGGCAACGGCGCCAAAAACTTGACGTGTATTTTACTACGCGCTTAAACGCAAGTATACGCGTCGAGTAATATAGGCCTTGTGAGGCCCGAGTCGAACTCAGGGATACGTGAATTATTGGAGACTTCTACTAACTAATCGCAATCAGCTAGGACGATTAACAAAGTAGGGTTTTGTTGTTGAAATTAAAAGAAAATAAAATTTGAACAAAGAAAACAATCGATTAAAGGTTAATTTAATCAATTCAAAGGGATATCTTTAGGATGGCGGTTTCACCGCGGGTCAACATTGTATTAGGTTTCATATAATTCCTCACACTTCTCTCTCTATCCGGGTAGTGGCCTGAATACAGAATTACCCACTGTCGTGATGTAAGTCACTACTTAGGTTTAGGTTGATTCCACCGTCGTAGTAATCATTCCCCTAAACTAAGTGCATTATAAACGGTCCCTCAGTTCCCACCATTAATTTTACAACTCCTTTGTCAAGGGTTTTATTAATTAATGTAGATTTCATCTTTTTTCAACCGTTAATCCTTCTGTCGAAGTGATTAAGGGAATTAAATTATTATTATGGTGATCAAGCATAACAATAGAAATGGAGAAAACGAATCTATACCACGGATTTGAGAGAGAAAATATGAATTATCAATATAAAAATGTCATACAATGTATTCCCGGGCTACTCCCGGTCCTAAAGATTGAGGGTTTTAGCCTCTCATGTTAATCTCACACGAATACATGGTAGAAATGGGGGATTTCATAAGAAAAACGTGAAACAAGTGGGAAAACCCCTGAACGGAGAAGAACCGGTAGATCCTTGGCGTAGAACACGAGCTTCCCCGCCTGTCGGTGGTGGAAATCGTCTTCGGCAGCGTCCGAATCACCCGGGATGAGCTTCTGGCCTCCGTTCTCCTTTCTCTCCTTCCTCAGCACTCGTGCAATCCAAAATGAGATGATCCTCTCGTCTGGGCGGCCGTCATTAGGTATAAGTCCCTAATTAGGTCGTCAAATAACAACAGCCGTCCGATCGAGATCAAAACAGATCCAACGCATATCTGCCGGCGTCAATACCATCGACGCGGGTCGATGGTATCGACCCATCGGATTAGCGGCAGCTTTCCTTTCTTTTAGTCTGAGCACCTGTGGTGATCTCGATACCATCGACTTGGGTCGATGGTATCGACTCTCTTTAGCGTCGGTTGTTGTCTTTTAGTGATGTTGTAGCTCTCCATGTGTCGATGGCATCGACTTGGGTCGATGGTATCGACAGTTTCCTCGCCAGCAACCTGAAGGGATCTCGATACCATCGACTTGAGTGTCGATGGTATTGACTCTGTGCTGCTCCTCTCAGCTGGCAACCTGTGGCTTGGTCGATGGTATCGACTTCCGTCGATGGTATCGACGGAAGCAAATACTTGTTTTTCCTGAAATCTCACAACAAGACCAAGTAAATCCACACAAATAATAATATTATGATAAATAATGCTCAAAATAGTAAAACAAAGGGGATTTGACAGAATATGAAGGCAAAGACCGAAATGAGTGAATTATGCAATATTATCCATAAAAATGAGTAATTAGAGCACAAAACACATATGAAAAAGGTCTATAAATGCGACTCAAAATCATCGCATCAACCTATTATAAAATCTTTGCTTGACTAGGGTCTGCCAATTCTGGCGTCCATCAGTCACACCCCATTTAAACACAACTTGCATGACACTATTCATATTCAATTACATCTTTGAGTGGCTTAATAAAATTTTTTAGTAGTTTTATCATAGTTGAATCATTATGTGGAACGACTGACGTATGAAAATTACTTTTAAAAAGGATGCGGGTATATAAGACACATCTTAGTATGTCACACACAAACCATGCACGTCCAACGATCTAAATTCTTATACATCTACATGTGTATTTTTATGTATGATAAAGAGTAATACTGTAAAAAAATATTGTTATATATACAAAAATGTACTATAATAAAATTTATCATCATAAATTTTTGAAACAATTTCCGATACATTATTGTGACTGGAGTGCCCCGACAAGACATTTTTCAAATCCTTAAATAAAAATACATTAATTGAGAAACATAAAGACTTAAAAATGCACATAGAAGTACTACAAAAGGACACATACATCACCCTATTTTTTAGAACCGTTGGGGTCAACTTTTAGGCCGTTAAGATAAGGCTAGTAGACGTTTCAAATAGGTGGGTAGGTTGTGTTACTACGAGTTTGGTTCTTGTGAGTGTGGGTTAAAAAGATAAAATGTTAAACAGTTTGAGCAATAACACCTTCGAATCCGACCCAGTGGGTTGTGGGTCTACCTTCCGGTGCCCATTTAATATGTGTACAGTACAAAGTATGTTTCTAATTTCCACTCTACAACAAGAAGTAGAATAAGTTATTAATAAATTTTAGTTGAAAGATAGGATAATGAGAGACATTGTCCATTGTGTTTGATGTCAAAAACAATGTACTACCCATTTCTTTGTTTTAACATAAATTTGTTAGGAAAAAATAGACAACTACTTAATATAAAGTTTGTAAATAAATGATTTAGATTTTGAATATAGCATAATATATCACTATGAAAATTTATATTTTACATCTAACTTTAGAAATTACTAACAAAATATTTTCTTATGGATATCTACTGCACAAAATGAACAAAAAATAATATAATTGATGTCACTGAATTGAAATCATGCAACATAACCACTATATGTTCATTAACATAAACAACAATATAGAATATTAATACTTTGTTTTTCCATTAGCATAAAAGTTTAACAAAATGTATCAACCATGGCCTTGAAGTTTTATTTTGTTACATTATATACATAACAAATCAGCTATTTAACTATTTTATATATGTGCCAGTGCGGCATGTCTTAAGAGTCATACATGTATCATATTTATTATAATATATTAATCCTTGTTAACTGGGTTACCCGTGAGTTCCCATGATCACTCGTGATACCCGCTATTTAAATGGTTGGATACTAGTTCAGATGATTTTTAGTGAGTGTACAATTTAATCATTCAGACTCAACTTAAATGGGTCGATGCATGCGTACCCGCAGATTTTGACCCAGTTTGACATGTCTAAAGGGTAGAAGACTATTAATATGATGTGCAGGAGTGTCTATGTTTATGAGTGACATTTTCATTTTCTAAATAAATTTTATATTTCCTAAATCACTATGAAACAAACATTTTCAAATTGACAAAAAATGTAATTACTCACTATTTAAGGGAAACAACTTTTTATTTCTTAAAACATTGTGAAACATATAATTCAAAATTAATGAAAAATGTAGTTACTGACATTTTAAGGAAAATAGATTTTTGTATTTCTGGAAACATTATGAAATGGATAACTTTAAAGTATGTATGCATGTTACCATACTAAAAATGATTACAAATGGATGGTGTTATAATTTAGTTTTTCACATGTATTCATATAATTGAAATTTAATTCTTTAAGCAAAAAGGAGATATAGGAAATATGTTAAATTTTATTTTAGAAGTATGGCATCCTTTTGCACATTCCCCTTTTGGTGAAATTTGTTATTTTACTATTTTATTGATCCAATAATGAAATATTGGGAATGTAATAGAAGAATATCCAAAAATAAGAAAAAGGAAAAAGATAACAGATAATAAGTAATGTACTTATGAGAATGGTATGTGATTCTTTATAATGTATGACCAATATGGGTTATATTTCAGTTTCACATAGTTTCTAAAAGGAAAGGTTATCAACATAATGGACATAGAAAAGATAAGAAAGATAAAAGGATTGAATTAATGCTTATAATATGCCTCTTATGAGAGGAAGACCGGGATATTAAGAAAAACACCTTTTCTTTTGGAGTTTTGGACTCAAACCATACCAATGATTAGATAAAGTCATTATAGACTTCCGCTAAAAATTTGGGATTAAAAAGGATTAATAGAATGAGAAATATGGATTTTACAAAAATTCATAAATGAATGAATTAATGGGATGTTGAATTAGATGTCACGTATTCTTTTCTAATTGCAAAAGGCTTTATTTTGTCACACAAATTTTGGACCATTGGATCTGGATCGGATGATCAAAAGATCATCACCTACCTCGGTCATATACGGAAACTAGAACCCAAATTAGAAATCTCCTGAGCGAATCTCTCACAAGTTAATGCATGAGCGATTGTGGAGACTAGTCCAACGAGTTTGTGAGAATGAACCAAACCTACCTACCCCAATTTTTCCCTACTTTAGAGGACCATAGCAGTTTCTCCCAACTTGTAATCCCAAGGGTATCTCTGCCCCTGTGGATGTGTATAAATAAGGGCCTCAGGCCCCTATGCAAGACAACAAACTTGCTCGCCAGACAACACTATACTTCTGGTCTTTTTCCCTCCCACCAATTTCTTGTCAAGGTTTTGAATTTCTTTTTGTTTTTTCCACCATCTGTGGCAAAGGAAGGCCCCCTTTGACCTTGCTTCCTCAGTGTCATAGAGAAATTGAAGCACACGACCAAATCTGGTAGGATGAAACAAAGAAGACTGCATTATTGCTTGCAGCTCTTATGCCCTGCCAACGAATTCCAATCTTGAGGTTTACTCTGACACGTCGACCCTACTCACATGCCTGAGATCGGAGGAGGAAGAGAAGACCTGGCAAAATATCACAACTACCCTCAGCCTCATGTTGATGAGGTAAGGGGAAAATGATCTTTTCCTTTGATTTCTAGTTTTAACTGGTGAAGTTGCATAGTGATTGGGCTGCTGATTTCAAAAATGTCGTTAGGACGGCCCAACCGAGTTGGCAGGGCGGGGCCCAAAGCTCTTTGCCTAGGTAGCAAGCCCCCATTTGTTAGAATGAATTTAATTTTAAAAAATATAATAAATCATAGGAATGTCCAATCAAGGTAAGTAATATGTGAATCTTACTTAGATAAAACGAGGAATTTAATAAAAATATAATCATGACCTATATCTGCCTCTTGTTCAAAATTTACCCAAGGTTGCTATCTTTAATGTGTCAAATTAATGAAAACCCTAATTTCTAGGCTTTGATGATCTTAATGTGTTTAATTGATCTTAATAATCAAATATTGGTCTCTTTGGATAAAAAGAATGAATTATTTCTAATTTGAGAATAAAATTTATAACTTGATGAATTAGGGTCAAAAAATACATATGATGTTAAAATTAGGGTTTGCAAACCAAAAAAGCATGAAAAATTGTAATTAATGTTCAGGAAGTTAAAACCCTTATGAAACCATAACTTGTAAGCCAAGTCAGTCTTAAGGGTGGATCTTGGATAAAATAGTAAGACATGGGTGTTATGTAGTATTTTGGGTATTTTCCTGACTGTTTGCACTTGTCCTTATTAGCTTGGATTTCAAGTACTTCTGTGAAAGGTATGTGGTTATGCCTAAGACTACTAGCTTTAGTTTTCCCACATTTTCCCAAAGTTTGTTGGATTAATTACAAAGTATATAGTTGGTTGTTTATTTAATTCCTACAATCTATAAACTCACTATGGCTATTGCAATTATATGGACATGGGTAGCTTGAACCCTGTGTCGTATATGGATGTATGAAATATAAGGAACATGATGATTAAGCCCTTCGGGAAGAGGATCATCAAAAGGTCAAAGCCTTGGGTGAGGAAGACTAATATGTCACCAAGCACCTCAGGGAGAAGGTGGCCTATGTCCACTACAGGGACAAAACCCTAGAGGGGTTACACAAAGGTTGGATAGATAAGGGTTGAGTAGTTATGATTTAAATGTGAATTTTGATTATGAACCATAATTTTTGTGTATATGTTGTTACAACTAGATGCGAACATTTTATCTCCCACATACCAGTATAACTTGTTATATTGACTGAGTTTTGTTTTCTCGACATTTTAGGATAATCTACTATATTTTTTGCAAGTATAATGGAAAATGGACATCCAAAGAAGAAGACACCAACAGAAAAGGAAGTAAAAATAATTTTGGAGGATTTAGTGAGTTAGTTTTATTTCATGATGCAAACTCTAGAAAAACTTATCATGTAATTCCTAATGAAATGTTTATCTTGTACAAACTCTATTTCAATTTTGTAAAATGTATTAATTATTTCCAGTTCATTGCTAAACCATCGATCATGTTTTTATGGTAATGATCCTTGCCCTCTCAGTCCACCTGAATAGGAGATAATAGGGAGAGGGGGTCGTTACAAATGGTATCTTGGAAAATGAAAATCTACCACATCCACTATTGCATTAGAGCCAATAATAGTCATAATCTATTAAAACAGTTAAGTTTGACTTTTTATATATACAAGAAGAAAATGTAATACTTCAATTTAATTTAAATGTTTAAAATCAATTGAGTTGTTCTTATTTATGTTTGTGACTTTTAACTTATATATATATATATATATATATATATTCATATATATATATATATATATATATATATATATATACATATATATACATATATATATACATTTTTTTTAGTTTAAGCCAAAGGATCTTCTATTCATCCCACTCCTCTCGTTGTGGGCTAAAAACGAGCAAAAAGGTTACAACTACTTCTTACTAAGCAGGTAGATAACCATCAAGAAAAAGAAACAAAGCTAGAAGGTGACCAAGCACGGGCTACCCACAAAAGAACAAGAAAGACTAGCTATGCTCCCATCTAAAGAAGATATACGGGGTGTCATTTCTCTCTAAGATGTTCATGCCTCTTATCCGCATGGGAAGAGAAGAAGGACCAGAAACGATGTAGGAATGCTCGAAATGAGCACCCCACAACCCCAGCTCTCGAGGGATAGAGTTAAGAATCTTCGGGACCAAGGAACCGGAAATGGCTTCAGAAACAAGCAACTCCCGAATCTCTCTGGTGATATGAGAAATGTGCCAAGGGCCAAGATCATTCTGCCAAAGGATCTTCATCACATGAGGGTCATCAATCTCAATAGTAGAAATAGTAAGGTTCTTATCATCCACAATCTTGAGAGCAACCATGATGCCACAGATGTAGGCCGAAATATAATCATTGGCATTCAGCCAGGCCCTGAAAGCAAGGCGAATGCAACATCGCCTGTCTCTAATGACGCCTGCAACCCATCTTCTAGAAGTGTTATTATCAGTGATGCACTTGCCGGTGGTGATGTTCATCTTAAGGTTGTTGATGTCGGGCTTGTTCCATCTCACACTGTGAATTCTTCTCATCTTCATAATAGGCTGAATGATGTGAGCATTGTTTAGCCTGGAAAAAAGATCAAAGTCCTCAATGCAAGAAAGGAAGTGGCGACGACTGTTGAAGCGGATGACGTGCAGAATATCGGCCCAGGATCATTCAGGATTGAACGCCTTGCTATCGTATTTAGCAGAACATCTCGCTTTCCAAATAGACCAGCAAATGAGGGTAATCAACTCCGTGATTAACCATCCGCGCAAGGAGCGCTTCGGCTGCTGTCCGCCCAAGCTGAGAAGGCCATCAATGGAGGTGGGCGGGAACTGATCATCAAGCAAAAGATTAGCAGCCTTAGTCCAGAGCTCAGTAGCCATGTCACTAAAGATGAATAAGTGAGTGTCATCCTCACACGTATGATTGATACAGCAGACACAACGAGACACCAAAGGAATATGACACTGTCTAATATGGTCGTCAGTAGGCAAAATTCTTTTACCGAGCTTCCAAGTCTTCTTACTGGCCCTTGGGTTTGAAGCACTCCATATCCAGTTCCAGTTGGTGTTGTCGTCAGGAAGGTGATGACAGGTTGAGAGCATCTTTGCAGATCTAAGACTGAAACGCCCATAAGGATTAGGCGTCCAAACCAGCTGATCCGGCTGCTGATCGATGAAAGAGTGTGCATTGCGGATGAGTTGGCAGCCATCATAATCAACAATCTGCTCTAAGGAAGACCAATCCCAGCCGTCATTAGGTGTCCAGAAATCTTTGACAAGAAAATCTCTATCAGTGTCTCCTCGATGAATGTCATATGAGTAGAGAGGTTGATCACACCACCGACTGTCCCAGAAGGATATGTTCCCACAACCAACAATCCATCTAGTGAGAGGGAGGACTTTAGGAAAGAGACTCCAGATCTTCTTCCATCTTGGAGACGGGTTAGAACCCAGCTTAAGATAAGGCCGATAGCATCCCTGTATGTGCTTGTACGGCGAGGAATACTTGTTGCGGCAGAAGAGAGCCCATAGCGAGTCACCATGCATAATTTCCCAACAATCTTTAATGATATAAGCATTCTCGATATGTTTAATAGAGGTAAAACCCAAGCCACCTTGCCTAGTTGGTTGAGTAAGAAGATCCCAAGCAATCCACGCTCTACGTCTTTCATTACTTCTGTTCGCCCAAAGAAACCTGGAGCACATAGCTTCGATTCTCTTAGTGACACCAGCAGGAATACCAATCGAGGCAGCAGTATAAACGGCGGTAGAAGTCAAAGAATGGGTGATGAGGAGCTTTCTACCCGCAAAGGATAGAAGCTTTGCTTTCCACGACGTCGTCTTCGTCATGAACTTCTCAAGGAGATAAGTGAAATCAGAAAGCCTGTGCGGACCAGCAGTGAGGGGAACACCCAAGTATGAGATGGCGTGTTCAACCGGGGAGATGTCCAGAAGATTTGAAATCGACTGAATGGAGTTCTGCGAAGCTCTGCCAAGAAGGAAGGAAGACTTAGACTTGTTAATAATCTGTCTCATCGATGAGGAGTATAAATCAAGGGCAGCATCAAGATTGGATAAAGTTTGCATGTCAGCGTTGAAGAACATAATCAAATCATCAGCATATGCAAGCACAGGGGGTGCGCAACCACCACCTCTAGTGATATATCTAGAAATGAGCCCATCATCTGTAAGACATCTGATATGTCTGAGAATAGGTTCTTCATACATGATAAAAAGCAGCGGAGAGATAGGATTTCCTTGTTTTAGCCCTCTCCCAAGAGGAAAAAAACCAGCAGTATGATCACCCACGGAGACCGAGACCCAGGAATCCTGGAAGAAGCGAAGACACAGCTGAATGGCAGCTTGATCCATGCCAAAGGCCTGTAGAATAGATCGAAGAATAGACCATTCCACTCTATCGTAAGCTCTGGACATGTCATACTTAATGATGATGTTAGGATGGAGCGTTCCCTGATTAAGATCGTGACTAATCTCTTTAGCAAGCTTGATATGATGAGTGATGTCTCTGCCTCTAATGTAAGCACCTTGTTCCTGCGAAATAAGATTAGGAAGCATACTAGACATTCTGTTGCTAAGAATCCTCGCCAAAATTCTGATAGAGACATTTTCAATAGCAATCGGCCTGAAATCAGACTGGATGAACTTAGGATCGTTCACTTTTGGAATAAGAACCACCTTGCATGCGGCAAGGCTTCTGTGACACACTTCACCCTTGAAGAAATGGGCAACAAGATGCATAAAATCGTCCCGAATAATATCCCAGGCAGCAAGGTAGAAGGAAACAGTAAGGCCATCCGGACCCAGAGCAGTGTGAGAATTCATCTCTTTGATAGTGCAGTAAACTTCTTCAGGGGATGGAGAGGCAGTCAAGGTGGCGTTATCATCCATGGTGACAACAAAGCTAATGTATCTCAGGAGGTTACCGTCAAGGGAGTCATTAGTGCCCAAAGCAAAGAAACTATGATAATGGTTGGCAGCGGCAGCAACAATGAGCTCCGGGTCAATGATCTCGGATCCGTCCTCGAGAACAATCTTCTGGACCAGACGTTTTCTTCTTTTGGACTTGACAACAGAATGAAAGAAGGTTGTGTTTCTGTAACCTCCCTTGAGCCAGTCAATCTTTGCTCTCTCTTTCCAGTGCTGTTCTTCAGTATTAAGGAGGTCATCCAACTCATCTTCGGCAGTCTTCAGAGTGTGCGCATTCAAGGGAGACGGGTTGTCATCAAAGGCATTCTGAGCAATGTGAACCACGTCTTCAATATCTAGAATCTTTTGCTTTAACTCTCCAAACGTATGCTTGTTCCAGGCTTTGAAATGCTGCTTAAGATGCTTGGACTTGGCGTAGAAAAGAAAGGAGGGATCACCACATAAGTTGGTGGTCCACACAGCTTCAATATTCTGGCGGCAATCAGGGTGACTCAACCACGCATTATTAAAAGAGAAAGAGGTTTTATGGACTCTGGTAGAAGCACAGTTCGCAGCTTTGACAAGAATAGGGCAATGATCAGAAACTCTGAATCTAGTAAGATGTTGTGTAGCACAGGAAGGAAAAAGAAGCTTCCAAGGAGTGTTGAAAAGAACTCGATCTAATCTCTCCCAAGTGGTGGGCGTGCCATTCTGCTTATTGACCCAAGTGAAGCGGCTTCCACTGAAATCAGCCTCATGAGAATCAGAATCAAGGATAAAGTTGTTAAAATCAAGCATCGCCTGGAAATCCGGGGAGTCGCCACCTCTCTTCTCATGGTGGTTCCTAATAGCGTTGTAGTCACCAGCTATGAACCACGGCGTGTCACCCACAGTGTCCATCTAGGTGAGAAGATCGCTCCATAACTCTCTTCTAAGATTTCTATGATAACTAGCATAAACCGCAGTAATGTACATAGGATGGCCTGGAGCAGTCTCGAGTTTAATCGTGAGATGTTGCTTGTGAACCTGAACCACAGAAGGGTGGAAAGCATCATCAACATAGAGCCATATCTTGCCGAGCTGCTGCTCATTATCTGCAACCCAGTCCAACTTAGTAATATCCGCTAGCTCAACAGCTCTATCAGCGTGAACAAAGGGTTCGAAAAGGGCAACAACGTGCGGTTTGTGCTTGCCACAGAGTCGCGCCAAGACTCTACGGGTTGGATTATTTGCAGCTCCTCTAATGTTCCAACACAGAAGCCTCAAGTCAAGCATGAACACCAAACAACCTGCTCGCCTGCTAGCAACCCAAAACGAATCAGAAACTTTGAGATCTTCTTGCAGACTCGCTGCGGACACCAATCTCATGGACGGACCTGGTGTCATCATCAAAGGTGTTGTGCCATTCATCTTGGAACAAGCTATCATCGTGCCTTTCCTCCCATTGTAGGCTCTCCTCAAATCGCATAGCATTATCATCAGTTCTCGTGTTTATCTTATGACCAGGAATGATCGGTCTCGGTTCAATGAAATCGCTGAGTCGGGCATTGAGCAGTCTATTTGTAGCTCCTGCTGCATCAGTAACAATCCTCCTGTCAACAAGAGGTTCTGCAAAGGGGCCATCTTCCTCGGGTTGCGCTGCACTGCTGGAGCGGTCGGCGATAGGTTCTATGCTGCTGGGTCCAGTAGAGAGCTGCGCTGCCATAACGGATGGTGACGAAGGATGAACTTTCTCGGGAGGTATCTCATCCACTGAAAAAATAGGTGCATTCAGGGTGTCTCCGTATGGGGGGACCCTGAGGGCAGAAGGTGGGACGCAAAACTCTTTTCCGATCGCAGTGAGAACGAAATCATTGCTGCCTATCCTTCCTTTTGCAATGATGTCTAACCTGAGTTCCGATCTATATATGTCTTCTGTAAGAGAGATGAAACGTGGGATGTCTTCATTGAAAGTCTCTACCAGAACGAGGATCCCTGACGCGTCGTCACTGGACTGCTGCCAATTAGAAATCCAAATAAGCTCGCCAAAGGAATTGACGATCTCTTTGATCGATTCTCTGTTTCTGCAGAAAAGCGGAATGTTCTCAATCCGAAACCAGACCGCTTCTTTCATGTGTTGCATCCCACCTTCGCGTAGGGACATCAAGGATAGGGAGATGTCCTTCATCATGATCGACTTGAGTTGTGTGTGGCGCCATGCTTCATAGGAGGATTCAAAATAGACCACCGCTCTGCGGGCTTCGAACCTGAAAATCTCAATAGCCTGGGGCCATCGTTCGCGAAGGAAGGTAGCAACTTCATCCCACTGAACTTTATCATTCCATGCAACGCCGACCGCAAGGTCCAGGGCTCTGATGTAATCTCTTCTGATCGGTGAGTCAGGGATTAACGTAACTGATGTTCTTTTAGGGTTATGGGCCGGGTTGCTTCTGACAGGAATGAGACTCGGCAGCGGAGGAAAGGACATATGAGACGCAAGATCAAGCCTGGGTGTAGCCCCCGTTATTTGATGGCAGGAGCGAGCAACGTGACCGGCAGACCTGCATATGTAGCATACCCTCGGGTTTTGACATTGCCGCTGCCAGTGCCCCCTGCGCAGACATCTGTAGCAGGTGTCCGAGGCGATCCGGTGTGTAAACGATCTGCGGTTGCCATCGTGCCTGTCATCAGTCCGTCTGTATCCATCATGGCGATCTTCCTTCGAAGCCATGGTCGAGTTGCTATTCCTTCTTGGTTCCCACAGGTGTGCTAAAGCAGGAAGCACCTGATCGGAAGGGATGACCGATCTAGAAAATGTCTGCCTCCTGTTGACAACCGCGTCCCGAGCGACGGAAGATCACTGCTCGTCGGGCATCAGGATAACCGAGAGAGTCGCCGGTCACCGATGGGTCCCGGAGGGTTGGTAGCCCCCAGCGGACGGAGTGTCCCACTGGGGTGAGGCAGCGGCGGAGCCGCGGTATCGGCCTCACGATCGCCCAAGATCGCCGGAGCCAGAAGCTAGGGCAAGATATACATATATATACATATATATACATATATATATATATACATACATATATATATATATATATTGATATAAATAACACATTAAAATCTTGGGTTGAGATTGTCATGGGAGGGAAAGGAACAACTAGAATTGAATAACATAGTCATTATCCTCATATGATATGAATGAAAAATGTTTATGATCAATCATATTACCCTATAATGAATCATAGTTTCTCATTGGGAGCGGGATGTCACGAGCTCTATATTGACCATATACGCATTGTTCATTGACTACATAATTATACATTGTTTGCCAATTACGCCTTAACCTAAGGAGGAAAGGAGAATAGGAAAAACTACTTTTGGCCTAGTCATTTTTGTGAGGAACTATACTCTTACTACGACTCCACACTCCTAACAATTTATGAACGTTACTTTTTATAACTCTCCAACATCTTACTAAAGGAGTTCATCTCCGACTAAACTCTAGTATCCAATCTGTATAAGATAAGGGACATAAATGACTTGAGAAATAATATTGCAATTTTAATCTTTCTCTCCCCTACTTTAAAATTTAGCAAAACTCCAATGTGACATGGGTATTTTAATAGAAATAAGAACTCAACTTGAGCTCCTAGACTGACAAATCGTCTTCATGTGTTAGAACAATTCACAGTGAGTGTAAGTTGTTTTTGCATCCATTTAGCACAATGAAATGATTCATTGTGATACCATAGATCTTCGCAATGCTCATCAAATTGTTGGAGAAAATTAAGGTCAGAACTTACCTAGAATCAGCATGGTAGAAAAGTGACCATGGAAAACAATTTTACCTACGCCCTGTTGCCACTTAGTCGTGTGCATTTGAGCATTGAACCATCTTATAGTCACTAGTGTATTAGTTTTGCACCGTTATAGGATAGATTGGGAAAATTGCCCCCTTACACTTTTGAAAGAAAGACATGAACATCTTCATGTTATGATGGGTGCCTCCTTCCTGAGCAGGATGTCGGGGAGGGCATTTATCTCATTGACTAGGATATTTTGGATTTAAGGTTGGGTTGGTTTGGGCGTATCTATTTTATGGTTATAGTTTAGAGCACACGACAAGCACCACATTCAAGTTGAACTACAATGGGCCATCGCATGTCACTTGTGGAGGCTTCAAGGGAAATTAAGATGATTTATGACCTGTCTGGAAAAGCGAGGACCGGGAAGGGTACACAGCCGGAACCAACCTAGCTGGTACGGGAGTCTTATCTTACCAATTGAGTACGCGCAACTAGGTCGGCCAATGCACATGGCTAGGACCCCACGCCAAGCTAACTGGTACGGGAGTCCGGAAGACCTCCATTATATAATTAGCTAGCTGCTCCGTTCCACAACCAACCACAACAGCCTTCCACTCCAAATTATCGATCTATCATCACTACTACCAAACAGCTCGCAAATAACCCCTTTCTTCATCTTCAGAAATGGCCGCCTTCAGACAGATCCTGCGCCGGTGCGCATCCCCTAGTCGGACAACAGCTACGGAATCTATGATTCCTAAGGGGCACTTTGCAGTGTACGTTGGGGAAAACCGGCGACGGTTTGTGATACCCCTCTCCTACCTAGGTATGCTTGAATTTCAGAATCTCCTCCGCCGTGCCGAAGAGGAATTCGGGTTCGACTATGAAACCGGCGTCACCATTCCGTGTGAGGAGGTCGTCTTCAGATCTCTCATCCCGGCGCTGAACTGATCAGCCATTCTGGCTCGATCGACAACACAAAAATGCCAGATACGGTCCTATGGAGCCGCGGGAGCATGGAAAAGCGAGAGTTGTGGTCCTCATCGCCGGCAGTTACGGTTCAAAGAAACTGAAAGATCCATGAATACTTTTCGCCCATTTAGAGATCCATGAAGAACCATTGGCCCATATAGTAGATTACATGCGGCTTGCATCAGGGTTCTACGCATGTAATGCATGCAATTGCACGAACAATTTTTTTGTACGGACTACATCTAGCGAGGCGCGCATTGCGCCCACCCAACATTGTAAATTTACTGACCACGTGTTACTTTGACATTTCTTTAATTTTTAAAAAGAAGACAGAAAAGATTACACGAAAGAAATTCATCTCAATGTTGCGTATATATATCCTTAAAGATGCGATATGGTTTTCTTAGCACCTAATACAAAATGTTCACTTGTCGGCGGCGTCCATCCATGCGACCCCCTTTAAACAATGCTGAGGAAACATGCATTACAATGTAAATCTGTTGCATGACGACTGTTCTCTCCGATTATGTTTTGTTTCCCTCTGAGGAGCTCAATTCAGTTCTATGAATCAATTTCAGTTCTATGAGTAGTATTGTCAAATGAAACCCGTCTATTGAGCAACGAGCACAACAAAAGTAATTTTCAAAAATTATGCTGATATATTAGGGCCCATCTGGTTGAGATGAAATCAAAAACGTGTTTTGCAACTGCATGAGGTTTTCAACTAGTTACGTTTGATTTTGTGGAAATGACACCCACACTTGGAATTTAAACCCCCTATGCTACATTCTTCACGTATAAAACTATAGAACAGTAACCACACTGTAAAAGGACACAGTTCACTTTCTCGATCCTGCTAGTGATGACGGCCATCACATGAGTGTTATCCCACTTGAGGCAATGTCAGAGTCTCCAACTGAGAACACGTTCTCCATGTGAAGGATACCTGGAAAAACTGTGGAGGTAACTTCACCACAAACTAATTTGCAGCTCGTAAGCTAACTTATCGTGCAACTGCATCCGACCAAATAATAACACACCAACTAGATGAAATAGATTTGCATGGAACCAGACATAAACGAAGGGGTTCATTTTCATTACTTTGGAATTCCTGTTTTAATATTCCTGGTGAGCCTTGATTTTACACCTAACCAAACTAACCCTTAGACTCGTTTCACACGCGTAAATGAAACACGTCTGATCTAACGGTCCGATATCCCAATAACAGTCATGTCTAAACGTGTAATGCTATGTATGATAATAAGAATTATTGCATAAATATAAGTAATGTTATGTATAAAATTGAAAACTATAGTCTTAAAATCCTTACATATGTGAAAAAACTGTCCCACATAGTAGTGTTATCGTAGTGCCTTCATTAGCCATTGTACGATTTTTGAAATATAAAACACAGTATTTAAAAGCGCACAACAATACTAAAAAGACATTTAGTTGTATTCAGAACAACACTAGAAAATACTTGCGATGTAGTCAATTTTAAATATCCGTTTGTGATTATTTTACTGTTAAGATGACTAGCGAGCCATTAGTAGGCTGTTGAGGTATGGTATATTTTATGTCAGGTTTCCGATTTGATAATAGCTTATTCAATTTGCATAAATAATATGTAATGAATAATCTCAATTCGAAAAAAGTGTGCAGTTATAATACTTGCATATTAAAAAAAGCGTTACTTTTTTCAACTTAGATCACTTCACCATCCGGATCTTGTGGTCCAACTCTTCTCCTCAGAACATCATGATCAAAATACATGTCACACGTTGGAATTCCTTTTTCATATGTTTATAATCAAGGTTCAGGGTATGTGGAGGTGGAGGTATGTTAGAAAATTTTCATCTTACGTCTAATTTTTTTTTTCAGGTCCATCTTCGCATTGCATGCATTGAGATACTGGTGCACATTCTGCATAATCTTGACGCGTCTGTAGGAGAATCACGGTCCACACACAAATAGAATCTTAGTGCACCTACTGACAAAATCTCTTCTACCGACTATTAGAAGTTACTTCAATCTTAAAAAGCAAATTATTGGGAGCACACCACCTCCACCAACATTTACATTCGCACTTCGTGAAGTTGTGTGTACCTATTTTAACACTCTCTGAGACAACCTTTTAGGCGCATCCTGCATGTATGTAGTGTTGTAACAAACATAATTATGTCTCCCAACAACCTACTACCCAATTAATTGTATTTATTCTCTCTCCCATAAACAAAAAGACTTGTTTAAAATTCAAGATATTTTGTCTTTCATTTTCCCTCCACTTCTTAGCTGCATAAACTCAACCACAAATATTATTTACACATTTTGCTGCAAACTCTAAAAAGAGTGTTCATTTGTATTTAATTTAGTATCAAAATACATCAATCAATAGATCAAAAATAAATTAGTACAACGCGTCTCATTTAAAAAAAAGTATTAAAATATTTTTATTCCACTTCAGGATGGCACCTAACATCTGACTCCACCAGAATCATGTTTCTATACATTTTATGCTAAGTCACAAATTAGTACTTAAATGTACCAATTATAGGGCTAAGTATAAAATGGCAATATACTAAAAAATGCATAGCACAATGCTGCACAATCATCAAAGTGAAAAATTATAAATGTACTATATGGTTGCATGTTGTATGGTTGTATGCATACAACTGCTGCAACAAAGACAATGATATTGTTCAACTACCTACCCTAACCACTTACATTTATCCCGTTGCCTTATACAATTGAAACTTTTTTCATTTTCACTCTACTTGCATTTAAATTCAATTTTTTTTTCATTTTCCCTCCACTTCTATGCGACATTGTCACATTTTACTGTAAATATAATACAATATTAATTGATCATCATTGTATTACTAAAAAATATTATGGACAAGACTAAAAATAAATTAGATAATGTTTATGATCAAGAGAATTTTGTGATCAATAAAATATAATGTTTAAAAAATATGAAACTATTCTTATTCCACTTCAGGATTACGCATTATATCTGACACAACCAAAATCACATTTCGATATATATTTTTTATAAGTCAAAATTAGTACTTAAATGTACCCATTACAGTGCTAAGTATACATTGATAATATAGAATAAATTATATTGCAATGCCGCACAGTCGTTAAGGTAAAAAATTTGCTATTGTGGATGTATGGTTGGATGTTGTATGGTTTTATACATGCAACACTTGCAATAAAGATAATAATGTCGCCCTACAACCCACCACCAAACTACTTACATTTATCCCCTTGCCACATACAATTAAAAAAAATCATTTCGCTCTAGTTGCATTTAAATTCAATTTTATTTTAATATTTTCTGACCACTTCTATGTGACATGGTCACATTTTTATACAAATATAAAACAATATTGATTGATCATCACCGCACTATCAAAAAACATTCTGATTAAGAACAAAAATAAATTAGAAGAGTGCTTATAATCATTGAAAATTTGGATATCAAAAAAATATGATACGAAGCACAATAGTCATTTATAATTATATCAAAAATTTTACAATTTATATGTGTAACATACGTTATTCAATATGATACATAAATAATTACATTATTTTTAGAACAAAATAAAAACTTAACTACAAATGCCTTAGTATCATAATTTCTACAATGAAGCTCTAGCTTTTGTACATTACAATACCAATTTTAGGACCAATAACTATAATGAATAAAAATGACAGCAACGATGAGTGATCTAGATGTCCATCGTTATGGTTACGATGCTGATATTAGGGATATCATATTGAAGATGGAAGTGTGGGTTAGGTGGCTTCATGGGACACATTAGTGTGGTTTTGTTGCTGCATTGATGTTCGGTGACAAAAGATGCGGCGTGAGCATGACAGGGATGAGGTGTTGCCATATTAAAGGTTGACAATGGAAGCGGTGGTGTGGCCACGATGATGGCATAGTGTTGTTGTCACGAAGAAGCTCGACGGCGGAGGAGGCGTGACGGGGAGCCTCAGTGGCAACCACTGTCAGGAGGCAAGCTTGGTGCCACTTCCACCTAGGCGTGATGTCGTCCCAGACAGGATGATAGCCTTGGAGGACGACAGTTGGCTGGGCGTGGTAGGAGATTGGATGTGAAAATCGCTTGGTCACGTCTAGGGTGCGACGGCGATGGACGTGGTGGTGGCATGGACATGACAAATACGGGTGGGTCGGACGGGGGCGTACGGGCAACAACTAAAGCTGGAGAGAGAAACGTTTAAATGATGGAGAGAGTTGGGGTAGGGGGTTTTATAGCCCCAACTTCAATTTTTTTAACCACCGTCTGTTAATCTTCTGTCATTGTTATACTTTGAAACTAACACCGTAAAGACACAACATCGGTAATAATGAAAAATAAAAGATGGATGCATGGGTTGATACTTGGGGCATGGTCTCGAGACTGGGGTATGAATCGGGGTATAACTAGTATGCTCTATATCAATACTCATCTCAAAATATCCACACCAAAAACTTATGCACTCATATATGAATCATGGTGCACGTTAAACCTTAATCCATGTGCATCCACTACCAACTATTTTTTACAATTCTAGTGCACCCTTATACGAATGCTAGCACACTGTATCTAAACGCTAGTATATCCCAAATTAAATCATACTGCCTAGAACACCAACATTCGGATTCTTGTTCACCCGTCCAGGTGGACTAAGTGCTAACCTTTTTACAATCATATTCAACCCATATTTGAATCCTATCACATTTGTATAAGAATCTATACCCATAATTGCATTATAGTACCTTGAACACTATAAAATATTAAAATATGAGTATCTTTTGAGTCATAGGGAGACCCCGCTCCCCCTCCTCCTCAAACAGGTGCCAGAGCCCGGATGACCCATGGAGTTGGTAATTACAGTACACTCAGGGAGACCCCTCCCCCCTCCTCATTGTTATACTTTGAAACTAACACCGCAAAGACACAACATCGGTAATAATGAAAAATAAAAGATGCATGCATGGGTTGCTACTTTGGGCATGGTCTCTAGACTGGGGTATGAATCTGGGTATATCTAGTATTCTCTATATCAATACTCATCTCAAAATATCCACACCAAAAACTTATGCACTCGTATATGAGTCATGGTGCACGTCAAACCTTAATCCATGTGCATCCACTACCAACTATTTTGTACAATTCTAGTGCACCCCTATTCGAATGCTAGCACACTGTATCTAAACACTAGTATATCCCAAATTAAATCATACTGCCTAGAACACCAACATTCGGATTCTTGTTCAACCATCCAGGTAATTACAGTGCACTCAGTGGGATTCGAAACCGGGTCCCCCAGAGAGGACAAGCCGGACCGAACCACCTGAGCCACACTGGCCGGGTTAAAATATGAGTATCTATTTGAGCTATAAACCATGAAATTTTCTTAACGTGAGTCCGTTTTAAAATTTATCCTTTATTTCAAGCATCATTCAATTGTTTTGTCCAAATATCATGTATTTTGACACTTCTTAGTCCCCATGGTAGATTTTTATGCTTTAAAAAGAACTTAATCTCCTTTTGAATAATATTTGCAAAAGAGTCTATCATACTTCAATTGATGAATCATTTTAGTATTCTTTATTAGACTACAAATTAGTCAAGTCCAATAATGTTGAATAAAAATTACGTGGATCAAATATTCTTGATATGACAATGAATTCAGTTAGAACCAATGAAAATTATAGTTATAGTAAATAGCTATTATTAATATATTTTAATCTAAGGAAGCTTATGTGGTATCGATAACAATAATGGTCAATATGTAATAAATTAAAATTCGAAAAAAATTAATACCATGTTGTTTGGTCCCTATTAACCAAAGTGAATCGACCATGTTTTCATGCAATTGCTTAAGGCTAGAAATAAAGCGTACGCACGTCCAAGTAATGGAAGAACGTCCTCCCTGTTGAATTGAGAAATAAATACGTATTATAATAGATGATATTATATTTCTTTAGTCTTTGTCCCTTAATTGCCTCGTCAAGAGACTTTACAAGTCATAGACCTTGGAAGCAATTAATACTTCATTAAACTATGGGTGTAATTTGTTAAACGACAATATTTGAAGTATTAGTCTGAAAATTTAGGGATTACATTTGATATACGTGTGAAGTTATGTATTCACACAATATATATACACATATATGTAATAATAATAATAATAATAATAATAATAATAATACACTTCACCGTTACATGAATTAAAGAAAGAATGCATACATGTTTTACTAGCCTTTGTAAGAATAATATCATCCATTCTACCCAATGGTTCAATGAAATATGTGCATTTAATCGTTCATGTTATCCGTCATCATAAATCACTATGTTGCATTCGCAATAAACAATCCTTTCATTTTCTCCATAGTGTAGCGGATGATTAGTTAAGGGAAAAAGAAATTTAGCGTATATTCTCCGCACGTGGACGGTCATCTCACAATTATCTTCTATTGAATTATCTTCATCCGTACCTCTTTATTATATCTTAGGTTACTTTTTATCGAATGCAATGGTCAGTTTTCGTTTCCAAAATATCGAAACAGTACATAGTTATAAAGTAGCCCTCAATCAACTACTATTGTAAAGTTGGCCTCCTTGTTTTCTACTTCCCAACTCTGTGATGCGTGTTCTATAACTAGTATCTAAACTGGCCTTCATACTATCACCCCCAACTATGTCACACCTTTCTCGATACGCACCATGGTTTCATAAGAAGGATGGAGAACAAGATGCCTCGTCGCAATCCACCTACGTCTGATTACAACCAAAGACTGAACTCTAGAAATTTAACAACTATGGCAACAAATGTACATGTCGATTATCACCCCAATTAAGAAGACCTTTCATCTAGACGTTTACATAGAAGATTAAGTTCATCATCCTCTATTGAATCTCGATCCTAAGAGAAATCCCTCAAGGATCGATCCAACTAAATATAATATAAGTCGACAGTTTGTCCCATATAATTTTTAAAACCAGAAACTAGTTAATCATACTTTTGATACTGACATAAACAATAACAAATAAACTACAAGTTAATAATCGTTATTTATTGGACATAAATTTTGATATAACATGATTATTTGACATATTATACATAGTTTCATCTTATGGAAATACACATGCATTAATATACCATTAATCTATTTTATGGTAACTTTTTTCATGATAAACGAATTAAATGCTCAGTTAAATGTATTCCTATCTAATATATGTTATATACATACATAAGGGAATGATAAAAATTTTGTAAATTTGAATAATAAAAAATGATATACTATGATGTGCTCTATTATTATATGTATAGTTGTAGAGCCATCTCAAGTGTACCAAAGGAAGATTAGCGAGACCCGAATTCCCAGAAAATAGAATGCCAATCAAAGATTTTTCTCAAGTCAGTGGTCCGGACCTTACAACAAACATTCAAAATTCATTAAACATGTTAGGAAACCCAATATGAGCTGACAATATATTTAGAAACAAACTAGTTATTTTAAGGAAAAAGAATATGTTTAAGACAGATCTTTTATAATTATGATTATGAATAGAAATATATTTGAATATGTTTATTTAGATGGAATTTTAGTGCGAACCACATATCTAATCAAATTCATTCATCATAGTATATACTTGTATTTTGATATACAACGATGAATGCAATTTAGTATATATGTAGTCCACGCTAACATGCCATCTTAAATAAATGTTTCAAGATGTAATACCATTCATACTCAGAATTATAAATCATATTTCTTAAACATATTATTTATCATCAAAATAATAAATTTATATCTAAATATTTAATCAATCCATATTAGGTTTCAATAATATTTTTAATAAATGCATATGTATAGAGCATGAAGTGTGTATAAAATATGAAATTAGTATTTCTTCTCATTAAAATGTATTAGAAATTTCAATATATTCCTTATGTATGTATTTAACATATATTATTTAAGAATAGACTCACTGAGCATTAACTCATTTATCACTAAAATAATTGCCATCTAATTGAATAGTGCTATTCATAATTTTACTATCCATTGATGTATATGCATATTACCATAAGATGTAGCAATGTGTTATAGTTTGATTAGTCATGTTATATCAACATTCAAAGTTGCATATCTCATAAATTATGGTTATCGACTTATCCCTTATTTATTGTTTGTAATGTTATTATCTTAAGTATGATCAACTAATTTTTTTAGATATAGAATTTGTACATGACAAACTATCAACTTAAATTGTTTTTTATTAGACCGATCACTACAACAAAAACCATTATAGGTCAGGTCCACATGGTCAGGGATTAAAACCCTGGCCATTTAATTTTTTTTCTCAAAGACACAACCCTGACCAAAAAGTTTTGAACCTTGACCAATATCTCGACAACCCCCTTAAACCCTACTAATTCATCATAAATAAAAGATGGCTCCCACCAGATCCCGGTACCCTCGATTCCCCAAACCCCTGGAAGTCTCTCTCTCCTCCGTTTCCTTTTCCCCCACCCCCGGTAATCTCCCCTGCAGATTCATTTCCCACCCAACACCGTCTGGATCCCTTCTGGTTTCACTGATACTATCTTGGTGATTCCACTGGCATGAT
Organism: Alisma plantago-aquatica; assembly: GCA_963693085.1. Classification (NCBI taxonomy): domain Eukaryota; kingdom Viridiplantae; phylum Streptophyta; class Magnoliopsida; order Alismatales; family Alismataceae; genus Alisma; species Alisma plantago-aquatica. Next base: position 86,344,418 of record OY856411.1, read on the forward strand.
CTGCAAAGCTTGCCGTTGGAAATGGTGCCCAGGTGAAGACCACCCTCTCCGTCTCCATGTTGTTCGCTTCCTTCTCCACTCATCCTCCCTAGACAATCATCCATCTCCCAACTGTCAGGATCTATCTTGCCCTTCTTGTTGCCTGCCTCTCCAAAATCTATTGATTCTATCAAGAGCCTAACCAGTTCAACAAAGCAACGGCCGCTATTGGATACAACGTAAGTGATGTTCTACTTTCTCATTGAATAATTGGTTTTCAAATTTGTATATTAATGTTATGGTCCTTCCCCTACTCCTCTTTTTCCCCTAATGATTGCTTTCCTACCAACCTCTAGAAAAGAACAGAACATGTGTTGTGGTTTTCTTAGGTATGTGTTACCATCATTGTGGTTTTGAGAACAACAGATGGAGCCCTTCTTCTACGGAAAGTCATAAGAACTCATTTTATTTGGTCATTAGATAATTGTAGGACTTATATTATTTGGTCATAATTGTGTGTATGGACAGAAGTAAAAGTAAAGGATAAGAGGTATCTCAACGTTCTACCATTAGGGGTTGTCCATGACAAGTTAACTTTTATCATCGTCATTGCTTATATGTGTTCAATCTTATGTATTAATCATTGTCATCTATTGATTTTTTTTTACTTTACAGATCTGTTTGGTTGTGAAATGAATGGACAAATTATTTTTAATGGTTATCATGTGCATTTCCAAGTACGATTTTTTGGAAGACAAGACAATATTTTGCAAGGATTTGTGAGCACCGCAGGCAACATCTTGTATTCATATAAAGATTGTTGTATGAAATAAATGATGTAAATTGATATGTGATTTTGTATATATATATATATTTATATATATATATATATATATATATATATATATATATATATATATATATATATATATATATATATATATATAAGGGCAAGGTAAAAGGTCCTCCCCATGCAATTCAAATTTTATTATGAATAAAATTATCAAAGTCTAGCTACATTATTTTTCTAAAATTCAATTCTAAGTAATGTATATGTGACAATGATTTTCGATGACCTTAAAAACCTCTAGCCATTATGTGATACAATAAGCAAGGGTACACTTTCAAGTTCATGTGTAATAATTTGGATGTTACACAAGTTCATATATAGACACACAAATATTGCAATTTTGTACAATTCTACATGTCAAGGACGTGCCTTAGATATATAATATTGGCCAAGATAATATTTTTTTATTTATGTCATGGTTGCCCAAGGATTCTGCCTCTATTGGTCAGGGATAAGTCCTGGCCAACTACTATTGGTCACCAAGGTTTTGGTGAGGGTACGTTGGTTAGGGATTCACCCTGACTAAGGTTTATTGGTCAAGGATTCACATGTATTGGTCAGGGATTTAGCCTTCGACTTTGACATGATTTGTAGTAGTGTCTTTTCTAGATTTCTCTTCAGATTCAGTTATAGTAGAGAATTTGAACCTGATTTGCTTTGTATACATCCTAATGGAAGTTCTTCCAGTGGGGGTGACAATTTACCAGTAGAATTGTTGCCATCGTTGTCAAGTTTCAGAGTTCAAAGTTGGTTGCAACTACACAAAGGTGGATTTAGATGAGGTATCTCATTGTCCTTCATACTTATGAAATCATTGTATTAATGAGCAAGGTATCATAGAGTTGGGGGAGAATGGTAAATAGAAACACATCATTTCTATACAAACAACTAGTGGTATCTACCAACACATGATTGATATCCAAGTAATTGGAAAGTAGGAAAACAACTCTGCCTACATCTATGATCAACATTATAATTACTATATAGTTACTTTGTCACTGATATCCAAATTGAACACAAGGTAGGAAATCATCATCCTAGTAACATTCAATCCATGTTCCTTGAACTAGAGAAGATAATCTGAGATGCATGTGAGGTCCCATATCATATATGACTCACATGAGTATGGTCATATGCTTCTAGGTCTTGCTTATCAAGTATCCAAGATATCAACTTCAGTAGGAGGGACAAATACCATCTGCATCACTCACAGTCAATCCCTGTGTGTCACAATGTATTCGAGAACCACATTTATGGTAACCCTTATTGGCATTAAAGTTGAATGGTGTCAGAGTATATAGAATGACATATGATGAGTGTAGTGAGTTAATGTTTAAGAACCACAATCACCACTATCACTATGAGAGCATGTTCTAACCACCATTCAATGGTTTCCATGTCATTCTCAAAGTGGTTTTGTCTGGTACACATTCTCTAACAAGTACATATGTCTTTGGCTTGATATCATATACCATGGAAAATTAGATTTTGTCATCAGTAAACACACAAATCCTAATCTTATTATTATTGTTGTTTGTATTGTTTCCAGAATTATATCAAACTACATACATAATAATAATGTATATACTCTTATCATACATATGATCTCATTGTTCAAGTCCTCAACCTAAAGACATATGTCATCCAACAACATCATTCTTTGACTTCTACAATCTATGCGTCATCATAAATGATTAAGACAAACATAATAGACTAAGTTACCTTTATGATTTATCAAATCAAGTACATGATACCCTAATACACTCATCATATGTTTGGTTCTCTTGGCATAAATACCAACAGACTCCCACTTTCACTTAAAGACAATCACCTACTAGTCTTATTCTAAGTGATCTTAACATGTTTGTCATATTTCTACTACACAAATAGTGAGTTAGCAACATTTGATTCAAGTCGGTATTTTGCAAGTCTTGACATCTCCACATTGTTGATTTCTCATATGAGATGGAAATGTTGTAGTTTTTTAAATGGGTTTGTTAGCCTATCCATTACCTCCATTATTGTAACAAAACTTTTAGTATGTCATCAATGGTGGGAACCTCCCCAAGTTCATTTCAATGAACTTCTTGAACCATAAAATATCCTATACTATATTCAAAATACCAAGGTAGGCGGCTTCCATTGTAGAATCAACAATTGTCTCAAGCTTAGAACTTTTCCAGTTTACAATTCTTTTTAAGTTCAAACAAAAACTTGATTCTAATTGTTAACCTTCTTTTTCAGTTTATAAGCATGCATTATTATAACCCTTTACACCTAACTCTTCCATATTACCATAAACAAGGAATTAATGTGTAGTGCTTTTCAAGTACTTAAGGGTGTTCTTTATGGTAGTCTAGTGACCTTCGTTAGATCTGACTGACATACACTTGGCATATCTAAAATATACGAGACAATATAATGAGTACAAAACATGGCATACATGTTATATCTAATTACAAATGTGTATGAAATTTTACTCATGTGTTCCCGTACTTCATAAGAACTGGGAGATTGAGATTTAGATATACTAACATCATTAGACATGGGTAAGTTTCCTCTCTTAGAGCTCTCTGTGTTGAACCTTTTCAACACATTGTCAATGTTTGTACTTTGGCTTAGGATAAGAAGCCTTGTAGATCTTGATTCCTAACATATAGGATGATTTATCTAAATCATTCACCAAGAATGTATTTCCCCGCTATGTTTTTACCATTTTTAAGGTAGGAATCTCATTTCCCATCAATAGTATGTCATCTACAAACTAAATGAGGAATACAATCATGGTCCCAATAACCTTCCTGTAGACATATGGTTCATCTTCATTTTAATTAAAGACAAATTCTTTGACTATTTTGTCAAATTAGATATTCCAACTTTGAGATTCTTTTTTCAATCCATAGATTGAGTTGAGTAGCTTACTGACTTTATTGGCTTCTTTTGTATTTATAAAACCCTAATCATGTGTCATGTACAAGTCGTCAACCAGATTCCCATTAAGGAATGTGATTTTAACATCCATATGCCGAATCTCATAGTCATAATGTGCTACAATGGCAAGTATGATTGCGATGGACTTAACAATGGCAACTAGAGAAAAGGTTTTGTCATAGTCAACACCTTGAACTTCTATGAAACACTTTGCAACCAATCAACAATTATAGGTTTGTACATTACCATTGAAATCACTCTTCTTCTTGAAGACCCACTATATAGGTTGAATATTTTCTTGTTGGTCTCAAACCTCTTCGAGTTATACTTTCCTTCCAATGTTTTTTTGGAAATAAATTCTTCTTATAGGAAAACAACATCCCTGGCAACAAACACTTTATTATCAAATGGAGTATAAATGTAGTATCCCTTGGTTTCCTAGGATATCTAACAAATTTGGAGTATTTGCACTTTCATACGAGATCTATTCCATATGTAGTATTTACACTTTCACACGATAATTTATGAACAAGACACATAAGGAACCATCTTTCTAATGTGTCCTTTGTCTTACATTATTTGCAAACAAATATATTAAACATGGGAAATCCAAGTTATAACATCCTTTCCATCTTATAGGAATTTTGTCCTAAAAATTTGATTAGTCATTTAGGAAGGTGGTATGAGAAACAACCATCATTTTTTATTTATGTGCTAATTCCTTTTATTTCATTATAATGTGCCACAAGCACCTATTTTCAAAGCAAATAGTATCATGGGCCTTACTTGGGTCATGGGTCAGACACATGCCACAAAAATGATTAACATCATTATTCCAGTAATAATACTATTGAGGAAATTTTACAAATCAATTTATGTCTTTCATTTATATAATTTGTTTTACCAAAATTGAGGATATAACATTTGCCCCTCCTTAAAAGAATTTTGTCCTCAAAATTCACACCTAGTAAGGTTAAGGTGAAAGATAACTCATCTAAATCACTTTAATCATTACTAGGATTGGTACTTGAATTCATTTTCAAGGTACATCCACATCCTTAGTATCATCTTTTAATGATTGCATTTTCATATGTGATTCAAATTTTTACTTATTGATTATCTTTTCACCTATATTTCCAACCTATTATTCACATAAGGGTGAGGAAATACCTCAAACCCTAGCTCATGTTATTAAACCTTAACTTTAGGTATTCATTCTCATATATCAAATTTTAAGCATAAAATGTGTCCACCCAATCTCTCTCACTCATAATGAGATGAAATAAGCATTTGGATGAAGCTAAAAAACAAGGTTCATCCCATTCGAATAATAAAGATGGTGTATCCAAACTTTATCTTTCAATTTCATATTTTATGTTGAATTATTTTCAACATGACTTCCAAACTACAAACACTTTTTAATTCCACATATTTCATGAAGTCAAATTCCTTTTCACTCTTGACTTTGTGCACATTTCCTTTTAATATTTCATTATTACATGACTTCTTTGTATCTTTTAGATTTACATCTAATGCATTATGAGCCTTACCCACTTCCCTGAGGTCTCAAGGAGTACATGTACTGTTTGGAGTGATCTCATCCTTATGTATCAAGGGAGTACCTGCCACATTCACCCGTTGTCCACATGAACTCATTAAGGAGGCCAATCTCCGGACCTATTGGCCTTTAGCAAACATAGTTGTTACCTCCCAACCAGTTGCGTTTGTGCATTCATGAACCAATCAAATCCCATCAGTCCCATGTCCCTTTAGTACTCCCTACTTGACCTTAGGAGTGACTTATGACTCTACCCTTCCCAAGGGTTTATTGTGGGCATAATATTTTCATATGTAATTTTTAAAATGAATTTTCTCCATCTCTTATGATTCTCCTTATTCATTTTATGTCCCCTCATTGGACTCATGGCAACTTTATTTTTTAGGCTTGATCTCATACTTTCCATCTCTTCCATAGTGACTTTTTTGCATGTTACTCAGAGATGACATACTTGGGTTCAGGAATCATACTCGATATATGTGCTTTCACATTTTATACACTTAATTCTTTGCATTTTAGGTGACATTTAAGGTTACCTCAATCTTTAAATCGATTTATCATCTCTCCCTTCTAGTGAAGGTCCTAACCTAGGGTTCCCTCTTGGCTCATAGGAGGAGGTTAGGATCTCTAGACACTACTCGGTCCTAAAGGTCTAGGGTTTTGTCTCCCTCATAGGTCCATTCCCATTCTTGGGTTGACCCCACCCCAGATCGGGGCACCAACCCTAACATTTCAACTAACGGTTACATACTACCATCTTTTTATGCAACCTAAAAAATAGTTTGTTATTTTAAACTCTCCACTCTTATCCTCTTTTCTCAATGGTGTTCCCACTCTTGAGGGAGGCCTCTTTATACATAACCCTCTCTAAGGATTTTGGTACCTGTAGTGAGAAATCATAAATAGGATTTCCTTGGCATAAGCTCAATCAAAAATCATCCCCATGTGATGACTTTACTAAACCCATGCTCTTTAACTCACCAGAGATCGATATATGGTTTGAGAAGGTTACATCTATAAATGTGTTATTCATAGGTTGCTTATGTTTTCTTATAACATTTCCTATTAATGTCTTTGTTTCAGATTAACATATGGGATACTGAGTCACCTAACTCATTTATACACTTTATAGTATAACTTCACAATATCTTCCCAATCTCTGTGGTATACCCACTCCCTGGGGGTATTCGTACTCACTCAGTAGGAGTATTTCAATGATACCCACTCTCTGGGGGTGATCTCTATACATGTCCACTCATTGGGGGTATTTACAATATCATACTCACTCAATAGGAATATGCCACTCACATGCCCACTCTTTGGGGGTAGTTTCCATAGCACACCCACTCGTTGAGGGTAGCATACTCATTCTCTATAGGCAATCCCAATTACATACCCACTCATTGGGGTTAGCTCCAATTGGGTACCCACTCACTCGGGGTATGTCTAATAACATACACACTCATTGGGGGTAACTCAATAGCTTACCCACTCACTAGGGGTAATCTCAATAGCTTACAAACTCATTGGGGGTAGCATACCGACTCACATGGGGTATTCTTTGTTCCTCCTTTCCTCCAAATATACCATTACGGCGATGAGAAAGTTATATTCATGTTTTTATTTTCATGTACAACCCTTAATTATTTATGTTTCTCATATATATTCAAATCCTTTCATATGCATCATGCATGAATTTCCCCACATTTATGTTGTTATGTATGCCCAGAGAGTCAATCATATGATGATTGTAATGGCATAACTTGTAAACAATTTGATTATTAATAAAAGCAACCTTCTAAGTTACTTTGTTTTATTCAGTTATGAGATAATGGAGTAATATTATAACTGAGTTATGAGATAATGGAGTAATATTATAACTGTCGAGAGAATGATATTACGCAATGAAGAATGTCTTCATGTACGTGAATTGCACAATGAGATCATATAGATGTTAATAGTATACATTCTCATTATGTCCATAGTCGAATGTTATTGTGGAAGGCTGATAGAAAACAATAACATATGACTAGAATGTGTAATGGTTGATGACACAATATCATGAGTCATGATATGGTATATCAGACCAAGCACATAGATACTTGTTAGAGAACCCAATATTAGACAGACTCACCAATCGAGTAAGACATGGATACCATTGCAATGGTACTCATAGTTAGCTCTCATAATGTTGGTGGTGATTGTTGTTATTAGACCTGAAGTCACTACACTCATACATGTCGTTCGGTATGCTTTGACATCATCAAATGTAATCATGAATATGGGTTGCCTTAGCGGTGATGATTGGGTGACTGAGACACAAGGGGACTGATTGTGAGTGATGTAGGTAGGATTTGTCCCTCCTATAGGAATATGATATCCTAGGCCTCTTAATTAATGAGATTGCAGAATGCATGTCCATGTACATGTGAGTCAATATGTGATATTGAGCCTACATATATCTAAGACAGCTGCTCTGGTTCAAGAAATAAGATTGAATGTTGAAGAGGATGACTACTCTATGCCTTGAGTTCAGTCTGGATATTAGTGACAAAGGAACTATAAAAACACTATAACACCATACACATATTATAGGTTGAAGTTGTTCTCCAACTTTCCATTCACTTGGGTAGCATAGATGTGTGACTAGGCACCACTCTTTGTTTGTGATGTCATAAACTAGTTATGGACATTCATTGCGAATATGATATGGGACCTATAGGGTCACACACATAGGATTTCATCTAAAAGAGGAGTATATCCATGGATGATATTTCATTTGATTACTAAAAATAGTTGGGTATTCAATTAAACAATAAATTAACTAATTGGACTTAGATCCATCTAGTTCAGGTGTTCGACTGATTGGTTAGGGTGTCAGGTTGATAAGAAATTGAGTTGGCTGAATTCTTGATGAGTCAGGTCACCAACTTATTAGCTAATTGGGTGAATTAATCAGTGCAGGGCTGGTGAGATGACCAATTCATTTGGTGAATCAATCAGCTCAGTCATGCCAACCAAAGCTTCTGGTTATTTTACGGATTCATGAGAAAAGTTGATCGTTTCACTTATTCAATTTCATTGGTACTAGGAATTAATGTTGGACATTAATTGGAAACAAATTGTCAATTCAAATTGTGATTGGGAAACAAGTAAAATGATCATATCACTATACCAGTCGACTGGTTCACCAATAAACCGACTAGTTCACGTATTGTAGGGTAATTAATTCATGAAAATTTTGGTCCCTTCCACTCCCACACAGACTGGGAACCCAGACCCTAACCCATATAATAAATAGAGGGTACTATTGTCTTCTCACACACATCAATTGCCTCTGACAATTGTTTGTCTTCTCTATTTGTGGTAACCAAGAGAACCCGAGCATGTCCTACTCGATAAAGGTAGGGATAAAAAGGGAGAACAATTATGGTATTGAAAGTTCCTAACTTGTACACCAACAGGAGTGACAACTGCTTCATGTCCATTCTAGTAGCATGACAAGAGTTTTAGGTGGTCTGTATGAACTTCCATAGAGGTGAGGTGGGCTATACCCCTAGCTAGGATGACAACATCATCTCACATTCCATGGTTGAGACCAAAGAGTTTATACGGAGGTCGCCCGAGTCTATTGTTTGTGGTGGAGACTAGGAGCTACTGCAGACGAGTCCTAGTGCGACTACAAGATAGCTCCATGACTACAATGACAAGGAGATGTCACTGGACTTTCTCCAGGATCAGGTATATCCACAAAACCATCCTTTCCATTATATAATTATTTATGTGAATTGATAGTTTAATGGGGAATATGATAATAAATTTTTTTATTCCGCTGCCTATTTTGTCACCATATTTCCCTACAGTGGTATCAAAGCCAACGTCAGTCTACTATATTTTGGTATAATTGATATGATAATATTTTCAATTTTATCATTTATTTATTACATGACATAGGAATACATTTTTTCCAATCAAATACAAAAGTCACCCTAGAAGTGAGTTTTGATGGTGGACTTGTAGCTTGGTTATGACCAATAACCCTAATTATCTATGCATAGTTGTGTGTTTGGTTATTCTTATTTCATCCCAGTTTGCATACCGATCCTTTACCTTATCTTCCAGTTGTAAAGTTATTATTCTCTCCTATCTTTGCTCCCCTAAGATGTAACAACAAGTTTCTCTATAATCATGTAATAGTAGGATAGTTTAAATTCTTATTGCTATATAGAAACCAGACTAGAAGATGGAGGATAAAGGAAGACCGATCGATTGGCGGTCCAACTGATCGACTGTAGGACCCATAAGATCATGGATTGGAGTCCAAATGACTACAAAGACGACCAAACGACCGACCAAGATGTGAGCCAATTGGTTTAAGGGTTGAATCGATTAACTCAGACTGGTAAGAAAATATCTTCATCAACAACATGTTTCTGCATGTGATATAGACTTAGGTTGTGGTAATTCCTTGTGGCTCCAAGAAATTACGTTAGGATGGACATAATTATCACTTTTTTGTTTGTTGCATGTTTTTTTTGTGGGATATAGCATGCAAGTGATATGTTCTATATATCTAGTGATTGGATAAAGTGTATGTATTCATAAATACAAACTCCTTCAATTAAATATTAAGTCTTAGATTCTTTCCATTAGTAGAACACATGAAAAGCTTGGTCGACTTAGTGTGGTTACCTCTAGGGTCGAGTGTTGTCTATCTCATGGAAGTGTGATGGTGATAATGTTGGCCCGCCAAGCGTGGTGAATTATTATTGTGTTAGATTTTGGATCATGCTTAATTATGCGACCTTAATGTGATTAAGCACCAGAAGCATGCAGATGATCATGGCAAGGAATTGCGCATATCATCTATGTAAGAGTTTCATATGATGGAATTGGCAAAAGTTTCCTACCTTAAGAATTGACTAGGACGCTGGTGTTAGTTGACTAATAGTTGAATTATTTTGGATCTTCTCTCTTTAGAAGGTTGTATGCTACAATCTTCCGAATTGATATCTGAGGCATATCAATTTGAGTAAAATAGTGGGAGTGATAATTAATTAAAGAACTAATTGAATATCATCAAATTTTGAAATCAAAGAAAAACTGTTTTTTGACAAAATGCAATTTTCTCTTGCAGAATCAAATGATAAACAATTTTGTATTGTGATCAGTCCTTGGGAAGGACAAACTTGACAGCTGAAATTTCTATGACTATTTTTGGACTTTAAGAAGGATTCTCAATGAAAAGTGCAAGATCATATCCTTGTTAAACCAGTTCCAGAAATACTTGCTCCTTATGAACCTAGGACTGAGGTGGATACTTACTGGAAGCATGCCAACGATGCCTTGGACATAGAGCACTGTATGCTAAGCAGCATGAACTATGAGTTGCATGAGAAATGTGAGGATATGGGGATTCTTGAGAAGTTAACACTTCTGAGGAAAGTGAACCATGATCTCAGGAAGCAAGAAAGAAACAATTTCATAAAGTCACTCTTTGGGTGTAAAATGATATAAGGAAACTCAGTAGAAGATCATGTGCTCAATATGATTGGACATGTGTATCATCTTGAAAAACTGGGATTCTCTTTAAGCCAAGTTTTGGAAAAAAATATGATTCTAAAACCATTTCTAGAATCATATATCCACTTTATTCCATGTTATCATGCGAATAATATGGCCAGACCGATATCAGATTTTCTTGGTATGGTGATACATGCCAAAACTAGAATGAAGACAAATTCATGATGGTGATCTACAAAGTTGAGTGAAAGGATGAGAGAAAGACCATGAAGTGTTTTGAGGATAAACCCAAATCCAGATCTTGAACACTCAATATGAGGATAAAGAAAAGTACAAGAGGAACTTTTCCTTTGTACTTGAAGGCATGCATGATTTGAAAAGAACTAGGCCTTTAGGAAAGGACGAGGTTGAATTGTGAGTCACAAATGGAGTAAGAGTTTCTTCTACTACAGTTGGAACCCATTGTTTATCTCTGCCTATAGGGCTTCTAATAGAGTTAGTGAACTTCTATAATGTACCTTCCATTAATAGAAACGTCATTTATGTATCTTGAATCGACAAGGATGCATATGAATTTCATATTAAGAATGGTTGATGTTCTATTTCTAAAGATGGAATCTTTTGTGGAAGTGTTACAATGTCTTATGGTCTTTATTTTTTAGATCTAAAGATAGGTGTTTATAATGTGAATACCAAAAGACTAAAACTCAACAACTCAAAAAAAACATACCTTTGACATATACATCTTGGGAACATAAATAAAATCACATATCTAGACTCCATAATGATGGTTATCTGGACTCTTTTGATTTCTAATAAATAGAGACATGTGAATCTAGATTGTTGGGAAAGATGGCTAAGACCCCTTTCACTGGTAACAATAAGAGGGCTAGCGATCTATTAGGACTCATACATATTGATGTGTGCGAGCCTTTTAGGACAACCACTAGAGTGGGTACCTTCATTTAATTCATTAATGAATTTAGTAGGTACAATTGTGTTTGCTTGATGAAACATAAGTCTGAAATTCCTTACAGGTTCAAGGAGTTTATGAATGAAGTACAAAACTAACTTGGCAAAAGTATTAAGACACCTCGTTCTGATCGAGGTGGAGAATACTTAAGCCAAGAGTCTAAGGACCTTATTAGATCCCATGGGATTGTATCTCAATGAACTCCACCTACAACACCTCAACATAATGGGGTATAAGAAAGAAATAATTGCACATTGTTGGATATGGTGCGATCAATGATGTGTTTAGTTGAGCTTATGAATACCTCTAGGGTTATGCTTTTGAAACCTCCGCATTTACACTAAACTGAGTACCATCTAAATCGGTTTAAAAGACGCCATATGACATACGGTATGGAAAGCGACCCAATGTGTATTTATGAATATTTTGGGATGTGAACCTAAATGTTATTTTGTTGGATATCCTATGGAGACTAAAGGATATTACTTCTATTCCCTATCTAGAAGTAAAGTGTTTATTTCCAGAGATGGTGCATTTCTTAGAGAAGGAATTTGTTTCCAAAAGAATAAGTGGGAGGAAAGTGGAACTCAAAGTGGTTCAAGACCAATAAGAAAGAATTGAACTGATAGATGTACAAGAAGAACAAAGAGAATCATAAAATGTTGTGGACTCTCAAATTCCTCAAGTAACACATGTACCTCGTGTATCTAATAGGACATGTCGTGAACTTGAGATATTTGGATATCTTTTGATTCAGGAAGGTGGTGAATTGGTCATAGATGATGATCCAACAACCTATCTAGAAGCTATTGAGAGACCGGAGTCTGAGAAATGGCTTAAGGCCATGAGATCTGAGATGGAATCCATGTATGATGACTAGATATGGACCTTGGTGGATCCACCTAAAGGGGTATAACCCATAGGGTGCAAGTGGGTCTTTAAGAAGAAGACTGACATGGATGGTAAAGTACAAACCTATAAGGGAAAATTGGTTGCAAAGGGATTTCGACAAGTTCATAGTGTTGACTGTGATGAAACCTTTTCTCTAGTGGCCATGGTTAAGTCAATCGGGATCATGCTTGCTATTGTAGCTTATCATGATTATGAAGGATATTAAAACAACATTCCTTAATGAGAATCTTCTTGAGGATGGATACATGACACAACCTGAGGGTTTTATAAATTTAGAGGATAAAAGGTATGTAAGCTACAAAGGTCAATATATGGATTGAAGCAAGCATCTCAAAGCTAGAATCTTGATTTTGACAAGACATTCAAAGAGTTTTGCTTTAGTAAAAATGAAGATGAACCTAGTGGGGAGTAAAGTGACATTCCTCTTGTTGTATGTAGATGACATATTATTGATGAAGAATGACATCCCTACTTTATAAAAGGTAAAGACATGATTGCACAAAAAAAATTACAAAATACTTGGGAGAAGAATCCTACATATTTGGGATCAAGATCTATAGAACAGATCTAGAAGGTTTCTTAAACTAAGTCAAAGCACATAAATTGACAAATGTTGAAGTGGTTCAGCATGGAGAGATCAAAGAGAGGAAACCTACCCATGCATCATGGAGTTACCATCTCTAAAGCTCAGAGTCCCAGTTCTTGTAAAGAAAGGGAACCCATGAGTTTGATTCCACATGCATCAACAATTGGATCAGTCATGTATGCAATATTATGTACCTGTACTGATGTCTCATATGGCTTGGACATGAATAGCAGATATCATTCCGATCCGGGTGATGCTCAATGCATAACCATAAAGAACCTTCTAAAGTACTTCAGAATAACTAAGGATTAGTTCCTCATCTATGAAGGAGAGGATGAGTTGGTGGTAAAGGGTTACACCGATGCAAGCTTCCAAACTTACAAAGATGATTACAGATCACAATCCATATTCATTTTCTACCCACACAATAGAGTTGTGAGTTTGAAGAGTTTCAAGAAAGAAATAGTTGCCAATTCTACAACAAGGATTGGGTATATTGTTGCATCTAATGTAGCAAAAGAGGTTGTACCATTCATGAAGTTCATCTCTAAACTTGGGGTCGTTTCAAACACCAACGACACAATGAGCTATATTATGACTACAATGGAGCTATCGCACAAGCTAAGGAATTCAGATCACATCAGTTTTCCAAGCATGTACCAAGGAGGTTCCATCTCATACAAGAGGTCATACATCAAGGAGATGTGAATATTTGCATAGTACCAACTAAGAGAAATATTGTTGACCCCTTGACCAAGGCACTTTCATAGTAGAAGCATGATAGCCATGTTAGATCACTTGGAATAAGATTTGTAAGTGATTGAATCTAAGTGAAAGTGGGAATCTGTTGATCTTCATACCCATAGATCTAATCATATGATGATCGTAATGACATAACTTGTAGATGATTTGATTATTAATAAAGGAAAGCTTCATATTTATTCTATTTTATTCAATTATGAAATAATGGGGTAACTTCATAATTGTCTAGAGAATGACATTACTCAATGATGTATGTCTTCAAGTATATGACTTGAGCAATGAGATCATACAAATGTTAAGAGTATACATTCTCATTATGTCCCTAGTCAGATGTTATTGTAGAAGGATGATGGACAACAATAACACATAAAACTAGAATGTGTATTGGTTGATGTCAGAATCTCATTAGACATGACATGGTATATCAAACCAAGCACACAAATACTTGTTAGAGAATAGAGTATTAGACAGACCCACCATTAGAGTATCACATAGAAACTCTTGCAATGGTAGTCATGGTTATCTATCATAGTGTTGGTGGTAATTTTGGTTCTTAGACCTGAAGTCAATACACTCATCACAGGTCATTTGGTATGCTATGACATCATCAAACATGATCCTAAGTAAGGGTTGCCATAACAATGATGATTGGGTGATTGTGGCACATGGGGACTGGTTGTGAGTGATGTAGATGGGATTTGTCCCTCGTATAGGAGTATGATATCCTAGTCCTATTTATTCGCAAGATTGAGAAATGCATGGCCATGTAAATGTGAGTTAATATGTGATATTGATCTTACATATATCTCAGACAGTCTGCTCTGGTTTAAGAAACAAGATTCAATGTTAAGAGGATGACTACTCCATGCCTTGAGTTCAATCTGTATATCAGAGAGAAAGGAACTATACAAATACTATAACACCACACATAGATTGAAGGTTGAAGTTCTACTCCAACTTTCCTTTCACTTGGGTAGCATTGATGTGTGACTACGCATCACTCTTAGCATGTGATGTCATAAACTAGTTATGGACATTCACTATCAATGTGATATGGGACCTATAGGGTCACACACATAGGAATTCACCTAGAAGAGGAGTTTATCCATGGATGATATTTAAGTTGATTACTAAATATGTTCGAGTATTCGATTAAACAACCAATTAATTGACTAGACTCAGAACCATCAAGTTCAAGTGTTGAACTGACTAATTAGGGTGTCAAGTTGATTGTAAATTGAATTGGTTGAATGCTACATGAGTTAGGATACCAACCAATCTGCTTACTGGATGAACTGATCAGATCGGAGTTGATGAGATGACCAGTTCACCTAGTGTAGCGATCGGCTCGGTCATGCCAATTGGAGCTTCTGCTGATTTTCCTGAATCATGAGAATAGTTGATCATTTCACTTGTGCAATTTGATTGGTACAAGGAATTAATGTTGGACATTAATTGGAAACAATTGTCAATTCAAATTGTGATTTTGAAACATGTGAAACGATTGCCTCACTACCTAAACTAATCAACTCACTATGCCAAACAACCAGTTCACCTATCATAGGGCAATTAATTCATGGACATTTCAGCCCCTTCGACTCACACACAGATTAGGAACCCACAACCTAACCCCTCCTATAAATCGAGGGATATTAGGGGATTCTTAGATATATCAATTGCCTCTTTTAATTTCTCATCTTCTTTGGTTGTGGTAACTGAGAGAACCTGAGCTAGTCATACCCAATAAAGGAAGGGATAGCAAGGGAGAATAATTGTGGGAGACATTGTTGGTGACTAGCACACCAACGGGAGGGAAAACTCTTTCTTTTCTGTTATAGTAGGATGACAAGAGTTCTAGGCAGTCCCTGTGGACTTCCATACAGGCGAGGTGGTCTTTTCCCATCTCTAGGAAAACAATGTCAACCCGTAGTCCATGGTTGAGACCAAAGAGTTGTTGTAGACGCCATCTGAGTCTGGTTATCTGTGGTGGAGAGCAAGATGTATTGTAGATGAGTCTAAGTGAAACTAGAAGACAATTGCATGACTACAATGATGAGGAGATGTTGTTGGACTTGGTCTAGGACCAGATACATCCTCATAACCATCCTTTTAGTTATATAGTTATTGACACAATCTGCTGGTTTAATGGAGAATATGGCCATAAAATTTTTGTTACTATTGCCTATCTATCGCCATATTTCCCTATAATTCATGCATAGAAGACTCTGTTATATATATATACATATATATATGTATATATATGTATATATATATATATATATATATATATATATATATATATATATATATATAGAGAGAGAGAGAGAGAGAGAGAGCTTTTACTCTAATTAGGGATAACATGGGTAAAGTTATTATATGACCCACACAACTCCCATTTCCCAAGATTAGGGTTTAGTATATAGGTTAGGGACTATATCCTACATCTTAGAGTTTTTGTGTACCTTGACCCATTAGGGTTCCCAACCCCAGTTCCATCTAAGGCTTACCATTTTTCTTTTCTTTATCATTATTTCCACATTATATTTACATTATTATGTCCACATTATATGTACATTGATTGGTAGAGGATGCCTTAATCCTACTTCTACTTAATAACCCTAACTTTATGAGAGAAATTCCTTTTAGGTTTTGTGAAGAAAAGAGGATGAGAAGTGGATGAATAAAGATGAGAAGACACCCTTAAAGTATTTTACTTCTGGGAAGATCATCTTACTTTGTTCATGAAGGATGCACA
This sequence comes from Alisma plantago-aquatica, assembly GCA_963693085.1. Taxonomy (NCBI): domain Eukaryota; kingdom Viridiplantae; phylum Streptophyta; class Magnoliopsida; order Alismatales; family Alismataceae; genus Alisma; species Alisma plantago-aquatica. The sequence goes on from OY856411.1 coordinate 86,361,247, forward strand.
GGCCTGAGAGTCCTCATAAGCTGACTAGCAATGTAGAGGAAACTTTTTCCAGCACCGGGCGTGGTCCCTTACAAACACCTTTGTATTAAGAAAATTCCTTAATAATTCCCCCAAAATTCTATGTATGGCATGAAATTATGAACTACTAAATATTATTTGAAAAAATATGGAGAACTGATACTAAATGTAATGACCTCTCTTTTCAACATCCCCCAATTAAGGAAAGACAAAAAGATGAAAGGAATTACCTATATTTTTCCCAAAGGTCTAGATTTTAATCAAACAACAAATAGTAGAAAATAATTTCATTAAATCAAATATTGTTCACAAGATGATTTTAAATGAAATTCTTCCACTAGAGTTGTACATAGGAGAACTATTTAGGAAGAGATATCTATATAATCCTCCTTAGAGGTTAACTTTAATATCTTCAAGTAAATTCAACTAATTATGATGTCCATCACATCTTGATGTCATTTTATCTAGCATGTACCTAAAATGTCATGTAACAAAATCATGGATCAGTATAACAAGTTATATTGTGTATACGGGGTGCACACAAAAGTGTGCAAGTAGGCTAATAACAAATATTCCATCAAAACCTTGGAAAATGATGGAAAACAAGTTTGGGTAGTCATAGGCATAACTATGTCCATTGATGGTGAGCCATGTAGATCATGTGTATTCAATCAAGCCAATTAAAAGATCCAAGAAAAGGAAGCAGTCATCATTCATAATTTGCATGTATGTAAATCATAAAGTGTCACCATCACATTAATCACATTGAACAATACTTGGGCCCTATTCTAAGGTTTAGATTTCCTTGTTATCATGTTAACATTAGAGTCATGCTTTTGATACCCGAGTTCCCATTATTATTATTTGATTTTCTTAAGAACCATAATTCATATTAGGTGTTGTCATGATTATCAAATCTATCATCTTACTTTATGATGAGCACTAAGTTCAATTATGTTCTGAAATTACATAGAAAATATGATACTGGACCCTAATTACTTCATATGCATGATTTTTCATATTAGAGACCCTAAGTATCATCATTAGCATCAGGATCATCTCAAATCATCATTATAGTCCACAATATCATATAGTAGCATAAAAGAGACATTCTTAACATATTCAACATGTTCATACACAAGTTCTTGGGTTTTCATGCACTAATAACCTACTAAACATGTATTCCTTGATCTTTTGGAATTGGAAGAATAATTATACTCCGAAACTATTTTATTAGGATTCCTATTTTCCTGATCAATTTTGTATATGATTTTACTATTTCTTGACTTACTCATTACTTTGTACATTCTTTTCAAGTTCTGCATATATTGACTAATCAGAAACCAACACATCATCATATTAACTTTATTTTAATTACCTTCCTATTCCAAGCCTACAATTCTTAGTTCATCATATAGGCTTTCTCGACCCACTCCCTAGGGAGGCAGGTCTAGTGCATGACTCCTTTCTCCTTTCTCACGCGTTTGCTTCCTCTACGCCTTCATGCTACTCCGACATGTGGATGCCATGTTTGTAGGTTGTCTTTTCCTCGAGCTTCACATGGGTGGTCTATCTCTCGCCATTCCGTACTACATGCCATCATTTCTTCTTACAACAACGTCGCAGGGAGATGCCTGGTGAAGTTTAGGGTGATCTTCCCAATTTGTCAACAATGAGTGAGTGGTTTGATATCCTCCTTGAGTCCCTCCCCCTGGCTTCATGACTCATGTTGTACCCCAGCGGAGGCTAATGTTGTTGATACCATGGAGTGGTGTCGGTTGGCAGCCAGGGGTAGAAGATGGTGAGGAATGGAGAAGATATATGGTTATTGGACGTGAGGTTAAATTCTTCCAGCTATTCGTTGTCAATGGGTACATCTGAAAGGAGACGTCCTTGCAAACCATGTTCTTGTTCTTCATGTGGACGATGGTCCATGACATTACTGTGACAAGGTTTCATTCTAAAACAAAGGTTGCAGGGTTCAGGAAAGGGTCCTTGGTAGACTTCTCCTACATGAGGCCAACGTCCAAGGGTGGTGATAGAAAGCTTCTCGTTTCCTCCCTTGTTCCAATGGTGAACGAGGGAACCTTGAAGGTTTTCTGCCCAGATCGGTTGAGCATTATGGTATAGAGAGAGAAACCTAGCCTACCAAAGAGGGACATGGCCATGTGGTGAAGGAGGGATGCGTGTTGGGTTGGCTATGTATGTACACCATATATATTTATACCCACATCTTCTCATGTCCTCCATTCTCATTTATTTTCCCTCTCTCTTACTTGGTGTAAAAGGATGACGTCAAATGTGGTAAGACGCTTTGGTATTATGACATCCTATAAACGTACTATCACCACTTTTCCATAACAATGAAAAGATGTCACTTTTTAATCAATAAATTTAATATCAACACTCATCATGAAAAGGCAAGGCATGTTTCTAGGAATGGATTGAATATATTCCTCCTACATGGTTATGAAAGCACTCATAGAAAGGTATTATGGTTGAAAGGAAGATATTTAATAGATTACCAAAATAGGAATTTACATATCCATAACTTAATCACCACACAGAAAGTAAAAAAGTAACGTATGTAAACACATGTCATCAATTGGTCTTTAATTTATTTAGGAAACATTTATAGCTTGGTATCAAGATAGTTCATTTTATCTCTCCTTGATTTCTTCTCCCAAATCTATTATCCTCACTTCAAAGAGACTCATAATGTCTTTTGCAATCTATATCTAGTAAGTTGGGATTCATAGGGATGTCTTTCACATACAAACATCCTCTTTCAAACATTATTTAAGACAACACCACTGTTTCATGGAATAGCCTTATTCCCCCAATTTCTAGAATCCTTTTCTTTCCATTGTTATTTTTTAGCATACCAATAGTTAGATCAAAATATTCTTGTTTGATTCATTAACCATTGTGATACCAAACTGGCTAGATAATTACTCTTTTAATTATCTAAAACAACACACAACTTATTTAATTTTGGAAACATGCATGTTATCCTACTTTTCCATTGTCCATTAATTAACAAGTCACCATTCTTTATTTATGCACCAAAACTCTCTTTTCTAGAATATTCTACACAATTTAATATTTAAGATACCAATTGTCCATTAATTTTAGAATTCACTTTATTATTATATTTTTTACTCTTTCTTTTCCCAATATCTATTAATGGATTAAAATCATTCAACTACATGAGATCTGTTCCATATTGAGTACTTGAACTTTCACACCATAATTTCCAAACAAGACATTTATGGAATCATCTTTCTAATGTGTCCTTTATATTACATTATTGTCAAACAAATATATTAAAATTTGGGAAAAATCAGATTATAGCACTTCACATCTCCAAATCTTAACTAAAGACATATTAGGACACTTCACAACCATATCTTCTATAGTATATTTGGAACCAATTTAGATGGTTCGTGGTTAAGTGTAAACGTTCCGGATTCTAGAGCATATCCCCGAAAGGAAGTCAACACTAGCAAAACTCATCATCAACCACACCATATCTAGTATTGTGTAGCTCCTTCTTACAATGTGGTTTTTCAGGTGGGATCCATTGTGATATGATACCATGTTCCCATAGAAGGTCCTCAAACTCTCAGCTTAACATTCTCCACCATGACAAGATCAAAGTGCTTTAATACTTGTACCAAGTTGGTTACGTACTTCATTCATGAGATCCTTCAAAATTTTAATGGTTTTTTACTTGTGCTTCATCAAGTACACATAGTCATACCTACTAAGGTCATCAATAAAGGTAATGAAGTGCATGTAACTGCCTCTAGCATTTTTTCTAAACGGTTCACATACATCATTATGTACAAGTTCCATTAGATCACTTTCTCTCTCACCGTGTACAGTGTAAGGAGCCTTTGTCATTTTGTCCAAAAAAGAAGATTCACATGTCTTTATTTATTCGAGGTCAAAAGAGTCTAGATAACCATCTTTATGGAGTGTAGAAATGCATTTCTCATTAATGTTCACTAGATGAAAATGCTAAATGTATATTTTATTTGAGTTATTGAGTTTTAACCTTTTGGTATTTATGTTATAAACATTTGTCTCTAGATGTAGCAAATAAAGACCATAAGATATCGGCGCACTGTCATAAAAGACCTCATATTTAAAAATAGAACATAGATCATTCTTTATATAAAATTCAAATCAATTATGGTCCATACAAGATACAAAAATGTTGTTTTTTTGATAAAAAGTCGATGATTAATAATAAAATAGATTCTTGCAAATGGAGACTCCTGCAAGCATGTGATAATGAGGAGTTCCATCATGGCCACACTGAAAACTGGTGTGATCCCACATCCAGGTGATGTTGTGCAACAAGAAAGCTGGAAGAAATGGACAATAAGAAATAGTGTTTGTTGGATAAATTGGACATTATGATAAATCCCTTTGTTTCAATGATGAAAAACATTTCATTCTTGTTGATCTAACGTGCTACTTGAGTGTTGCAGGTATAAGGTGGATGACAAAGCTCTAGGGAATCTATATGCTTGAATGATTGTAAATGTCATGAAATATAATCAATTGTAAACTTGTACAAATATATAATGTACAAGTACTTAGACTTCATGTAAATCAAGAGTTAGATCTTCCCTAGCTAAACACCACATTTAGATAGGTCATCCCCTTCAATAGTGTCACATATGCACACTCATACACACACATAGTGCCTTAATTGAAAAATTGAAATAGGGTCAATCTCGGTCGACAAACTCCTCGACCGAGACACTCTCGGTCGACAAACTTCTCGACCGAGAATGACTCAAGTAGTCGTTAGACACAACAGAAAAAGTAGTTGGGAGTTGGATCAGAACGTTGTAAACACTTGCTCCAGACAGTCTCTCGGTCGACAAATTGTCGACTGAGAAGGACTCTCGATCGACAAATTGTCGACCGAGATCGGTTCTGACAGCACCTGCAGAATTAATTAACTAGCCGTTACTAAAGCAACTAACTTATACCTAACGGCTAGTTAAGCACTTAGAACCCCCTAGAAAGTGTCTAGAACATCCTTAAGCACTTGTAGGTCATTCCTATAAATAGGACATGCCTTAGGACACCTAAATATACCTAAGCTACACTTGTGCTACACTTGAGCTTGAATACTCATTGGCAATCTGTTTTGAGCAATAGAGCATTTCCCACATTGGCTATTCATTCCCATTGCTCTAATTTCGTGTCCTATAGGCTAGCATCTCCTTTCCACAACACTTACACTTCTACACTCATTGGTTAGGAGATCAATACGCTTGATATAGGCAAATCAAGCCTTGTGCTTAAAAGGATAAGTTGTAATTTCTATTTTCCTTCTTGTTCATTTTATTCTTTGTATTCTCCTTGCTACTCCTAGGGTTGGAGGCTGTGGATTAGAGAAGGTTCTTCTCGGAGGAGAAGGTGGACTTCAAGCTACTTCAAGAAGGCTATAACAACGGGAAGCTATTTCAAGAAGGCTATTGCAACGGGAAGCTACTTCAGGAGGAAGGCTGCTTCAAGGTTGGTGCAATTACTTCTAGGTGAAGGCTTCTTCAAGGTTGGTGCGATTACTTCTAGGTGAAGGCTGCTTGAAGGGTTTAGGGAGAGAATTGTAATTTTATGTAAAGTCCTTGCGAGGTAATAAAATTAAATTCTTTCCAAATCCCGGTTGGGTAAGCAACCGGGTAGTGGACTGACAACTTTAGTATTTGCTAAAGTTGGAACCACTCTAAATCCTTGTCCCCTTGTCCAATATTTTGTGGTTGGTTGTTTGAGTTAAATAATTGTTAAAATTGTTTTAAAACTCTATTCACCCCCCCTCTAGTGTTTTTCAATTGGTATCAGAGCAGGCTTCAAGGAACCCTAACCAGGTCTTGAAGAATGGAGGGTAATGGTGATTACAATCACAACAAAAGGTGCTGCTTGGACAAAACTACAACATGTTGCAATTGGTTCTTAGGAACAAGCCACACAACAACTAGATGCCCATGGAGATCAAAGAAGGAAGATGAGCACAAAGATTGTCTTATTGTTACAACTAGTGAAGAAGAAGAGGTAAGTCTTTTTGATTTATCTAAAGAAGAACTAGTTGCTAGTCTTGAAGAAACACATATTAAATATGTTGAGTGCAAGAAGAAATTAAAGAAATCTATTAAAGCAAATGATGAGTTAAATGCTAGACTTCTTGCTCTTACATCTGAAAATGAAGATTTATATGCTAAATTAAATGATCTTGGTTTTGAAAAAGATAGCATTATTTCTGAATACTTTGAAATCATCTCTAAGTAGTAGTAATGTGAAGATTTTTACTCTAGAAACAAATTATGATCTTCTATCTCAAGAAAAGGTTGGATTACATGCAAAATTAAATGATCTTCAAAAACAACCTGTCTTGTGTTCACATCTAGATTATGATAATATAGTGAAAGAAAGGAATTCTTTATCATCTAATCTAGATCAAGCAAAACTAGATATTAAGAAAAGAATGGATGAGATTGCTAAGTTGCACCAAGAAGTTAGTAGGTTAAGCAACAATGGAATCCTTGATAAAATATTGGATGATTCCTATCATCAAATTGGGAGAAGAGGACTAGGTTACAAGCCTAAGGGGAAATATTATCAACAACCTAGTTGGAGAAAGACACGAGAACATCAATCTATATATGTACCTAAAGGAACAAATACATTTGTACCAAAGAACAACCTAGAACAAAACCATAGAAAAAGACTTGAGGTTGATTCTATATGTTGCCATTATTGCTTACGTCTTGGACACTACTCTTTTTCATGCCCATACAAGAAAAAGGATGTTGAGTTGGTATGGGTTCCAAAACCCCCAAATTGAATTGATTAGACTAAGTTGAGATATGACCGAAGACTTTAAATTGCATATCCTTATGTCTATCTCCACTTAACATAAAGAGATACAAAATGATTCAAGTAACTAAAATTTCTAACTTGAAAATTTATCTCAATTAAGGTCCTCAAAACTTAAAGATTTGAATATGAATGTTACTTTGATATTCATATGCTTTATCTCAACTAAAACTGATTTTTAAATTGCATGATTGAATTAAATATAGTCTATATTTTACTTGGAATAAATAAATAGTTCTGAAGATAATACAGAAACCTTGTCGGTCGAGAAATCTTCGACCGAGCAGTCAGTCGGTCGAGAAATCTTCGACCGAACAGGTCACTGATTTCAGTCTGCAGTAACATTGCTGAATAATTTGATTGATCAAGTAGCTATCTATTTGCTGTTAATGACTGTTTTACATGCAAAACAAGTTGAATATCAATTTTGAAAATAAATGATATCATTTCGATTGATCCTCTAAATAAGGTAAAACTGAAAATCATGTTTAAAAATCACTATTTTCTAATAAAAGCATCTCCTGGTCTATCTATATAGAAATCATGTGTTATGACATTTAGTTTAAATGATCACAATCACTGTATTTCATGAAATTATCACTTTATTGTTCTATTATTACATCATGGATATGCTTTCACTACTTTATCATTCAGCTCATAAAGATGATGCTATGTTACATAGAACAAATAGATAATGATTATTGCATGGATCCTTGATGAGACATAGGCAAGAAAAATGATTCATTGGTGATTTGTTGCTTAGAAAAAGAACTTTAAGGTATGCAAAACATAAAATAAAGAATTTCTCAATTGGTATCTATAAGAAATTGCGATATCATTCATGCCTTCAGGGATATATGTCTTTTCATGAAGAATCACATAATTAATATGAACAGAAATAGGACTTGATTTATGCACTCATAGTAAAAAGGACATCATTCATAATAGGTTTTATTCTAAGTAATTTAATTGATATCTCTTTAAGTTATCTGCAAAATTTATACTTCACATGTGAAATCTGCAGATTTTGCCTCTTGGTTGAAATAAAATTTAGCCAAGGGGCGTTATGGTCGTAGTCAAGGACGACCTAAAATAAGCTTTGACAAAATGCTTATTTGGACATCATTTTATTATACTTAATCTTAGTATACTCTTGATACAGGTCAAAATCAAAATTTAAAATCATCTGTGACCTTAGAAGCTTTAAATTGCTTTAATGGTAAGATTAAGGGGGAGCTCATACAAACAAATTTGATTATTTGATTAAAAAGATTTTGAAGCTTGTTACGACCTTAGTACTTTTACTCTTGGTTATGAAGACATCTATGAATTTCATAAAAATGATATATCTTAAAGGAACTCTCTAAACAAATCGGGATTAACATCCCTTGCATTTGGATGGAGACATTTTTATTAAAGGATTCTCATTTGACTTTTAGGGCTTAACATCCCTTGATAGATGAGAAATCAATATATAAGCTTAAGGGAATCTCATTTCAAGGCTTAACATCCTTTGCAAATGATTGAGAAACAAATTGTGGCTAAATTAGACAAAAATGATATTAAATCCATGTTCTTAATAGAATATCTATCTAAGGGGGAGCATAGTATAAAATTAAGGGGGAGAAGAAATATAAAATATTCAACTTGGATATCTTTTTGAAATGACAAAGGGGGAGAAAGAATATAAAATCAAAAATATAAATGAGTTTCATAACATCTTGGCCAGCACTCACTTGCAAAACAAGAATGGCTACAAAAGGTAATCTTCAGGTATGAAACTCACATGCTTTATATTTCCTTATTTCATATTTAGGAAATGTTTGTCATCTTCAAAAAGGGGGAGATTGTTGGATAAATTGGACATTATGATAAATCCCTTTGTTTCGATGATGACAAACATTTCATTCTTGTTGATCTAACGTGCTACTTGAGTGTTGCAGGAATAAGGTGGATGACAAAGCTCTAGGGAATCTATATGCTTGAATGATTTTAAATGTCATGAAATGTAATCAATTGTAAACTTGTACAAATATATAATGTACAAGTACTTAGACTTCATGTAAATCAAGCGTTAGATCTTCCCTAGCTAAACACCACATTTAGATAGGTCATCCCCTTCAATAGTGTCACATATGCACACTCATACACACACGTAGTGCCTTAATTGAAAAATTGAAATAGGGTCAATCTCGGTCGACAAACTCCTCAACCGAGACACTCTCGGTCGACAAACTTCTCGACCAAGAATGACCCAAGTAGCCGTTAGACACAACAGAAAAAGTAGTTGGGAGTTGGATCAGAACGTTGTAAACACGTGCTCCAGACAGACTCTCGGTCGACAAATTGTCGACCGAGAAGGACTCTCGATCGACAAATTGTCGACCGAGATGGGTTCTGACAGCACCTGCATAATTAATTAACTAGCCGTTGCTAAAGCAACTAACTTATACCTAACGGCTAGTTAAGCACTTAGAACCCCCTAGAAAGTGTCTAGAACATCCTTAAGCACTTGTAGGTCATTCCTATAAATAGGACATGCCTTAGGACACCTAAATATACCTAAGCTACACTTGTGCTACACTTGAGCTTGAATACTCATTGGCAATCTGTTTTGAGCAATAGAGCATTTCCCACATTGGCTATTCATTCCCATTGCTCTAATTTCGTGTCCTATAGGCTAGCATCTCATTTCCACAACACTTACACTTCTACACTCATTGGTTAGGAGATCAATACGCTTGATATAGGCAAATCAAGCCTTGTGCTTAAAAGGATAAGTTGTAATTTCTGTTTTCCTTCTTGTTCATTTTATTCTTTGTATTCTCCTTGCTACTCCTAGGGTTGGAGGCTGCGGATTGGAGAAGGTTCTTCTCGGAGGAGAAGGTGGACTTCAAGCTACTTCAAGAAGGCTATCGCAACGGGAAGCTACTTCAAGAAGGCTATTGCAACGGGAAGCTACTTCAGGAGGAAGGCTGCTTCAAGGTTGGTGCAATTACTTCTAGGTGAAGGCTGCTTCAAGGTTGGTGCGATTACTTCTAGGTGAAGGCTTCTTGAAGGGTTTAGGGAGAGAATTTTAATTTTATGTAAAGTCCTTGCGAGGTAATAAAATTAAATTCTTTCCAAATCCCGGTTGGGTAAGCAACCGGGTAGTGGACTGAAAACTTTAGTATTTGCTAAAGTTGGAACCACTCTAAATCCTTGTCCCCTTGTCCAATATTTTGTGGTTGGTTGTTTGAGTTAAATAATTGTTAAAATTGTTTTAAAACTCTATTCACCCCCCCCCTCTAGTGTTTTTCACATATCAAAGTGGTAGTCCAACTTTGCATCATAATCTCATGTCATCTTCTATGATGTCTTCCAACGAGTAACACGCTCCACCATGGTGGTCTCCAAACATGTTAACTTGGTCTTCGTTAGCTCCTAGCATCTTTGTTGATGTGGAAGTCAACCCTGCAATGCAAATTTATGAATAAGGAATGTTCAATTTCAATTAGCAGTATGTGGGTAGGTCGGGAGATGTTGTTGAATTTTCTATTATTTTTCTCTAGCCAGATGTTCTAGAAAATGTTTATAATCATGTCTGTAGGGGGATATCATATATGTTGTGGTAGTGGTGTTAATCTAGTAATGAATTTTGAGAGGAGGGGATTGTTTGTGATAATATGTGATGGGAAGAATTTATATAGGAAGAATAACCTGTTGGGCAGTTGATAAAGAGATGTTGTGTAGTTTCTTCAGTGGGTATGACAAATGTAGCACTGGGTAGGCCCCATAAATCTCGTCCGGTAATGTGATGGTCTGTGGAAATTCTATTTTTTGAGAGAATCCCGTAGAAGATTTTGCATTTTTGCGAAATTTAGCTTTCCATATGAATTTCATATCAGATATGTGTCCTCTAAAGGATAAGTGTAGGTAGGTAGCTTTGGGGGAATATGGCTACCCTCAAGTCCAATAAATTTGGTTGCTAGTGTTGAATTCTAGTTCAAGGATGACATCAAGCAAAGTACTTACTTTAAAGTGGTTTTTGAGATAGGTTTTGAGAGAGTTTTGTCTATTACTGGTGAAGAGTTGAAGAACTTTTTCTATATTGAGTTTATTCAGTGATGATGCGATATGAAAATTGTTGTTCTGGTTTTGGATGGTGTGGCAGTGGAAGCATGGATCTAGCTAGAAGTTATTATTATGGAAGGTGTGTGGGGGGAATAGATGAGATGTGTGATGATTTCTAAGTTTTTATATATAAATTTCCAAAATGGGGAGGATTTGCTTTTACTAGTATGGTGCCAGCATGTTTTTGCTTTTGTAGTATTTGCCGAGGATGATTTTTTTCTAGATTTAGTTGGTGTTTGTAGATAGAATGTTGATGATCTTTGCGAAGAGATAAATGTCATGTATTTTGATATTAATGATACCCCATCCTCCATATTGGACCAATGTTGTGATGGTGTCCCAGTTGACTATGTGGATCTCACGATTGGAGTTATCTTCATTGAAATGGTTCCAAAGAAAGTTTTTCCTGATGGTGTCAATGTTGTTAAGGGTTTTACCTGGCAAGGGGATGCAGCTAAGGTAGAGTGTAGTAGTTGGTTTGATGACATTGTTAAGAAGGGAGAGGCAACCCGCTAGGTTGTGGAAGTGGTTTGTAAAAGCGTAGAGCTTAAGCTTGATTTTATCAATAGTGGGGTTCCAAAGTGAGTGAGTGATAGGGTGAGGAGAGATCGGTAGGCCAAGATAAGAGACATGGAAGTTTTCAATCTTACATTTGAGGAGGTTTTTGCATCTATCAATGAGGTCCGATGAGGTGTCGATGCCAATGGTGGAGGATTTTGATAGGTTTATTTTGAGCCCAGAGATGTATGAGAAAGGCCCAATGATGTGGATGGTAATGACTATGGTGTTGTCTTCCGGTGTGACTAGAATCATAATATCGTCCACAAATTCGATGATATTCTCATAGCATAACGAGGGCGAGGAGATGAGGCCATGAGCTACTATGAGATTTGTCATGATGGTGAGAATGGAGGTGACAATGATGAACAAATATGGGGAAAGAGGGTCAGCCTATCTAAGTTTGTGTTTTGGAAGTGGCCGATAGGGGTTCCATTGATAATAGTGGAGAAGAAGTTTGTAGAGATGCATGCATGTATCCAAATGTTCCATATATTTGGAAAACTATACCCTGATATATCTCTAAGAAGGCAATTCCAATTGATGAAGTCAAATGCTTTCTCGAAGTCTAGTTTGATAGAAATAATAGGGGTTTTGTCCTTGTAGCATAGGTGAAGGGTTTCATTTACCATAATACAGGCATCGTGTATGCTACAGTTATTGAGGAAAGCATATTTATTATGTGGGATGGCCTCTAACTATGGTTTAATGTGATTTGTAAGAACCTTGGTGATGATATTATACAGTTTTTATATAAGGCTGATAGGTATGAATTGTGCAATCTGGTCAGGACGATTTACCTTCTTAATAAGAGCTATATTGGTATGATTAATGGTTTTGATGAGTCTGTGGTCATTGATATAGCAATGGATGGATATGAGAAGCTTCATGAAATTTCCCTTTATGTGATTCCAGTTTGCAAGGTATAATTTTGTATTAACTCCATCCGGTCTAGGGAATTTGTTTTTACCAAGTGAAGTGATAGCCTCGTCAAGTTCCTCTAGGCTAAATTCTCTTATGGTGAGCTATGGGAATGGGATAGTGTTGCAACAAATAAGTTTCTAATTTATAGAGTCAAGGAATGAGGGCTTGTGTCCAGTATTGGATCATATGCTTGTTTGACAAAATTGATGTTTATCTTAATGACATGTACATAATAGCATTTTTCTAACTTTATTACAAGCCCTATTGGTAGAGAAAAGTGATAGGATTCCAACTGTAATTGTAGCAAATCCTGATCTATTTGCAACATGTAGTTTGACCTCTCCCTTTCTTAAATGTTTACTTCTTTTCATTTCCTACATATTGAAAAATATGTGAAATCCACATACAGTATGTAGTACCCAAGATGAAGGAGTAGACATATTAATCTCAATAGCATATATATTTGAAGTGGATATATCTATCCCCTACTTCTTCTTCCTCAAGTACGTTAAGTGAAAAGGAGAAATTCCTTTTACACTTACCCTTCTCCTCATCTTGAGTGCAGAAGACTTGGGTTTGAAATTAGTCTAAGAACTTGTCTTGGCTTTTCCTTCTCCCTTGGACTCCCTTTCTCCAATCACCATCATGGATTCATGTTTGTTCTTCTTCATTCTTGCTTTGGCATTTATCAACATGCCAATCAATCTTGACAATGGCTTAATGAAGTTGTTCATGTGATAACATTTGATGATCTGGGTATATGATTAAAACAACGATCACAAAATAATATTTGTGGCAAACTCTTGGATTAAAGGAAATCCCTATCTTTTTAGGTTTTCCGCATTCCCAATTATCTTAAGCACATGGGCCCTACTACATCTCCCTCTGTCAACTTGAACTTGTACAACACCTTACAAATATTATATGTTTCCTGCTTTGCATGATTCTTAAGATGTGTTTCCATCTTGATAATGTACATATTTCCATGTTTTTAAGCATCTTGTATTTCATATAACCTAGCATAAGGTCTTTAAAATCTATGACATTATTGGCATGCTTCAGGTAAGCATCCATTTTATCCTTAGGTGTATTAGAGTGGGTACCTCTGACACTGGTGTTTCAATAACATATAGTTTGGACCATGAATGAGAACATTTCTCAAGGTCCTAACCAGTAATGGAAGTTGGTCATGTTTAATTTGTCTTTCAAAAGGACTGACTGCAAATAAAATATTCTTTTGTTTGCATTTGTCTCTACAAAAGGAACTTGTATTTTTCAAAAGAAAAATTTAGCTATATTAATTATCTTTTTAGTTAATTAACACACCCACTACTTTATTCAAATTCATAGCCCTCACTATTGATTTTGGAAAAATGCATCTTAAAACCTTCTAGTGGTCAAGATCCAAAATATTTCAGTCATTACCTAGTCAAGGTCGACATCCATAACCAATTATTAAGTTAGGAAACATTTTTCAATTGCATATCATGAAACTAGTGGATAAATGCAACTCCTTGTCATATTAGATCTATATGATTCTAAGAACTTAATATCTTTAAGTTCACCTAGATAAGCCTAACCAAAAAGCGAACACGATAGTCATGCACCCTACTTGGCAAGCCCACATAACTACAATCACACTTCCACGATATAGACTGAGAATGACGCTTGGCGTTCCCACACTTGGTCAATTAATGTTTTCATGTGTCTCACTTATGAAAAAAATCTATGAATTAATATTATATTAAGGAAATTTATTTATATAAAAATATATATACATTTCCATTCACCACATACTTATAATATGTATTATATACATACTATCTACCAATTAAACATGCAATCATAAAATATGAGTGATGGTTATGACCACACTAATGCAATTCATTGGAGCCAAAATGAATTTCTATACACATAATGTCAAAATCAAATGTTATAACATGTAAAGAAACTATATACTGAAACAAGTTGGTTGGCCGATTGGACTCTTCCAATCAATCAATTTTTCTTATTGTCAGTTTAAATGCCACTATTAGTCGGTCATCTGGCTCCTGGCCCAATTAGTGCTCTGGACTCCTCCAATCAATCAATTGAGCCTATGTTCGTTGTATTTTATCCTTCAATATGTAGCTTCTTCGGTCCTCCGACCAATCAACCTCCTTGGTGCACAATGTCTACTCTTTTTCCAATACAAAAACTAAAACTATCCTATTAAGTATTACATTATTAAGTGAAACATTGAGTTACATTTGAGGGGAGTATAGGAAGGAAAGTATTAATTTACATTTTAAGACAAACATAAAGGTTCATTATCAAACAAAATTTTAAAGGAAGATATATACCACACAACAATGCACACATATACATGGGGTATTGGCCATAACCACACATACATACACCGTCAAAATGCTTTTAGGATGAGGAGTATAAATTGTATATATATCATATCATATATATAGGATGTAGAGAAATTCCCTAGTGTATGTGGTTTTAGTCAGATATGCACATTAATCATTAAAGTATTCTCATGATATGCACAAAAATGTATGATAAAACCAAAACTGACTATATATATTAAATCACAAAATATAGTAAATTGACATGGTTCTGATATCATTGTATAGAAATATGGCATCAGAGATGGCAGATGAAACAAAAAAAATATGTGCCATTTTCCCATTGCCAGTAGAGCATGTCAATAACTATGCAGTAGGAAGATGATTACAAGGCATATATATGTTCCCAGAGCAAATCCAACATCAATCCTTACAGTGTTTTGCTTCTTCCTCAAGCAACAACTGGACAATAGTCGGTGGTGGCCTTCTGATGTAGAACCATGGATGGAGGTTGATGTCATTCTCCTAGAGTTATGGAAACAACATCCAAACCTCTAGGTACTCCACACAAACCATTAGAACTCCTTGTCGTTCTTTAAGAACTGACGAAAAGAAGTTATTCATGCGTGTTGTCAACTAGCTAGCATCGACCTTCTCCCATTCAGCTATCTCTTCCTTTTATGGGTTAGGTGTGTTCGGCTCTCAAGTTATCACAATGTTGAGATAAGGAGTGTCTATACTGAGAGCCTTGGCCATCCCCCTTTTATAAGAGTGTATGGGTTAGGTTTTCCACAAACCTAAGGACACTATGGGACAAATTTTGTGAATTTTCAGTTGTTTTGAACAGCCAGTCAGTCGATTGGTGTGCCAATCGGTCCACTGGACATATGAGTTTGTCAATTGGATATTTTCCCTATTTCAAAAAGTACTAACTATTAATGTGACAATTAATGGACGTCATAACATCAACATCAAATTCTTGATCCAATCATATTGACCATCCAATCAATCGATTGGACTCTTTATTTAGTTGACTCAACACTCCAGTCACTTGATTGGCATTTCCAGTTGGTTGACTACAGACTCCAATCAGCCAACTTTCATCCAATGTTGTTTAAGTTGATTGCCTAAATACTTTAGTAACCATGTTAAACCTTATCCACGAGTAAACTCCTATTCCAGGTGCATCGTATGTGTATGACCCTATAGGTCCCCATTACTTTGGTAGTGAATATCCATAACTATATTATGACATCACAATCAATGTGCGGTATCTAGAAGCATATGATTTCTATCGAAATAATTGGAAAGGAGGAAAGAAACTTCAACCTACACATGTGATTACTATTATTTGTGATCGTATAGTTCCTTTATCATTGATATCCAGATTGAACACAAGGCATATAATCATCATCCTCTTAACATTCAATCCTTGTTCATTGAACTAGAACAGACTCTGTGAGATGCATGTCATCTCACATATTATATATTGACTCACATGAGTGTGGTCATATGTTTCTCAGTATCTGTTATAAACTGGACATGATATCAACTCTAGTAGGAGGGATAAATCTCATCTAAATCACTCACAGTCAATTTCCATGCATCACAATGTATCTGAGCACCACCTTTATGGTAACCCTTATTCAAGGTCACGTTGAATGGTGTCAAATTACATTGAACGACATGCGATGAGTTTAGTTATTTTAGGTTAAATAACCACAGTCACCACTATGACAATGACATATGATTCTGACTAATATTCATTGATTTCCACATATCAATATCAATATTAGTCTGTTCGATTACACAATTTTTTAACAAGTACCACTATTTTGGATTGATATCATATGTCATGAGAAATGAAGTTTTTTCATCACTCAACACACACACACATTCTTTCTATATTGATCTCATTTTTCATGTCCTTGACATGAAGACTTATATCATCAAGTAATATCATTCTTTAGACATCTACCATGTTTGTATCATCATGTCATGACTAATAGACATGGTTACCTTTTTTTTTTTTTCTGAGAATGAGGAATCCCTTTCGGGATCAGCCACTATTGAACCCCACCCAGACAAGAGTAAACCCTTAGACCAACCGTGTCATTGGGGGGGGGGACACCAAAACACACCCAATCAAATGCCAACCACTAATGCACCACATGGTTACTTTTATTATTTATCAAAATCATGTACATAATGCCCCAATACAATCATCATATGATTGTCTCTCTAGGAACTAATGTTAACATAAATGTGGCTACAAAACACATACATGGGGCACATAACCTCTATCCCATAAAATAACGTGGGCACATAACCCAAAAAAACAATTCACTTATATCACACTTCGACTACTGAATCAACATGTTGTAATAATTTAGAGGCCAGTGAAAGTATATTCACAAAAATAGAATTCATGATATTCCATACAAAAATGTATAAAATGAAACACCCACTACAAAAGTGGGAAAAATTAGGGTTCCATCTAACAATAAGGAACAATTCAATTTAATTATATATTTAGAGTATCATCATGCAAAAAGATGAATAATGTACAACTTTAGAGTCCAACATGAAATATAGTTTTCATGGATATCATGGACTCAAATCCATAACATTAGACTCGAATAGGTCATCAAGACATGAAATAGAAAATTCATTACCAAAATACCCCAAAGAGGCCCAAGAAATAGAAAAATAGGATCAATTGCTCAATATAGGATTCAAGACATGCAACATAAATCAAGAGAGATATAAATTAGGTCAATTGCTCAATATATAGAATCCATGATGTGTGACATACATCAAGAGAGAGAAAAACCAATTAATTGCTCAATATGATTCATCAGTGGATGTGACATACCTTATGTCATGTCTATGACTCCATGTTCCACCCAAGGTCCAAGACATGGTCTTCAAGATTCCTTTTAAATATATATATATATAATTACGATTAAGTTCATATTAATTACATGAACCCTAAATTGAAGTTTTGATTATGTATCAATCAGGTTATCAAAATGATACCATTTGTAGATTCAAACTTTTCTATTTGTATAACATATTTAAAAATATTTTTTGACTTATTTATTATTTGATATGACTTTAACAAATTCCAGACAATTAGGAAAACCCTTGAAAAAAACACATTTTGAATGTATTTAACAATAGAAGATCAAACTAATATCATTACACACATTATAAATCACCTATCACAAAAGATATTTAGTTTTTTTTGTTTCATGATTGATTTGTTATAAACTTTAGAAAAATAACCAACTAGAATTCCTAGAAAATCCACTTGAATAATTGATTATCCTCTTATATGGAGGAGGGTCCCAGCTGAGTTGTCTCTATAAAGACTTTCCACACAGCCCAGGTCATCCTAAAAGAAAACTACACAAATAACCTTATAAAGTACTGCAATACCTATGACAAAGGTGACAAAAAATAAATTAGATATAGGGAAAATCTATAAGCCTAACATCAATCATCTTCTTCACTTTTGATGAAAAATAGCACAACATCAATTCATAAAAGACCCATAGTTTTAATTTTTGTTTATCAAAAATTGATCTGAATTTACCAAAACTTACCACCATTATAACCAATACATTCGAGGGATCCAAGAGAACCCAAAATATCCAAACAAGGTCCCTAATATCCCCGACCTTAAAATCAAGTACTCAGCCATGGCTGGAATAAACTCAGAAGACCAAATTGGGGAGAATAATGCTTAACAAAACAAAGCTCAATGCAAGATAAAGAAGAAGCCAAAAGCCTCCTGAGCTCCAATACGATCAATATACAAGGAAAAAAAACATACTTGATGATAGTAAGACAATTATCAATCTCTGTGGCATTAAACAAAATGAACGAAAATTGAGAGGAAACTGACAATACCTCAAAGTAGAGAAATTGGAAGTCATATAGCTTCATGATGCATTGGTAAAAGTCTTGGCACCCTATCAATCACTTTGAAGTTTAGATGCATGCCTACGAGCTCTGAGTAGCACTATCATGAATACCAGTTGAGGAGAGAAGAAGCATATCAATTGAAGGCCAATGAGGGATTAAAGAGGGGTTCTAGAATTTTAAAGATGGTTAAGGGAGTTATATGTAGAGGACAAAAGAACCAGAGTGGTGAGGAACTAGGAAAGAAAGCAAACACAGTGGAGGGACCTGGTATGAAGAGAGTCAACATGCAAACATTGTGTGAATACCACAGACCATAGTATATATAGTTATACAACACAAACAACTATGAGGAATGTGTAGGAGAAGCAATCATAGATAAAGTTATAAAGGATAGAGGGATTATGGCAAACAAAAAAGGGGAAAAGTAGGACCGTTGTCCATACAAAACATCACTAAAAATGGAAGGTAGAAGAAAGCTAAATCATAGCTCGATTGAAGTCACATGGCTAGAAAAGAATCCCACATCATCAAGGTATGGGTTTCTCAAAAAGAATTGCATGATAGAATTAGAATCATGAACTTTAGAAAACCAATGCATTAGTTAAATAGTCAGAACATTAGGCATTAAAACAAATTCTCTTTTGTTTATCGAATTGGGTGAGCTACACAATTCCAAACATGATATAATTTTGCACCTCAGATATTAATACATATATAATATGATTTTAGCATTAACTTTCACTTGTTTAGGTGTAATCTATGATTGGTTTTGAGGATGCGACAAGCACAGTGGAAGCCACAAAATTTTCTCCATATATGCCCTACTAGAAGATGTCGTCAATGGCAATGTATTAGGAAATAGGTTGTGTAGGATATACCTTGTCGAAGAGCAAGCCTGGTGACATCCCTTCATGTGATGAAATGTGTAACTCCTCACGTACAAAGATGTCCATCGTTTGTTCTCTAAACATACACAACTTAGTGTCAGCATCTCTACTTTGTCCACACAGATGGACTGGAACTTTGCGTCGTACTTCTCAATTAGGCGTGAAGGAGTAGCCTTCTTCTTGACAACGTCTAGCATCATAGTTGCTCTCCTTCTCCCTCTCATGGGAATGATGATGGATAGGATTCACATACAAGAGTGTGTTCGAGTGTCTCACAAAATTCAACCATCATGCCCATATAAATAGCAGACGAAAGGAAGCAGGGTTTCCCAAAACACTTGGGTAAACAAACGCCTACAGTTTTGTTTAAGGCGAGGCACTCTTGGACTATTAATAGAATATTATAGAATCAATTAATTGACCAATAATCATATTAATTAATTAACTAATCTTCCTCATCTAGCTTTAGTGAATCACTCAGGATTAGCCAACTGACTTAACCAAGGAATCTAATTAATTAGCTTAAAGATTTTTAACCAATTTACTCAGATTATATTCCAATATTATTCTACAAGATTACCTAAACATTTAGTAATCAATTTGATTTGGAACATTTCCAATCATTTCCACAATTATACTTCTATTCCAATAACATCCTATGCATGTGAACCAGTAGGATCCAAATTATGTTGGCAGTGATATTCATAATCATATTAAGATTTCACAAGCAATGATTGGTATCCAGCTAGGCTTCATTGCTACCCAAGTAATTGGATAAGTTGAAGGACAACTTCAACCTACAATATGTGACTAATGTTACAATGATTGTATAGATCCTTTGTCTTTGATATCCAAATTGAACTCAAGGAATGGACTCGTTATCCCCTTCAATATCAAATTTATGTTCCTTGAACTAGGAATAATGTATGAGATATGTGTAAGCTCAATATCACATATTGACTCACACCAACATGGCCATGAATTGGCCAGGATATAAATTTCTTATAGGTGGTACAAATACCATCTACATCACTCATAGTCACCCCCATGCGTCATAGTGTACCTGAGCACCACCTTTATGGCAACCCTTATTCAAGATCATGATAGATGATGTCAAAGTACACCGAATGACATGTAATGAGTGTGGTGATTTCACGTCTAAGAACCACAATCACCACCATTACTATGAGAGATGACTCTGACTATTTATCATGGTTTCCATGTGTCACTCTCAAGGCGGGTCTGTCTGATACACTATTCTCAAACAAGTATTTAAATTTTTGGTTTGATATCACATATCATAACTACACCATAACTATGAGAGATGACTCTGACTATCAATCATGGTTTCCATGTGTCACTCTCAAGGTGGGTCTGTCTGATACACTATAGTCTAACAAGTATTTAAATTTTTGGTTTGATATCACATATCATAACTAATGAAATTTTGTCATCAACCATCACCTATTTAGTCTTAACATTATTGTTGTCTGTTATTGTTCCAGAATAACACCTGACTTGGGACACAACAAGAATGCATATACTCTTGATATTCATATGATATCATCATTCAGGTTCTAAACCCAAAGACATATGTCATTAAGTAATATCATTCCTTAGACATTCATTATGTTTCATCATTATCTCATAACTGAATAAAATAGAATAAATTGAAATATTGTCATCATTATTAATCAAAGCATTTACAAGATATGCCCTTACAATCATGATATGATTGGCTCTCTCGGCATACATACCAACATTATATTTTATTATTTAATATTTTATAGTTTAACTTATAATTTGTTTCTTTATTGAGATTAATGCATATAACATTTATTAATTAATGTGAAACCTGATCTGTAAGCAAAATAAGATAGGCGGATTTTGAAAATATATTGATGTTCTTTTTTTTTATAATATTTATTTGGTGATCTCATAGAATGTGGTGTGTTTTCTAAATAGCTATTTACCAAAAAGTTTTCAATGAATAATAATAATTTGACATTAGATTCTTTTTAGGATTATCTTCCTATTACTTAATTTCCTTATCTCATCATATGAAGTCACATCCTTTATTTAATCTAAGATCCCTTTTAAATATCGTAAGTGATAGTATCTTTGTAACTAAAACAACCAACTTTCCATTATTTAATGTATTATTTGTGTGCACATTAAGAGATTTTCCCATAATTAATTTAGAAATTCAAAATATATGTCATTATTTCATTCTAAGAATATTGGTTGATTTCCATAGAGAATTTATGATTTATTACACAAAAGTCAAACTATTTGTTATTATTCAAAGTTAATCATTATGGAACTACCTATGTTATATCATCAATGATATAAATATAAAGAATGATTTGATAAATAATATATGAATGGTACTATTCATGGAATAGTAAAATAATATTTGTGGCATGGGTACAACCCATCGCCCATATAAAGGCCCTAGAGACTTTATTTTGCAAATAGTCCTTGTGGTTAAAGTTATAGAAATAATAGAAAATTCATCTATTTTGTGGTTTGCTGCAATCCAATAATGCTTTTGGTAGAAAATTCATGAATTTGGAATAAAAAAGAATTACCATGTGGTGTGTGCAAATAATTTAAGAAAATGCTAAAAAAACAAGTTTTGTGAATAAAAGTTACTCCCATAAATCAGAAAAAAATTATTAAGGCTAGGAAAGACTTTAAACATTTTCTCTCCAAGTTTCATAGAGAAAGGATCCTTCTAGTGTCCTAGATAAAATCTTAAAGATAAAGGGATCTACTTGAAATTAATGAATTGTATGCCTTTTTGATGAGAGAGAAAAGGAGGCACCTGGAAGTATCTTTTTTACACCAAATGTACCCCACGTGAAGATTCAATTGTAAATGCTTTTCATTAAACTTTAGGATCATTTGGTTAAAAGGAGAGAAAATTATGGATCTTCTAAGGTTTTCCTAAAGTGGAGGTTTAATCCACAAATTGAAATAATATATCACATTTAATGAACCTAGGAGCATAGTCTCAGTTTCCTACTAGGTTGCATGACCCTAGAGACATCAAATCTAATATTAATGGAGTTCATGTCCTCTCCTACCTCATGACTGAAAAGGGAACATTGGAAAATGGTAAATGAGAAATTCCCTCGCCCCTTTTCCCCTCAACTCACTAGTGTTTTTCCTATTTCTTTCATCATTGGATTCATGAGAGAGAAATAAATCTAATGAACCATGGCATAGATTTTAACCTACTAGATTAGGAGAGTTTCCAAATCACTGTCCATCAAGAAAATCATGACTCCATAGGGGAGTAAAGACCCTAGCAACCCCATGTGTATAAAAGGCTTCCTTAGGGCCGATGTGTCGCGGATAGGACAATGCACAATTTAATTTCACAAGAACTTCTCTTTAGCCCCTTCATCTTGTTACTTCCTTCATCGGATGACTATGGCTTCCCTTTGGCATCACAGGGTAGTGCAAGGAAATTGTTTCGTTGATGATGATGGGAATGAGCTACAAAGAAGGGTTTAGGATCAAAAGGAAGAAAGGGACTCCATGTTACTTCATCTACAAGCCTATGTTGGGCCACCCTATGAATCTCTCTACGGTAGGCCATGTAGATCCCCTCTCCATTGGGATGAAGTTGGAGAAAGGAAGATGTTAAAGTCTAAGGAGGTGCAACTTTATGTTGGTAAGGTGTCTTTGATCAAGCAAAGGTTAAAGCAGCCCCATGATCATTAGAAATCATATGCAGATGCACACAGGTCAAATAGGTAGTTCAAGGTAGGTGATTATGCTTTCTTAAAGATCATACCCATTCATTCTATAGCCAAGAACAAAGGGAAACTTAGTTTGAGATATGTTGGCCCCTTTGAGGTTCTGGAGCACATTGGTGAATGTGCTTATTAGCTTGCTCTTCCTCCACAATGAAATACAATGCACAATGTTTTTCATATATCCAATATGAAGCATTATGGGAAGGATGATACTCATGTCCTGAATCACAATCCTCTTGAGTTGTGGGAGAATCTCTCTTATCTAGAGCAGATTACAAACATTCTTGATTCCAGAGTCAAAGAGCTCAGGAACAAGAAGATCTAGATGGTGAAGGTGCAATGGCACCATCATGGTGTAGAAGATGAAACTTGGTAACTACAAGCAGATATTTAGCAACATTTTCGTCATCTCTTTCAATCAGTTTAATTTTGAGGATAGAATTTCTTTTAAGGTGAGTAGGATGTGATAAATTGGTTTTTCTATCTCCTTTATACTTGTTCTTTTATAATATCTTAACTCTAAAACCCTAATGTCATAAAATGATGCATTGACCAATCAAGTTATGATTTTTCAAGCTCAAACTTGCCCAACATCTAAGGATCAGTAATGTGGAGCTATGTTTCAAAAGTCATGTCAATAAGATATTACTAGCCCTCTCAATGAATTTTCAAAGTTTTTCCAAATATTTCTTTTTTATTAAATTGCATCCATACGTAGCCCTATGATTTTTGGTTAATGCGAGGGTATTTTATCATAGGTCTCCCTTAAGATGCAATCTCAGTTGCACCCGAACGACCCTATGGATTCAGGGAGGATCAGACGACGGGGAAGTCGTCCCCAACCTCTGATCAACCTGGGAGAATGTGGATCCAGCCATGAGTTCAAACCTCCAACCATTACTCCCCACTTTGGCCCACCTCTTGAGAAACTGACTGAGTCAATGCCTCCTCCTTCCCACCACGAACGCGAATAGCCCTCACATGACCCAAAAAGATCAGTAGAACCACCTCCATGACCACCCCAGTGAGTACCCCTCTCCAAGCTCACCCAATTGGAATTGGTCATCTACAAACATCTCTACCTCACACCTATATATCACCTCTAAAAGCATCACACTTTGCTTCACCTAATCCTCCAATTGGTCTGAACAGAGCCTCGATAGATCCACCCTCTAGACAACACCTCTGATCAAATCTGCCATAAAGTATGTGATGGAGGAGCTCCCTCTTCCCCTCCTCACCATGAATTGATCCTTCCTCTAGCTTCGTGGTGCCTTAAGCCACCTCCGCAGAATGTCAAGAGAACTCGACGCCACCTACAGCTCAACTACACCACCTCCTCTGCCGCGAGCAACTAGCTCCTAGCTTTCCCTCAGTGGTACACTGCTCAAAGGGGAGCCACGACTTGGAACCTTGTAGCCCTGACGCAGACCACCCTCATGAAGGAGAATCCAACCCCAATCACACACAAGGAGCCCCTTATTCCCATCTCAAGCTCGTTGGAGTTGACGACAGAGCAAGCTCGTCTTGTAGAGAGTAATGAAGAGCGAGTCCCACCTTCCGTGTGGACCAGTAATGCTCTCCCACCTCATTCTGGCCTCAGTTTTATTCACTTCCACACAATTTGGATCTGTCCGTTGGATCTGAGCATCCAACGGACCGTCTTTATTCCCTTTCTTTTATTAATATGGGATTTTCAATATTTTCCAGTAAATACCCAAATCTTGGAAAATTCACTATAAATAGTAGGAGTGTCAAAAAATTATGAACCTATACTCCTTTTTTATCAAAAAAATATGAGGATCATGATTATGATATTAGTTAACCATAAGTCAGTCTCATATAAATACTCATACTCAAATGTGATTCTATCTTGTTTAATTATTTAGAAAATACTCGAACCCGATTAAATAACCAAAATCATGTCACTATCCTATTTTTGTTCCTAGATAATTATGGGATGTTCATTTCCAATTTATGTGACTTAATTATTAGCAAAGTCGAATTATTACTCTTTTTCCCTATTTGCCTTACCAAAAATGATTATAATTATCCATCATGATCTAAAGACCACCAATTTGATCTAGAAGTCCTAGTCTGACATGACACTATCAATTATGGACTCAAATCTGTACTACATGACTCATACTCGACTCTCATGACTTTAACTAAGAAAAGGGCCTTTTATACTCTTTTATAACTAAATGGTGATTTTTCCAATATAGCTAATTAGTACCAAACCGTGTATAAGTTTCAGGAATACAAAGGTACTAGTGAGGAGCACCTCTGGACTCCCTACTTCTGAGTATAAGGTACAACATTATGCTCATTTGGATTACAATAGTACGTGGTTGTAGTATACTTGTAAAAGGCTTTGTAGTGATCTATCTCTTTGGTAAGCAGATCACCATATGTAATAATCTATCTCTTTGGTAAGTAGATCATGAGGCCTTAAAGCATCTATCCCATTGGTAGGCAAATGCATGAGTATATAATGAAAAAATGAGCTTAAAACATGTCTTCTTTTGATTTATAAACAACTTTGTTCAATTAGATGCTTTGATTATGATTTCTTATTTTTTACTAAATGATAGTTCCACCTTACTGCCAAGTACTAGTTTATTCCTTTTGCCAAGAAATTATGAGTGGTATATTTATAGACATGTAGGCATGCTCAGTACAATATATTCATATATTGTGCTAATGTGTACCAATTTCAAATGCTTTATATGTACCTTTTGCTTATGATGATGATGAAACTCAATATGCTGGATCAACAAACATTAGATCTTTCATTGGGATGCTAAAGTTAAATGGGACTCTTAGTTTATGTTCTTTTTCTTCTACAAGGAGTTCTCTCATATATTACATTTTCTACTGTAGAACTCCTATGCCTTTGGGCACCTATATAATTAACATTTGGTTTAGTTAACGAAGCTTTGTTATTCAGTGCATGTATATACTTGTTTGTTTGATCCACTCAGGGACGTGAAACTTCAACCCTTTTGTACACCTTATTTTTGGCACCTAAGGTGTATATTGGGTTTAGGTTGGTAACGCATGACAGATGGTATCAGAGCAGACACATAGGTCAATATATGTGTATCAAATACCTAGTAACCTTATTTAGACCTGAGGTAACCCATATTTAACTTTATGTTGCCAAGGCATCTAGAAGGATACTGGTGGAAGGTTTTGGCATAAAATCCTCGATTTACTTTCATGGTGGTTAGGGTTCCCTGATGCAAGTAATCTTCCTGGATAACACAACTATTGTTAACGTCGACACCCCTACCTTAGAGAAATCTATTTTCTCATCTTTTCTCAATTAAGGACTACCCCAACCACCTATTTAGTGAATGATGCACACTAGGCTTCTCATCTACTTTCTCTCTCTCAACCATGATCAATGAAGTACTCTCTATTATGTGAATAAATTAGGAGAATTGGGAACAACTAAAAGACATGAAGAATTGAAAAACATATCTTCATGCTTGATAAAAACATTATTGTTTGCAATATGATCTACCTCAATTAATCAACTAACTCATCTCTTGATTTACAAACTTGCATATGCCTCCAATAACTAGGTCCAAGAGGAAGAGGACTAATGATGACTCTGGGGATGAATCTAACTCAAACCCTAATAAGTCCATGGCTACAAATGAATGGAAGGAATAAAAGAAGGTGATGTTGGAATGCATGAATGCCCTAGCCCTATGGGAAACCAATAATACTACCTCTTCATCTAGGACCAATCCTGAAACTACCATTAGTGATTTCCTCAAACTCAAACCTGAAGCCTTTCATGGAGAAGACTTAGATGAAGTCCTAGATAAAGCTGATGCATGGATCCTATCTGTTGAAAATGCGTTTAGAGACCTTAAATGTGCCCAAGAAGATAAGGTCACTTTTGCAACCTACCAACTTAGGGGGTCCATGAAGTTGTGGTGGGAAAATTATTACCATACACGAGAACTCACAGATGCACCTATAAGTTGGGGGGAGTATAAGGTGATTTTCACCATTCGGTTCATGCTCATATCTTCTAGAAAGGAGAAGAGGAAGTAGTTCAATAACCTCACCCAAGGAACCTTATCTGTTGCTGACTATGTTAGGGCTTTTAGACTCCTAGAGAATCATGCTCATCACCTTGATGCAGAGGAAAAGATTGAACACTTCATTGACAGCCTTAACCACGAAATGAAATCTTACCTTTCCACCTCCACCCACACTACCTTTGAAACTGCCATCAATAGTGCCCTTACTCAAGAAAGAACCTTAGGGAAGAATAAAGAACCAAGTTTGGGATATTTAGGTTTGACCGATGCATCCATCACCAAGGAAAAGGAGAAGGAGAAGGATAGGAAGAAGCCTCATAGCCATGGCATGGGAAGAGGAGGAGGAAATCACCATAGAGGTCGATCTTTTTGAGGAGGCCCTAACCGAGGAAGTAGGGGTCGAGGTGGACCATACTGGGGATCATCTTCAGATCCCAACTATTGTAGAAACTGTCGAGGAGTACATGTAGGAAAATGCAAGTTTGAGAAACTTGTGTGGTACTACTGCATGAATGAAGGACATATGAGATTCAATTTCCCAAGTCTGTTTCAAGGGACAACTCAGCACCACCCTGCTCCATTACCTCTTCCACCTATCCAACTAGCTACTCCCATAGCTCAGGCTCAGCTAGAACATCGTCAGGGTGGAGTTTTTGCAATTGATGCAAAGGAATCTAAGGCTAATGACAACCACCTGATTGAAGGTAATAATGTGAACAATTTCTTTATATATATGAAAACCCCTCTAAACCATGATCTCATATAAAAATCCTAATGTAGGCATGATATTTCTCCATGATCATCCTATTGTGGCCCTATTTGATTCAGGATCAACACATACCTTCATCTCCAGCAATGTTGCTTCCATGATCAATTCTTCAGAATCAACACATACCAATTCTAAACCTTTGATTGGAAGAAAGCGTTGGGTGTTAGGGGAGACAGTGAAGGCAGCAGAAACAAAAAATTTCTTCTCCCAAACCCAGAATAAAGGAATCACGTCAACGTCTATATAATAGGAAGGATGGTTTGTAGAGGCGTACCTTGTCCTGAGGCTTGCTCGACGACATTACCTCACCTCTTGCGCGGTCTTCACCTCCGGTCTTGGACGGTGTCTGTGCAGCTCCTGGTCTCACCGGGACTGTCGGGATTGACAACTATCCTCCGAGCGGCAGAAGTCTCCCACCTCTAAAGTAGTCCACACATACCACCTGGAACTCCGATCTCCTTGTCCCACGAGGAATCGGAAGGAGTCGCACCCTTGTGTCAGCGTACTAGTCACCGACGCACTCTCCTACAACCAGTTGCTTTTCTACAGTTGTCTTTCCCTTGTTGTGCCTCCCTTATCAGGTAGCACTTGCTCGAGCTCTCTCAGTTACCACAACCAGAGAGAACAACAACTTTACAAAGCAATTGGTGTTCTGAGTTGTTGTTCCTGAGAAGCCCGCAATACCCCTATATATAGGAGGGTCATGGGACATGGTTCTCTACCCCGGGCAATGCGGGATTAAACATGAGTAGAAGGGTTCAAGATTTTCCACAAAACAACCAACTGCGCCATCTGAAACGATCATTTCAAGCATGAATCGATCGGTTGGCGATCTGAGCCGATCGGTTCACACCTGAACCGATCGTTTGGGGCACCTGAGCCGATCTGTTCACTGCTGATCCGATCGTTTGGGGCACCTGAGCCGATCAGTTCGTGGTCTTGGTCCAACTCAAATTGACTTTCATATTTTTTTCCGATTAATCAAATATTAATCCTTTTCCAAATCAAATTTGTACAAGAGAAACAAATTGTATTTGCAAAATAGTCTTCTGACTTTCCAAACGATCTCGGTTGTTCCATGAATCGACCGGTTCAACAATTGAGCTGATCGTTTCATGGCATATGAGCCGATCGACTCATAACTTGAGCCGACCGGTTCAACAACATGAGCCTATCGGTTCATCCCATGAGCCGATCGGTTGGGGCATCAGACTATGCAAAATCAGTCAATTGTAGTTTCAATCAATCCGATATCTAATCAATCGGTCCAACACCTTGAACACTATGATACTGAGCTATCAATTGATTGAGTGTTTAATTGAACTACTAACCTCCTTTAGCAATCAATCTAAACATCGTTTGTGGATAAACTCCTCTTCCAGGTTAAATCCTATGTGTGTGACCCTGTAGGTCCATTTCACGTTGGCAGTGAAAATCCATAACACTTATGACTTCACAAGCAAAGAGCGGTGCCTAGTCACACAACAGTGCTACCCAAGTGAAATAGAAAGTTGGAGAACAACTTTCAATCCTACAATCTGTGAATGGTGTTACAGTTAATGCATAATTCCTTGGTCACTGATATCCCGAATGAACTCAAGGCACGGAACTATCACCCTATCAACGTTCATTCACTTTCTTGATCTCAGAGTAGATTGGAGGAGATACGTATGACAGCAATATCACATATTGATTCACACAAGCATGCACGCCTATCTCAATCCTACTCATCAAGTGGCCATGGATATCAAACTCCCTCAGGAGGGACAAATCCCATATCTATCACTCACCCCTCAAAAGCCCCATGTGTCAAAGCCACCCAATCATCACCTTTATAACAACCCATGTTTCAGGACTGCGTTTGATGATGTCAAAGTGTACTCAACGACATGTGTTGAGTGTAGTGATTTCAGGTCTAAGAATCACAGTCACCACCATCACTGTGAGAACAGACTGTGACTACCATGTCATGGTTCCATGTGTCAAACTCACGGTGGGTCTGTCTGGTACACTTGTTCTCTAACAAGTACCTATGTGTTTGGTTTGATATCTCCTTATCATGACTAATGAGATTCTGTCATCAACCAACACCACAATCTAGTCGTGTGTGTCATTTCTGTCTATCTACCTTCCATAATGACATCTGACTAGGGACATAGTAAGAATGTACAAACTCTTAGCATCCGTATGATCTCATCGTTCAGGTCCTTAACCTGAAAGCATATGTCATTGAGTATTGTCATTCTCTAGACATTCAATCTGTTCTATCATTATTTCATATGACTGAACAAGAAAGAATTTGAAGCTTGCCTTTGATGCTTATCAAATCAATCTTCATGTATCCCACCAATCATCCCATGATTGGCTCTCAGGGCATACATACCAACTGACTCCCACTTGCACTGTGAGCCAATCACCCTTGAATCATATTCATAGTGATTTCCAAACATGTCCCACATGTTACTATGCTCTAGTGAATTATGGCAAAACTTTGCCAAAGTGGGTATTAACTGCATGTCTCTCATCTCTTCATTGTACGTCACACGTATGAGATGGAGTTGTCATAATATGCGATCTAGTATTCATTTGCTAATATTTAGCCACATTGCATGACCAAGTACTCCTAAATTGTCATCAATGACCGGAATATATATAAGTTCATCTCATGAACTTCTAGATTCATATAGTATCCACTGATGTTCTCTAACACACGGATACTCGGCGTTTTCCTTTAAACTGCTTTATTGGAACGTTTCCAATTATCAACAAACATTCACTTTCATATATCCAATATATATTGCGATTAATTTTCTGTCCTTTTCAGAAGTTCACATTAGTGTAACTACTCTTCACAATGAACCCTTCCTTATTTCCATAGAACTAGTACTTCTCAAGTACTTATCAAGTTCTCATGGTATTCCAGTAACCCTTACTAGAACTAGACAGACATCCACTCGTCATGTCCCACATACGAGTTATCAGGATGAGCACATCATGTTGTCATGTCCTACATACAAGATGATGAATGCATTTTATTATTGCCATGTCCATACATGAAATATAATGGGATGATTACATACATGATAGATCCATATCTATTCTTAGTGTTCCATTCTTCATAAGAATTGGACACTTGGCCTTGGGATACTAACTCCATGTTTTCTCGCACTGAATCTGTGCATACTGAACCCTTTGGTATAGATTGCCAATGTATTCCTTCTCTTTTCAGGTCAAGAGGTTTTCGAGAATTATCTCTATAGATCTCTATTCCTATTACATAGGAAATGTCTCTATCTTCCTTAAAGATAATTTCCACTTTGGATTTCCATTCTAGAACATTTCTATTTCACATCAACACATGGAATGTGAATACGCTCCCACTAAATCACATTTCTCTTTATCTTTGACATACCAATCAAACCTTTGACTATATTATCAAAGTAAAGATCACAGTTTTGAGTTTCTTGTACTCAATCAATCACATTGATTAGTCCATTGTAACTTATAGACATTATTTGCATTAATGGATTCATAAACCTTATACGTTGTGTCACGTACACATCCTTGTTTTATTCCTTATATGAATGCAATATTAGTATTTGTATGCCAAATCTCTTAGTCATTAAGTTACAATCAACAAGCATCATCCTTCTCAAAATGTTATCCATGTGTCTTAATTCTTAAGACTAAATTGCACTTATGGATTTCATCCAAATGGGTGCTACCATCAAGGTCATACCTTATGGTTCACATGGAAGTCATTTAGGATGTAATGGTCATAAACCATAACTCAAAATCCGGTTCCTCATATTCATCTAGATAGTTGACTCATCACATGACCAACTCATCACATAGATAATCGAGGTGTATCTGTCAAGGATATAAGAACTCACAACTCTTTGTGATTCTTAATGTCCTTTATTAATGTAGGGTATTCTTTATTTAAGAAGAACTTAGTTATTTGTTAATCATTCTCTAACTCCTTTAGAGTATGACTCCTTTTTTATTTAGACATCAATATGCCTTAATCACGAGCTCACTATGATACACAATCACAATCACTCATAAGGATCTCAAACATTTGGTTCAAGTATTTCATTCATTGATCTCATCAAGAATTAACACTTTACCAAATTTGTACTTCATCTATGATATTCTTGAACACTTCAAGATATTCATATTGGTATTTCTCTAAACACCATTTGAAGTATTAGCATTAAGTCCAATAGGTATGTAAATACATCACATGTATTATACCTAATGAGATAATCAATCTTCCACTACTTCTAGTGAAGATTGATTAATCATGTCTAAGAGATTCATGTCTCTTACTGGTTCTCTAACCAAAAGAGTCTAGATTTATCCTTCATATGGAAACTAGAAATGAATTTCTCATGATTTATGCTAATTTGATTGTTTGAGTTATCAATAACTTTTAGGTATCATTTTATCTTATGAATACCAAGTACCACAAGATAAACAAGGCATTGCCATAAAGATCATATCTTTGAAATTGAAACATCAACATTATTAATTGCCATCATTGTCATACAATATGCAAAAATAATGTGTTTCTATTCATTGGAAAATATGAAATAGCAGTTCATAACTCTATTACATGCCTTCAAGGCTGAAAATAAACTAAAGTACTCCTATGTATGGCGGCAACACTTGGCCCATTTATTGAGTGCTTTACATTTTACATCTTGGTATCATATACCTCAAAAATGTTACAAGTTTATTTTATGACACCTTCAGGTGGAGACGTCTGTCACCTCCTTCTTCTTTAGTTCTTCCAGATAGAGTGGACAATTCCTTTTCCAATGTCTTGACTTTTGACAATGGTGGCAATTGCCTCTCTTGGTCACGCCTCCCTTGGCCTTGAGAGTTGAAGACGACTTGGGCTTCTGGCTAGCATCAGAACCTTTCTTAGCCATGCCCTTACCCTTGCACTTGGACTTGCCTTTCTTGCTGCTGATCATCATCACAGACTTAGGCTTGTCCTTCTTCATCTGTGCCTCGGCTATCCTCAATATGCCCAACAACTCTATCAACGACTTGTCAAAGTTGGTCATGTTGTAGTTCATCACAAACTGATTGTAGGATTCTGGCAACGATTGCAGTATCACGTCAGTAGCCAACTCTTGGCTCAGGGGAAATCCCAGTCTCGTCAGGTTCTCCACATACCCAATCATCTTGAGCATGTGAGGACCAACTAGATCTCCTTTTATCATGAAACACTTGAACAGTGCCCTGGAGACATCATATCTCTCTTGCCGTGCTTGATCTTCATACATGTTCTTGAGATGCTGAATTATCTCAATGACACCCATGTTTTCATGTTGTCTCTACAACTCGTGGTTCATGGAGCACAACATCAAGAACTTTGCATCAATGGCATAATCAAAATGCTTCTTATAAGCATCCCTTTCTGCCTTTGGTGCGGTAGGAGCAGGTTTCTCTAGAATTTGAGTATCCAGGACATAGAGCTTTCACTCTTGAGTGAGAACAATTCTCAATGTCCTAAACTAGTCGTGGAAGTTTGTCCCATTCAGCTTGTCCTTCTCAAGGACTGATCACAATGAAAAGTAATTATTGTTTGTTGTTATTTGTACTACAAAAGGAAATATATAAGTCCAAAACTCAATTTTGACTTATTTGATTGATTTGAAAAGTTGACGATATAATTAGGACTTTAATTAATTATCGCTCCCACTTTTTTATTTCGAATTGATAGCCCTCACCATCAATTTGGAAGATTGCTGTGTACAATCTTCTAGTGGGTCAAGATCCTAAAATCCTCTAAGTCATGGACCAGCTAGGGCTGTCACCCACAACTTAGATCTTCTAGGTAGGCAACTTTTGCCAATTGCATCATATGCAACACTTGAAAGATGTCATATGCAACTCCTTGCCATGATCACCTCCATGCCTCAAGGTGCTAGATCCTATCTAGGTCACCTTGTTAAGTCTGAACCAAAGCCAACACGATGAATATGCACCCTGCTAGGGCAGACCCACATATCCATCCTTCACACTTCCACGAGATAGATGGTGCACCACGCTAGGGCATGCCCACACTTGGCCGATCAAGCTTTTCACGTGTGTCGCATTTGGAAGGTATCTAAAACATTAATATTTAATGAGGGATTTGGTTTTATAGGTACATATACATATCCAATCACCACAATACATAGTATGTATCATATACATGCTATATCCCACAAAAAACATGTGAAACGATAAAAGCGATGATTATGGCCATCCTAATGTGATTCCTCAAGCCAAGAGGAATCGTGGTCATCTAGGTCTACATCACATGCAACCTGTCCATGATGAAGTGCTATAGTCGTCCGAGTTGATCAACTCATCACATGAATGACCTGCTCGCCCTGGCCAGTCATCTGGGTGCCACCAGTTGATCAGTTGGCTCCTCCAATCGATCAGTTCATCTGGTCGTCGTGCATCTCCTCAGGTCGCCACCCGCTCATCTCGCTCCTCGAGCCGGTCATCTGGATCGCCAACCGATGGGTTCATGCCTTGAACCGATTGTCTTAGTCGTCGTCATATTGTCCTCCGTTATTTGACATAACAGAAAATAAAATATCTATCCTATTTAAATTTAAATTGGGAAACCCCGAGTTACATTCGGGGGGAGTAAAGGTAGGAAAGAAATCTCGAGTTATCTCGAGTTACATCAGGAATAAGGAGGTAGGGAATCGGTTCACAGACCGAGATGCAAGCAACCACATACAACCAAGCACACACATAAGGTTTATTGGCCATAACCATGCTATACATCCACCACAAAACTCATTTAAGGGCGACGTGTATCGAGTGCATTCATATTACATATCATATATGTATATTGGGATTTGTAGATTTAGAATTGGACATGCATAAAGCCAATTTTATTTGCATCGTATGTAATAAATAAAGGCAACAAACCAAAATCGATCACATCGATAATCCTAAAGTATAGAGCAGTTGATGTGGCTTTGATACCACTGTTGGGTTTTAGGGGAGACAGAGAAGGCAGCGGAAACAAAAATTTTCTTCTCCCAAACCCAGAATAAAGGAATCGCGTCAACTTCTATACAATAGGAAGGATGGTTTGTAGAGGCGTACCTTGTCCTGAGGCTTGTTCAGCGACGTTACCTCAAGGCTTGCGTAGTCTTCACCTCCGATCTTGGTCAGTGTCTGTGCAGCTCCTGGTCTCACCAGGACTGTCAGGATTGACAACTATCCTCCGAGTGGCAGAAGTCTCCCGCCTCTTAAGTAGTCCACACAGACCACCTAGAACTCCAATCTCCTTGTCCCATAAGGAATCGGATGGAGTCGCACCCTCCTGTCAGCATACTAGTCACCGACACACTCTCCTACAACCAGTTTCTTTTCCCTTGTTGTGCCTCCCTTATCGGGTAGCACTTGC
Source organism: Alisma plantago-aquatica (assembly GCA_963693085.1). NCBI lineage: Eukaryota > Viridiplantae > Streptophyta > Magnoliopsida > Alismatales > Alismataceae > Alisma > Alisma plantago-aquatica. The sequence continues at coordinate 86,396,939 of OY856411.1, forward strand.
TCGGGCTCTCTTGGTTACCACAACCAGAGAGAACGACAACTTTGCAGAGCAACTGGTGTTATGAGTTGTTGTTCCTAAGAAGCCCCCAATACCCCTATATATAGGAGGGTCATGGGACAGGGTTCTCTACCCCGGGCAAAGCGAGATTAAACAGGAGTAGAAGGGTTCAAGATTTTCCACAAAACAACCAACTGTGCCACCTGACATGATCGTTTCAAGCATGAATCGATCGGTTGGGGACCTGAGCGAATCAGTTCACACCTGAACTGATCATTTGGGGCACCTGAGCCGATCGGTTCACTGCTGAGCCGATCGGTTCGTGGTCCTGGTCCAACTCAAATTGACTTTCATATTTGTTTCCGATTAATCAAATATTAATCATTGTCCAAATCAAATTTGTACCAGTGAAACAAATTGTATTTGAAAAATAGTCTTCTGACTTTCCAAACGATCTCAGTTGTTCCACAAATCGACCGGTTCAACAATTGAGTCGATCGTTTGATGGCATATGAGCCGACCAGTTCAGCAACCTGAGCCGATCGGTTCATCCCATGAGCACATCGGTTGGGGTAGCATACAATGCAAAATCAGTCAATTGTAGTTTCAATCAATCTGATACTCTAATCAATCGGTCCAACACCTTGAACACTATGATACTTTGCTATCAATTAATTGAGTGTTTAATTGAACTACAAAACTCCTTTATCAATCAATCTAAACATCGTTTGTGGATAAACACCTCTTCCGGGTTAAATCCTATGTGTGTGACCCTGCAGGTCCATTTCACATTGGCAGTGAAAATACATAACACTTATTACTTCACAAGCAAAAAGCGGTGCCTAGTCACACATCAATGCTACCCAAGTGAAATAGAAAGTTGGAGAACAACTTTCAATCCTACAATCTGTGAATGGTGTTATAGTGAATGTATAATTCCTTTGTCACTGATATCCCGAATGAACTCAAGGCATGGAACGATCATCTTGTCAACGTTCATTCACTTTCTTGATCTCAAAGTAGATTGGAGGAGATATGCATGACATCAATATCACATATTGATTCACACATGCATGCACACCTATCTCAATCTTACTCATCAAATGTCCATGGATATCAAACTCCCTTAGGAGGGACAAATCCCATATCTGTCACTCACCCCTCAAAAGCCCCATGTGTCAAAGCCACCCAATCACCACCTTTATAACAACCCTTGTTTCAGGACTGCGTTTGATGATGTCAAAGTGTACCCAATGACATGTGTTGAGTGTAGTGATTTCAGGTCTAAGAATCACACTCACCACCATTAATGTGAGAACTTATTGTGACTACCATGTCATGGTTCCATGTGTCAAACTCACGGTAGGTCTGTCTGGTATACTTGTTCTCTAACAAGTACCTATGTGTTTGGTTTGATATCTCCATATCATGACTAATGAGATTCTATCATCAACCAACACCACAATCTAGACTTGTGTGTCATTGTTGTCTATCTACCATCCATAATGACATCTGACTAGGGACATAATAAGAATGTACAAAATCGAAGCATCTGTATGATCTCATCGTTCAAGTCCTTAACCTAAAAGCATACGTCATTGAGTACTATCATTCTCTAGACATTCAATCTGTTCTATCATTATCTCATATGACTGAACCAGAAAGAATTGGAAGCTTGCCTTTGATTCTTATCAAATCAATTTTAATGGATCCCACCAATCATCCCATGATTGGCTCTCAGGGTATACATACCAACAGAAAGGAAAGAAATTGAAATATGATTATCTCTTCTCTTAAAGCCGAAACCTTGATAGACAAAGGATGTAGAGCCTATCTTACAGTTGTGTAAGTGTTTGATTCTTAGGTGAAACCTTACAGAGCTTGGATGTGGTGAGATATTACCCATATGTATTTCCCGAAGAGCTTCTAGGGTTGCCTCCAGTACGTGAGATTGAGTTCTCAATTGAGTTAGCATAAGGCACTGCACCAATCTCAAAGGCACCTTATAGAATGTTACCTGCCGAGCTTGTAGAGATGAATAAACAATTAGAAGAACTTCTTGACAGAGGCTTCATCCATCGTAGTACATCTCCCTGGGGTGCTCCTATCCTTTTTGTTAAAAAGAAAGATGGGTCAATGTGAATGTGTATTGATTATCACATGATCAACTAAGCCACCATCAAAAAATAAATATCCCCTCCCAAGAATTGATGACTTATTTAACCAGTTTTGTACAGTCACTGTGTTCTCTAAGATTGACCTTAGATCAGGCTATGATCAATTACGAGTGAAGGATTGTGATTTTCCAAAATAGCTTTTAGATTTAGATATGGCCATTATGAATTCATGTTGATGCCTTTTGGGTTGACCAATGCTCCTGGAATATTTATGAATATGATGAATACTATCTTCCAGCCTTTTCTTGATAGCTTTGTTTTGGTCTTCATTGATGATATTCTTATATATTCAAACTCTATTGATCAACATCGTGAACATCTCCAGAAAGTACTTGATATGTTGAGAGCCCAGAAATTGTATGCTAAATTATCCAAATGTGAATTGTGGATTGACCAAGTCATGTTTCTTTGCCATATCATTTTGGGAGGGAAAATTTTTGTTGACCCTGCCAAAGTCTTAGCCGTCCTTGATTGGAAAGCTCCTTCTAATGCCTCTGAAATTTGTAGCCTCCTTGGTCTAGCAAGTTATTACCCTCATTTCATCCTTAATTTCAGTAAAATAGCCCTCGCCATGACCAAACTTACCAGAAAAGATGCCAATTCATTTGGACTCCTGAATGTGAATCCAACTTCTAGGAATTGAAATCATGTTTGACCTCTGCTCCAATCTTCACCTTACCTTCTGGTCATGATGGCTTTATAATATTTTTTGATGCTTCTAAAATAGATTTGGGTTCTATCCTAATGCAAGATGGTAAAGTTGTTGCCTATGCCTCTAGAAAATTGAAACCTTTGAGGTCAATTACCCAACTCATGATTTGTAATTAGCTGCCATTGTATATGGTCTCAAAATCTAGAGAAATTATCCATATGGTGCTACTTTTGATATATTCACGGATCACAAAAGTCTCAAATATTTCTTGACTCACAAGGAATCTCAATCCTAGACAAAGAAAATGGTTGGAATATCTTAAAGACTATGATTTCACTATTGCTTACGACCTAGGCAAGGACAATGTTGTAGCTGATTCTCTTAGTCATAAGAGGTCAATTTGTGCATCTATCCTTACTTTTGAACCAATGAGTCTAGAACCTTTGACTTCTGGGTGACCTCAAGCAGAAGATGGCACTATTATTCTAGAAAATATCAATATTATTCCCGGTCTTCTTTCTTAACTTCTGACAACTCAAAAGAATAGCTCTGGCTTGGAGGAGATGACAACTCTTTTGGCTAAACCCCAGACACATCTATCTATTGGTATGGATGGTGGACTAAGGTACAAGCATCAGATGTGGGTACCTGAGGAGTCAGAGATTAAGAAGGGCATTCTGCATGAGGCACATGGGTCTAAGTATTCTATACATCCTGGATCCACTAAGATGTATAAGGATCTGTAGAGACACTTTTGGTGGAGAGGTATGAAGAATGATGTAGTAGAGTTTGTCTCTAAGTGTCTCACTTGTCAGAAGATTAAGGCCAAGCATTCTATACATCCTGGTCTAAGTATTCTATACATCCTGGATCCACTAAGATGTATAAGGATCTGTAGAGACACTTTTGGTGGAGAGGTATGAAGAATGATGTAGTAGAGTTTGTCTCTAAGTGTCTCACTTGTCAGAAGATTAAGGCCAAGCATCAACGACCAGGCGATTTATAGCAACCTTTACCAGTTTCTAAATGGAAATGGGAAAACATCACCAAGGATTTCATGGTGGGATTACCGAGGACCAGGAAGGGACATGATGCAGTATGGGTCATAGTAGATCATCTGACCAAGTTTGCACATTTCATACCTATGCGAACTACAACCAAGATTCGTAAACATGTTAAGTTGTATATCAGGGAGATCATACGGATGCATGGAGTGCCAGTATCTATTGTTTTATATCGGGATCCAAAGTTCGCATCACACCTATGGAAGCAGGTAAAAAGCAAGTTGGGTACACATTTGAATTTCAACACAACATATCATCCCCAAATTGATGGTCACTCAGAGCGTACTGTCCAAATCTTGGAGGATCTTCTTAGAGAATGTGTCTTAGATTGGGGAGTATCTTGGGGTTACTACCTTCCATTAGCAAAGTTCGCATACAATAATAGCTATCAATCCAGTATTGATATGCCACCCTATGAAGCTCTCTATGGTAGGCCATGTAGATCCCCTATCCACTGGGATGAAGTTGGAGAAAGGAAGATGCTAAAGTCTGATGAATTGCAACTTTATGTTGATAAGGTGTCTTTAATCAAGCAAAGGTTGAAGCGGCCCCAAGATCTTTAGAAATCATATGTAGATGGACACAGGTCAAACAAGAAGTTCAAGGTAGGTGATTATGCTTTCTTGAAGATTAGAACCATCCATTCTATAACCAAGAACAAAGGGACACTTAGTCCGAGATATGAGGCCCCTTTGAGGTTCTGGATCACACTGGGGAATGTGCTTATCATCTTGCTCTTCATCCACAATACAATATGATGCACAATGTTTTTCATGTATCCAATCTGAAGCATTATGTGAAGGATGATAGTCATGTGCAGAATCATGAGCCTCTAGAGTTGTGGGAGAATATCTCTTATCTAGAGCAGCCTACAAAGATTGTTGATTGCAAAGTCAAAGAGCTCGGGAACAAGCAGATCCAGATGGTGAAGGTGCAATGGAACCATCATGGTGCAGAAGATGCAACCTGGGAACTACAAGCGGATATGGAGCAACATTTTCCTCATCTCTTTCAACTAGTTTAATTTTGAGGACAAAATTTCTTTTAAGGTGAGTAAGATGTGATAAAGTGGTTTTTCTATCTCCTTTATACTTGTGCTTTTGTAATATATTAACTCTTAAAACCTAATTTCATAAAGTGATACATTGACCAATCAAGTTATGATTTTTCAAGATCATACTTTTCCAACATCGAAGGATCACTAATGTGGAGTTAGGTTTTTCAAATTTTAGGTCAATTGGATATTCCTAGCTCCATCTATGATTTTTCAAAGTTTTTCCAAAGATTTCCTTTTTATTAAATCACATACATATGTAACCCTGTGATTCTTGGTTAATGCGAGGGTATTTAACCCTATCATGTGGGGGGTGACTCACCCATTTGCATTTTGCCCTTAAGATGCAATCTCAACCACCTATGTGTGACCCCATGGATTCAGGGAGGATTAGCCAATGGGGAATTTTTCCCCAACCTCCATCGACCCGGGAGAACGTGTCTCCAGCCACGAGTTCAAATCCTAGACCACTACTCCCCACTCTGACCATCCTTGTGAGAAACTAACTTAGGCAATGCCTCCCCATCGCCACCACAAACGCGACTAGCCCTCACACGAACCCTATACATCACTGGAACCGCCTCCACGACCACCCCAATGAGCACCCCTCTCCAAGCTTACCCATCTCGAATTGGGCATCTACAAACTGCTCTACCTCGTGCCTATATAACACCTCCAAAAGCATCACTGAGGCTCCTTTGCTTCACTCGATCCTCTAATTGGTCTGAATAGAGCCTCGATAACTCCAACCTCTAGCCAACACCTCCGATCGACATTGCCATGGAGTAAGTGATGGACAACCTACCTCTTCCCCTCCTCACTGTGAATTTATCCTTCCTCTAGCTTCATGGTTTCTCAAGCCACCTCTGTGACACCTCAAGAGACCTCGATACCACCTATAGCTCACCCACACCACCTCCTCCATCGTGAGTAACTAGCTCCTTGCTTTCCCTCGGCAGCACACTGCTCCACGGGGAGCCATGACCTGGAACCTTGTCGCCATGAACTTGACCACCCTCGTGAAGGAGAATCTGACCCCAGCGCATGCAAGGAGCCCCCAATTACTATTTCAAGCATGCCAGAGTTGATGGCAGAGCAAGCTCGTCTTATAGAGAGCAAGGAAGAGTGTGCCCCACCTTCCACGTTGACCCGTAAGGCTCTACCATCTTAGTCTGACCTCTCTTTTATTTGTTGCCGTGCAACTTGGCTCTAATCATTGGATCTGAGCATTAAACGGCCTGTCTTTATTCCCTTTCTTATATTAGTCTTTGATTTTCAATATTTGTAGTAAATACCCTTATATTGGAAAATTCACTATAAATAGTAGGAGTGTCAGAAAAATACGAACCAATACTCCTTTTTTATCAATGAATATGAGTATCATGATTATCATATCAGTTAACCCTAAATAAGACTCATATAAATACTCATACTCAAATGTTATTCTATCTTATTTAATTATTTAGAAAATACTCGATCCTGATTAAATCACCAAAATCATGTGATTATCCCCTTTTTGTGCCTAGATAATTCTAGGATGTTCATTTCCAATTTATGTGACTCAATTAACAACAAAGTTGAATTATTACTCTTTTCCCCTATTTATCTTACCAAAAATGATTATAATTATCCATCATGATCTAAAGACCACCAATTTGAATTAGAAGTCCAACTCTGACATGACACTATCAATTATGGACTCAAGTCCGTACACCATGACTCATACTCTACTTTCATGACTTTAACTAAGAAAAGGGCCTTTTAAAATTTTCTAGAACTAAATGCCAAACCTCTTATAAATTTCAGGAATACAAAGGTACTAGTGAGGAGCATCTCTAGACTCCCCACTTCTGAGTAGAAGGTACGACATTACCCTCATTTGGCTTAAAATAGTACGTGGTTGTAGTATACTAGTAAGAGGCTTGGCAAATGATATTGTTTGAAATGAATATTTATGTATGATCAATTTTGAATGATGTCTTGTATAAGTATGTCATCATACCTAAACATAAAATGCTTGGTCCATTATATTATAGCACTATATATCTATGGTAAGAATAGTGCTTGAGGGTAATCTATCTCTTTGGTAAGTAGATCAACATATGTAATGATCTATCTCTTTGGTAAGCAGATCATGAGGCCTTAAAGCATCTATCCCATTGGTAGGCAGATGCGAGTATATAATGGAAAAATAAGCATAAAACATGTCTTCTTTTGATTTATAAATATCTTTTTTCAAATAGATGCTTTGATTATGATTGCTTATTTTGTACTAAATGGTAGTTCCACCTTGCTGCCAAGTGATAGTTTATTCTTTTTGCCAAGAAATTATGAGTGGTATATTTAAAGACACGTAGGCATACTCAGTACAATATATTCATATATTGTGTTGATGTGTACCAATTTCAAATGTTTTATAGGTACCTTTTGCTTATGATGACAATGCAACTGAATATGTTGGCTCAACAAACATTAGATCTTTCATGGGGATGCTAAAGTTAAATGGGACTCTTAGTTTAAGTTCTTTTTCTTCTGCAAGTAGTTCTCTCAGGTATTAAGTTTTTCTTCTATACAACTCCTATGCCTTCCGACCCCTATGTAATTAACATTTGGTTTATTTAAGGAAGCTTTGTTATTTGGTGCATGTATATACTATTGATTTGACATGATTATGATCATAGTAATGATAATTCGGGTTCCTTATTTGAATAATCATGCATATGAAGCAATTAGGGTTTAATATCTTATTTACCTTGTCATTAAGGAATATAATTAAACCTTGTGCTCATTATTAAATAATATGGACGATTTTATAATCATGACCCAATTTTTTCATGTATTAGTCTTCTTAAGTCATTAAAATAGAAGTTATGGGAATTAGGGTTTTGAAGCATAATCCAAATGATAACTTCATACCAAGGAAACCTAAAACCCCAGATTAGGACTCGAGATGGGTTAATCTAATTATTGTAATGGTGACACTTTAGGATTTGTATACATGCATATAGCTATTAAATTTTTGGGATCTGTTGATCAAATTGATTGGATATACTAGATGTATAATTGCAACATTTGTATGGCTCGTGATTCAGGTATGTGGTTACACCTATGACTACCCAGATTAGTTTTCTGGTGTTTTTTGAGTGTTTTTCGAGGATTGAACAACTAAACTATTGGATGTTTATTTAGTTTTGATCAAATTATAATGCCACATTGAGTATCACATAAGGTAAAAAATTATGTGATACAAAATAATAGTTCTTATTTGAAAGTATTTGATGGAATATATACTATTATTTTACTTGCACACTTTTGCATGCACCCCACATATGTTTTTGTTACAAAATATTTTAGGTAAATCCTAAATAAGGTGATATCAAGATGTGATGGACATATGAAATTACTTGAAGACATCAAAGTTAACTTGTAAGGAGGATTAGATATATACTTCATCTCATATGGTACTCATATGTACTATTTGGATGATGGATAGTTATGTAAGGTTTAGAGGAACAACTTATGAACAATGTTTTTGAATTAATGGAAATTATTTGCTATTGATTATTTTGGTTTAAAATATGTATCCTTAGGAAAAATTTAGGTAATGTCTCTTACCTTTTCAACCTTCCTTAATCTGGGGTTGCTGAAAAGTGATGTCGTTACATTTGGTATCAGAGCCCCAAAATTTTCAAATAATATAAAATAATTTATAATTTCAAGTAATATGCAAAAATATGAGGGAATTATTAGGGCATTTTCTAAAGATGAAGGTGTCTAAATGGACCATGATTTGGGGGTTAGAAACTTTACTCCACACCGCTAGTCAACTTATGAGGACTCTTGGGCTTGTGCATCCTGCTTGGCCAAAATCAGAAGATTTTTCCCAAAGTAAAATACCTTTAATTTCCTTCTCATCTTATTCATCCACTTTTCATCCTCTTTCATAATAAACCCTAAAAAGAACTTCCCTCCTCATATTAAGTTAGGGTTTTAAGAAGAAGCAGGAATAATGCATTCTCTTCCAATTCAGGTACAAGTGTGGAAATAATAATGTACATGTAATATGGAAAAAATAATTTAAATGTAATGCAGAAATAACAATATACATGTAATGTGGATATAATGGTAAAGAAAAAAATTGTTGGTTTTTCTTTTTGAGGGTAACCCTAAATGGAACTAGGGTTGGTTTAGGAAAACCCTAGTGGGTCAAGGGACATAAAAACCGTAAGAGGTAGGGTGTTGTCTCTAACTTGAACCTAAAACCATAATTATGAAGAATGAGAGTAGTGTGGTGATATAGGACAAACTACCTATAAGAACCTTGAAAAGAAATAAGAATATGTAAGTGAATGAGATAGGTGACTCAGTCTTCAATGCATATGTGTATGTGGAACAAGGAATTAATGAGAAAATGTTTAAGAAGCATAAGGAACCTATGAACAACACATTATGTGGATATAACCTACTCAAACCTTGTATCGATGTCTTATGAGTTGAAGAGTGAGCATGGGGGAATAGAGTCATCACATGGGGATGATTGATGTCCACTGCAAATATTAGACCATTATAGAAGTTTCCCCATAAAGAGGCTCCCTATAGAGAGGGCACACCATTGAGAAAAGAGGATAAGGGTGGCTAGGTTAAAATAAGAAATTCTTATTGAGGTTACATAAAAAAATGATGATATGACACCCTTACACTACTAAAAAAATGGTCTTTAACTATAAAAAAAATTGTAGCGAAAACCCCATATTTTGTAGCTAAAGGGTTTAAATACATATTTCTTTACACATAAAAATTGTAGTATATGCTCGTATAGCTAATGCCTTTAACTATATTTTTCAAATATGTAGTTAAATAATCCATTTTCTACAAATTCCTATGTATCCATAAGTGTAGCTAGATATTGTCCTTACATATTTAAATATAAGTATAATTATAGATAAATGTATGACTATAATTACATATATAGTCAGTATGTAGCAAAAACATGAAGTTAATACATTTTATATGATGTTTATGTGTAGGAAAAGGTGACAATTACTACACATGCACGCACACACACACACACACATATATATACATATATATATATAATATATATATATATATATATATATATATATATATATATATATATATATATATATATATATATAACTGTAGTAGTTAGGCCAAGTTATGCTCATTATGCCAACAATCTTACTTTCATTTATACTGAAATATAAAATGTACACGGGAAGGACATATACCTTGCCCCTATTACACAATGTGTACAAAGAAAAGGATATACATATATTAACGATTCAGTGAGGTCTACACACATCTTGGCAAAAGAGTATGTATCTTTCTCATCCCATTTTAGCATCCTTATTGTCTTCTCCTTTCATTCATGAGTTGATGATAGCCTGGGTTCTTGTTGCATCATCATGAAAAAGAGCATGTGTTGGATCTAAAATTACAAACAAGGCAATGATGGTATAATGCAACAATAATAGTTGCACTGGACAGAACTTGGGCCTCATCTTCTGAAGGGCATATTGATGCTTGGATTTGATATGTTGGTTGTAAAGCATTATGTCCTAAAAAATGGTGACATCTGCTTGATAGAGTTAAAAGCAATGGTTATACATTTAATCACAAACTGCTTACTAACAAATAAATGAAAGCATTCACATTTGAAAACATACTAATATAAAGACTGACATACATGTACAACCAAGAGAAGAGAAGCAAATGACAAACCATGTTGAATCTTGGAACCTTGGTCAAATTATCGAAGATGTCAATGTGAAGCTCCACATCCTCCCTTAATCACAAATACACCAATCATCAATCTTTCAAGCTAACAGTGTCAAAAGAACCAACTTATGGATATTGCTCATATTTTAAGACTATCCCACCTCAAGATCAACCACTACACTTCCAACTGGCATATTAAGCAATGATGGTAACTACTGGTAAAGGAAAGTAGCACACCCCATTCTTCTGACAAAAATTCTGCATAGTCCTCTAAAAAACAGGACGTTAGCTGGCTCGACTGAGTTTGATCAATCATGAGGTGGTTGTTGGAGAAAACTTCAAGTTTTGGAAACCAACAATCGTGTAGGCTTCGGCATTGGAGACACAACAAACAAGAGTAGTTAGATATTGTTAGCTGGCATTGGTACCAAGGAAGCCTCTTGTAGTGAGCATGGTGATGAATGTAAGTCACAAGATCCAGCCAAATGACAAAAAACTGCATGCAAATCAAGTAAAGCAAGTTAGACACATAATGTAATAACATCAATGGTATGAGTATGCACTTACTCTTTAATCATTTTCAGATCTTTGTGGAGCACTTATGTGTGCTTGAATCGTAGTAAAACACCAGAGTCACAATGTAAAACAAGTGAAACACACGATGAAAGTATTGATAGATAACTGAACTGGTTTTAAAGAATATATAAGTAGACTACATAACCAAATAGATATTATACATGTTATAACAATGACAACATGAACTAGTTATACAACAAATGTGACTCACAAGGTTTAAGTGTCATCCTCGCATGTTGCCTTGTTTACTAGAAAATATAGAAATGAAGCTATTTTTATCCCACCTTGCCATAACCTACAGTGATTGGCCTGAAAAGTTGTAGTACACATATATAGATGTATTTCAATTCGCTTACCCTCACAAAAAAGTAGCAAAATATTAAAACGTTAAGCTAATTTAGAAAAGTTTGAGAGCTACTTTTGAGGGAAATTCCTTGTATAGTCTAGTCATGTGCCATTACAGATGTTTTATTAGAGAGTGTGGAGACCCGAGTTCAGGAACTACTTGTAGGGTGGTGGTCTCGTGTTGGTACAAGATTTCGTCTCTTCACTTCTACTGGAATGTTGGAAGGCCTGCAAATGTTGAGAAGTCTGGGCACTTTAGAATAGTTGTGTTTAAATTATGAATCAGATATATGGTAACAATGTTATAGCTTATATGTATTGTATATATCTTTTAACATGAAATCCTATGATTTGTATTGTTTTGTTGCATATAAGATTTGGCTTCAAACTTGTCTCAACCAATATCACACTCTCTGTCAGTTCAAAGTATTTATGAGCTATCTGCAATTTTAAATAAGGTTTGCACTTTTCTCAAACTATAAGCTCATTTATAATTGTTTGACTATCTGATTACACTATTGCTTTTATATTTATGGAGCTTTGCAAAAAAATTCTCAAAAGTAATTGGTTCATCGTGTCTTTCCTTAGCTTGCATTGTGCAAGTCTATAAATTCTTTAATGGATCCTTTAATTTGTGTAGTATGGCACTGTGTTGGCTTGAGGTTAAGGAGCTTATTGAGAGTAATGTGAATATGTTACGTGATATGTAGCCAACACATGCAGCTTTCCAATCGACAGACTTTTTATTGAGACATGGGAATATGTGACCCACACAACGTCTTTTACATCAACAATGTGTTCAATAGCTTTCAGAATAAATTGCGAGTGTTGGTTCCATACTTGGAGCTATCTGGAAAGAGACAACTGTCTAATATTCTTTTAGTGATGAAATTAAAATAGATACATATCATGTTGTCATTACCTTCAGAAGCCAGTTTCCTTTCCTTATGTGAATTCTTCTGAAATGAATTCTTCTGGGTGCATGAGAAGGTTTCTTTTCTTTACCAGTAGGTTTAGCAGGTGGTTCCTGCAACATACATAGAATTCAAGAAACTAATATTAAAACATATTACTTCATACATTTTGTTTGACACAAAGGGACTGGTTCTTTCAGATATAATTGCTGGAGATAATGGAGCTTGAATTGGGGCACTAGGTCTTATTAAACATGAAAAACTACAGATTGACATGTGCAATAATTGGGTAGCAGGGGCAGAGACAGTGGTTTTCTGTCAGCTTTTAGGTTTTCCCTTGTCTAAGCTACTGAGTAGTCTAGACTTTCTGTGTTCCCTTGTTGTATATTCAATTTTGGTTTAAACTACTGGTGCTTGTTTGTGTTGCTGTGTATCTGTGTTTCTACTATGGATAGGTTTTCAGGTGTATGATCTAATGTGAAGAGGTTGATCCTTGGTGATGTGGTTTGTGGGTGTTTATGCACATGATATGATGAGGTGGAGCTTCAATGATATGATGAACCTGGTGACTCAAATAAATAAAATGTGCGCGATGTGTGTACCTACAGAAGATTTGGGCTCCATCCAACTTAAACGAAGCTATAAATGCTTCCATACCTTGGCTGAGGACTTTAGTGCTATCACCTTTTTGAAGAAGAAAGCAGATGTGGTTGGTTATCATTAGCTTCATAGTGAAGATCAAACAGGGCTCAAGGAATTTCATTTAAGGGCAAAGATGGCTGCCTAACACCCTTGACTTGTGCCCATCTCATTGATATTTCAACTGAGTAGATATGTAGTAGTTATCACATGATTTTGCATGCCAAAGATGAGTAGAATAAGGGGAGGCCTATAGAAATTGTTAAAACAGAGCAGGCCTATAGAAATCGTTAAAATAGAGCAGCAAATACACACAAAATGACACACACATGTAAACATGGAAAATATAAATGTAGTAGACGATGAAAATAAAAATACAGACAAAATGAGAAGCAAGAAAATCCATAAATAGGGTAATGCCTATCCCGAGCTATCTCCTTCTCCAATGCAGGAACTTCATTCCAAGATTGTTGGCAGAAGGGTGGAGGTCATCAATTGAAATGGCTTCAGGAATGTGTATGATGCACTCTTGTGAACCTAAGATGTCATTTTTACTAGCCTTGTTGTACTATTATAGGATAGCAGATTCTTGACTTCCTACATGCTACCTTGTGTACTATTTCCACTAATCTTCATCATAGAAACTCCACTAATCCACATGGATTTATAAGGCATGATGCGAGCAGCCATATGCACTTTCTCGTTAGAAATACTTCTGAAAACTGACCAGCAGAAAATCATAATTTATTGCACTTGGATCATATAGCATCTGAGCAACACTGAGACCAAGAATGTCTGATTGGTCCCTAAACACAGGAGGTAGAAGCCACACATATGATGGACTATTTTTTTGGATAGCTGCAGATCTAAAAAGGAAAGTAAAAACATGACTGCAGTGCTAACCTACCCAACTACATTGCATATCAACACTGTAATGTTAAAAAAAGGGCTCTACTCCCTCCCCCCTCCCAAATGTGCCTTCTCATGCAAACCAACCTTAATGGGAAAAATATAGGACCTGGGCAACAACATAGAAGCAAGTTTGCAAGCCAAAAGTTGTTGTAACCTCACTTGGAAGAGGTGGGCCAAGGGTGGATGGAATCACACCAACTCATGATTTACTTCAGCACTAATAAACTATCAAATAATTAAAAATGAATGGATAGGTACTCACCTATCAAGCTCTCTTTGGTTAATTTTATTGTTGTAAATACCTCTTAGAGCATTTTGCATGCATCAAAAACTTTGTGAATTGTTTTATATTAGCTTTTAAAATATAGAACAGATCAATGATAATACTTGTTATGGAGATAGAACATATTGTTTTAGGGTTGGATGTAACGGATATCACATACCATCTAAGGTTCAATGGGTCAAATATGCTAAGATCAATGATACATCATAAGTTAATCCTGGTGAATTTCTAATAGTGTGAAGAGCTTGTAAAAGTAGATAAATATTTATAAGCTACAAAAGTCAAGAATATACATCACAACAATGGAAAACCAAGACAAAGAGATTCAAAAGAGCATACATTTGTTACATCTACATTGTCAAATCAAAGTAGAAAGTGAACATGACAAATAAACTCAGCTGAACTTCAAAGAATTTCTAAATCAAACTGCAACTATAAAAGAATAGAATATATTGGTAGACATTAGGAAGCGCTTAACGAATTTGAGAAAGCATTTTATGCAATTCATATTTTTTAGAGACATGTAAATGACCATTGTGAATGGTTGATTTTCCAACCAACCCAATTTGTTTATTTCAAAAAGGATGGTATGGAACAATGAGAAGACATCACAAGATACAAAAAGAAAGAAAAATCTGATGAAGACCAATGATGTAGGGGAATATGGATATAAACATTGCTAGATAGAAAAGAAGAACTATTTTTCTACACAAGAAAATGGTGGAACATTAATAGATTAAATATTCTTGGAGGATAATTTAGGATTTGGACCATAAAAGCTATAGAAAGACATAAATGTTTTTTGTTATAGTTGGAAGCTAATCCCTAACCCAAGAAAGTAATAGTGACCAATTTGCCTCTCTATATACATGCGCCCTACACTACAGCAAAACTGCCCATTAGTGGCATTTATTGAAGTGGCATTTATAAAAAAAGCCACTATCTTTCTAATATACAAACATTTTTAATTAAAATGTCGCTGAACCACCTATTATAGGATTTCTGAAAAGGACATAACATTAAAGGCGTTTTTATTTCTAATTAGTGGCAATCTTAAATTGCCATACCAAATTAGAAAAGTAATTGGTAACACAATATTTACTTCCCGCTCCAAGTTTTCCCCTTGGCACTTCAAAAATTGCGATAGTCCGATTGATCTAGTGCCCCTTCGCTCCGCTCCTCAGACCAGCGCGTGGAGCGTCCTGGCCGATCATTGCCCTAGCTAGGTGCTGGTGGAGACTGGTGGCATCCGGCGAGGGAGTGTGGGTGCATCTATCTTGCATACTGATCGTGCTCTTCTTCGGTGGATGTCTTGCGAGGGGGGTCCTCTCCACCGATGAGTGGAGACCGATACTGGTGGAATGCTTCTTCTGGTCCGAGTGTGGCACGACGCCGAGGACTCAGGGATTAGGTCAAACATGGCCCCTCTACTCCAACACCTCCTCTCCCTGACTCCCTACCACTCCCCTTCCATCTCGATCTTCTAGACGTGCTTCCTAGCTTGGAAGACCACCCAGGGTGCGATGGGGTCGGGGAATCAGTCCCCTGGCGACCTGGGTGATGGTGGCCGACTGAATGAGGATGCTTCTCCCCTTTCTTCGATTGCAAGTGGAGGATGTTTGCTGGCATCATGTGGGGTGGTTGGTTTCTCTGTCGCCTCTCCCTTGTCGGTTGGATCTGGACGGCAAGGTGATGGGCAAGGCGTTGGAGGTGTTTGCTCCTTTCAGGCCATCTCAGTGTCGATCAGGGATGGGGAGAGGCCCCTGAGGGTGGAAGATGTGAGGGAGGTGCTCGAAGTTTTGCCTCAAACACTTGGTCCAGAACCTGAGGCCCCGACGTCTAGTTGCGATGAGTCGGGTGGTGCTGGGGGAGACGACTACCTTGCTTGGGGTTCTACAGATGAGCATGGCAAGGAGTCAGCAATCGTGACCCCATCCTCCTCTGATCAGGTGTTAGACTGGCTGCTGGAGTCATTTTCGGGGTGGGGGTGCCCAAGGGGTGTTTGAAGTTATGCCCAAATAGTAGGGTTCTGTCAGAACTTCCACAAAATTAAGGTGAAGTCATACATCTCCACCAACCCCTTTGGTTTATGTCTTACACCACCACCCATTTGCCTCTACATTGGTGTTTAATACCCCTGGTTTCATTTTTATATGTAATCTGCAATTATGCCAAATGCATTATTACATAACAAATGCATTGGGGGGACTGATCATATCAACTGCATCATTAAATCTGAAACAGACTCACTATATTCTTTCATGGAGAAATATATTCTAAAATCTCACTCAATGATATATTTTGTTTATTTCTAATTGGATACATGCATTTTACAATGTATACATCCTTTGTAGGGAACATGTTCTTTGATAATCTCCCTTCTTTGCCTTGACGTATGGATCTCTGCACTTTTCTAGTTGCAGTTCATATGCAGGAGACAAAATGAAGTTGAAGGTTTTACAGTCTCTGTGAGAAAAGTTGCTACAAGAAAATCATATATTTTGGATTGTTTATTGGTCATCTTAACCCTTGATGCCACTGATAAATTATGTATAATAGTTATTCCCACTGATACTTCCATACATACATTTTATTATGCTTGCTTGAACTCTGTTTGAGTAAAAATAAAAAGAGACTCGACTTAAGAATTGAAATGTTCATCTGCTCCATGTCTCCTTCTAGGAAGAATGAGAGGCTTACAAATTATTGAAAATATAGTACTCAGGTGGATGTTGTTGATAATATCATACTAAATTGTTTAGAAATCAATTATCTCAGTTTGGCTCTAATTAACCCACCATTAGAATATATTTTATTTATTACATGGAGAACAAGCCCCTAATACTAATAGTTGGCTATCCTAGGTTCATATAAAGGAGTTTTGCTTAAGGCCTACTCCCTGTATACCATAATGACTGATGAACTTCACCACATTTTTCCTTTATCCTATTCTATGATTGTTTGTTGTATCCTATTCATCTAATTTCTTTTCTCATTCTATGAGGTGAACATATAGCCAGATACTATTTTTATTAGAAAGACTTCAACTTTTAATCATCACATTTACGCTGACTATAGGAAGTAGGAACCAAACTAGTTCAAATTTCAGTCATGTATAAGGTGGCAGTTCTTATTAGGGTTTCAATGGGTGGCCAAAGATAATGGTCCTACTAAGGTTGTGAAATCTAAATCAACTAACCTTCACATTTGAACATTCTCTTGATATTGGGAAGTTCGGGAATTATATTATATCTGAGATGTTGGCTGCAAAGTATGGTGACTTGACATTTTAATCTTGGGTAGTTAATATATATTGAGTTTCCAGCTTTCTTTAGTGTCCCTATCCAAAGTGGCATTCTGGTTTTGTTTTGCTGGAATGATATGATGAGGTTTCACCTTTTTGAGGATAAATTTTACTTGATGGTCCACTAGAAGTTCTAAATGCTTGGAAGTTTTCTTGTTCTTGCTATTCCAGATGAACTAGTAGCCGATCACCAATTTTATATACTAAGATGAATCTTTTCATAGGTTCATATCTACCCAGAAGCCCATGTTGTCATGATGTGCATTACTAATCGGTTTAGCTCCTGTCAGACACTGCCACAAGCATTTGCATGTCTGTATCATCTAATAACATGCATGGTATACTCCTCTTCCTTCTTACATCACGGACAATTATTGTCAACAATGAAGTGGGGTTGCTTCCTCCTTTTATTCGGCATAATTGCTTTTTTGCAGGTAAACCATAAGACCACTCTGAATTTCATGCATAGTGTTGGTAAATGTTGCCCAATGGCTCGTTTCCCTGGGCTACCCTATTCGACTCTAATCTTGGATCTGATGTTTCAGGTTATGGGTGTTCTTTCTCTGATCTAGAACTGTAGGTGCATTTCAACTACTTACAACTATCAAAGAGTTGGGATGTGAGGTATTTCATGATACTAAAATGTATCATTTTTTTGATTTTCTATGTTTCCGGTATTGTAAAGTGTAGTTGATCTTCAGTTCATTGATACGGTCATTGGATTTATGGATTTAACCATACATGGTATGAAGTAGCTGAATATTTTTTGTGGAGTGTTTTTATTTGTGGTTGGATGGAAAAAATAATGTGTCTATAGTTGAAGTTATCTCATGGATGGCTGGGTTATGATGTTTTCTCTGTTATATACTGAAATTTGAGGTTCATTCATTTTCTACTCAGCTTACTTCTTAACAAGTACGATCATCTACTATTTAAAAGATTATGTGTGTAATCCAGACTTTGATTAGTTAGTTGTCTCAGCTAGACTCCGATCTAACATAATTTGCAGATTGGAGATGAAAATTTCATATCTCGCATCATGATTTTGAGATCAAAGATACTATGTCACCACTTTGCAACGTCTAGGTTATATGCTAAGTAGAAATCAAGAAAAGACAAGGAGAAATGACTCTCCATATAGTAGACTTCATGATGAATAATCAACTACTCATCTGAATTAAGCATATCCAATGACATAACAATTGAACTACTGAATCAATGTAGTACAAGATCCACATCTTTTGAGCAATAAAAAAGGTCGTTCCCTACACCATTTCAAAAAATAGTAAGTGAATCTTAAATAACCAATCTCTCTATCATGATGATATAATGGTACGATGTATCTTGTAGGCATCCACAATGTCAATAGTATATTTTCCAAGACTAAAGTACCTTAACTGGATCAATGTTGTAATCTTAGTTGTCAATCCTTGTTATGATCTTATAGGAAGAATTTATGACACTATAGGTCTATAATCAGATTACAACATGGTAAACACTTCTAGATGTTTAGACACCAAAAATATTATCCAAAATTACAAAAAATCTTCATTATGTAATTCTCATGCAGCAAATCTCCAATTCACTTACCTTGATTTTCACCAGCTAGAGGGGGAGTATCACCCTTGTAATAACTAGCAGGTACCTATCTATCTGACACGAGTTCAAACTAATCATCATAATGTCTATACGAGCAAAGTGATAAAAAAATCCAAAATGGTATGATCCCACATATAATTCCCATGAGAACCATACATCAGGTTGCACATATAATCAGAGTGCTATTCTTTCTTATATTCATGGCTAGTTGCCTGACCATCTCTTATCTATCCTAACCTTCTTCTTTTGGTTTATTGGGTGTGCCCCCACATCATCATTACCCAACAGATTGGCTCAGGTTATCATGGCATTGGAGTGGATGCTTCCACACTAGAATAGGCATGAATATCTTCATACCATGGTAATCCACTAGTTACCGCTTGATCTCTATTATAAATGATGTAGTTAGGTACTTGGGTTCATTATGTGTGTCGAAATACTTGTGCCTATTTTTATTGGAAGTTTAACACTTTTGATTGTAGGAAGTTCCCAATCATAGTTCTGAGAGTGCAACTAACCTTCTAAGTTATGTAAGTGTTACTGAATTTAGCTTCACATTTAAAAATATCACATGAATATCCAGATGTATTATTTCCCATAGTAGAAAGACTGTAACTATTCTAATTATGTTTTAAGTTAATAATTAGTTATATCATGAATATGACTATCATTCATGGCTTGAAATGGAAAAACATGTAATATTGGAAGACACTAGATTGTCTTCGAAGAAAGTCCTTCCATGAGAAGAGATCCACCCAATGTGAGGGTAGATGAAATGATTGAGATGATGAAGAATAAGTTACCTAGAGCGCCTAAATTTCTCCTCTGTATTCTTTCTGAGTGGAAAAATTATGATGTTTATGCTCAGCCTTTTTTTAAAAATCTCCTTTGCTTGATATGATCACCTTCTAGTTGAAGATATGCACTCCAGCTTGAGGGGGAGTGTTAATATATCTATTTTACATTACATTTATTTATATTTTGTAATTTCTATTTATTGTTGGACATCTATGTAATTATCTCAATTCTCATATTAATAAAAGGAAGAGGATGTGTTCTGTATCCCTTCACCGCTACATCGCACACAGCCTTGCAGCACGTTGCGTTCAGCAAGAACTACATGACGCAAATCTCCTAACCATGATAAGGAACTTTGTGGAACCACTAGTCATGCATGGCATGGTGAAATGCTTTTAGATATGCAAAGAACTCTAAATTACTTAACTCCTGCACTATTTTAATAATTCTAAAATGTATGATATGATATTTAAGTGGTATGGACTTCAATAGGGTGACAAGTCTTTGACTCAGCACATTTGAGAATTCAGATGAGTGATCCATCGGATGAGCTACACACTTTCTCTGGCCAGTGTTGTCCACACGAAGTAGAAACAAAGGATCAGTCGACTATCATTAAGCTCCTATTGGGTCTTCGGTGCAAGTATGAGGGAGCATGCAGTCAAATTCTATTTAGAGTTAAATATCATCCTCGATGAGTCATATTCTCAAGTATCATGATGCCTTTCTAGAGTTGGGTGCCTCTATTCTAACTTTGTCTTCTGTTAGTAAATCTACTATGCTAGGCTCAGTCTGATTCTGCCACTCATAGTCGTGTTGTGGACGACGTAATTAGAGTCGACAAATAGTGGACAATGAGCATCTCATCAGCGACCAGAGTGCACTCACTGAGGGTGAAAGGTCCACACTAAAAGAACTTGTTAAAATTTACAAGAGTTTCCCACTAATAAGAGAAGATGCTCAATATGGGTCTACAAATGAGATCTCGATAGCTGAAGAGTACAATCAGCTTACACAAATTTATGCTTCATTACAAGCTTCTTGTAAGGGTTGCATCTCCTATTCCTAGGCCAAATGGCTTACATCTCCCAAACCACCAAAGTAGCAGCACGCCTAGTTCTTGATTCAGGGTCCACATATCACAACACAAGTTTACTAGAATTGTACACTGACTAGATCAGATGGCCTTCATTACCCTATGTCACTCTTGCAGATGGTTCTACATGCAATTAAAGTTCTCCAGTTGCAGTCTAGGGCACTATAGCTATCTCTCATTTTACCCAATGTGCCTGCTGTATCTTCTCATTGCATCTCATGATTTTCGTATAATCTTGTCTCCATTAGTAGACTGCCTCATTCTCTTCATAATGTTGTAACTTGGTTTTTTCTATTATGTAGGACCTGAAGACATAGAAGATGATAGGTAAAGGGCATGATTGTGCTGGCTTCTACTGCCTTGCCAAATCCCCCAAGGCGTGTCTTGATGCTTCATCTTTTTTCATTTGGGTAATGTCTTTGGGCAAGTTTCTAAGTTGGTTGGTCTAGAAAAGTTGAGTACGAGCCATATCAACTGGGAAAACACCAACATTCCATTTTTAGGTCTACAGAACAAAATAAAGAAGAGTTTTCTTTTCATGAATTGATGTTATAAGATCCATCACATACTGTGCAAATTTGGTTTCAAGTCTCATGCGACCATTATTGATGATTATTCACAATTTACATGGCTTCATTTGGTGGGTATATCTAAAATCTTATCCATCTTTTAAATCCTTGTGCAACAGAATTGAAAACTGATTTGGTAAACTTCTTCATATCTGCTGTCAGAGAATATATCAGCCATATGTTTATCCAATCTCTCGCATTGCATCAATCATTAATCTTCTTACCCTCATACTTCTCAAGATGCTGCAGTTGCAGTTGCTAGACTAAGGTTCACTGGCCAGATGATGAAAGGATAAGGACCAGTCTTTTCTTCAAGTGTGACCACGTTAAACTAGAGTATTCCTGCAATATTCAATAATTATGTGTAGGACTACATCATCTACTCACTTTTGGTGGTTTTATAAGGCTCTCAATGAAGGAATAAAAATACACGATTTTACTTGCAATGTATTGGAGTTTAGGGAACTTTTTGATGATGTAATTATTGCTACATTCACATTTTCTAATTTGAACGATTGTCCTCAAACAAGAAGGAAGTTGAGTCAGAATCTGAAGAAAACTTTGTCCCTAGTCTATTGTTTCTTATTTTAAATCTTAGACCCTTCATAAGTTTGTTTGGATAGCCTGAATGCATTTCCCTTATGGATTTTTATCCTATGAAGGTCTACGTTCATATACTGATTCCAACTCTGTCATTTTTTCATAAAGAAATGAATAAATATATTTTCTTTGTCATCTGTATCCTTTATTTTCTTTACTGTTGTGTTACTGAAATAGTTTCTTGATACTTCTTGTTCACAACGCTTTGCGACTTGAAACAATCACTCCAGTTTCAAAATATGAATGAGGAAAACCAAAACATGCATTTGGAGGTCAGATTCATTACATAACTAAAATTTTCAATTTTCTCTGTGCTGCTTTGATTGTATATATACAAATCTTTTATGCACTCTGTTATTCTGCATATGTAGGTAATTAGAGTTGGATGGACTCATATTTCTATATTTGACATCGTCATTGGTGATCTTATGGTGATCGTCATTGAAACAAAAGTTGTGAAATGAAAAAGTCATGTGGTACCTTGTTATCTTGCACTAATTTATCTAGGTATATTGCATACCAGTATTCTTTAGGTAAATTTTGAATTTATCCAAAAAACAAGTTTAGGTTATCTTTGTTTCACAATTTTTGTGTCAATGTTTTAGATAGTGGATATTCTAATGTTGTTAACTAGTTCGGAGGCACTATATTTACAACTTTTGATAAGAAGACTACATGGACTTTGCATGAATTGCGACTCCAGAGTGCTACAAAAATACCTATCACTTCAAGTATTTAAGATTTATAGATTTTTTTAAATATATAAATATAAATATGACTGGAGGTGATTTCTAGCATTATCATCTTCATTATCTAGGGCTCAGTCTCATCATGTATGTTGATGTGGGCTAATCTGTTATCATCTATAAGTATATAAAAATGACTATTAATGATGGCTGACAAAACCTGATTCTAAGCCTATAAGTATAATTAGTGTAATACACATATTTGAGGATAATGTTTGGAAGCTCATGATATATATGAATGACGTTGAAAAGTAGATATAGCCAATGTGTGTCTTTTTTTTACAGAAGTTTTGGGCATGGTAGCAGTTGGAGTTGCCTAGTTTATACTTGTGAACCGAGTAGGAAGGGGAGTAGCAGCCGTTCTAATTTCCTTTAGTTGGCCTTTTTGAGGGTAATAGGAGAAGAACAATACAAAGCACCCAATTATAGTGTGGCTTCCGACCTAGTTCTGCTTCCGAAGGCAATGACGATTTATGGTAATTGCAGAGGAGAGGAGACGGAACTACAAACTACATTGTATTGCAGTCTAGCCAATGTGTGTCTAACAGTTACATATTTGAAAGCTTGATAACTTAGATACTGTGATATCTTTATGTCCTAGCCATTTTGGAATCACGGCCGATGTTTGTTGGCATGATACAAATTAAAGATAAGTCACTTTTAATGTTTCTAGATTTGATGCCAATGACGTGCATGAATTATTTTCCTGCACCACTTTCACCAGAATCAGAAACCAACGGAACTACACTCCTCTTAGCTGCCTTCTCTAAAAGTTTCAGATGGGCCCAACCGAGTGGAAACCAAAAGGCAACTCCAAGTGCAGAACCAAGGAGCATATTCTACACTCGCTATCTCAAGGAACCAAGCAATATGAGACCAGATACAGCAGCAATTGTTGAGCCAGCTCCAACAATGTTGAAGACATCATGTATGCCACGTTGTTCAGCAAGAAGATTTTGCAAACCATAAAATGCAGAAGTAAACATTAGTGTTGTATTCAATATAAGGGGCAAGGTAAAACGTCCTCCCCATGTAATTCAATATAAGGGGCAAGGTAAAATGTTGAATGAAAGTATATCATTGGTGTTGTATTCAATATAAGGGGCAAGGTAAAATGTCCTCCCCATGTAATTCTCAATTGAATATAATTAAAAATTATTCATACTTTCATAAAAGTGAGTTCGTCTACATTTGACATTCATTTAGAAATAATGATAATGAATTGAAAACTGAATGACTAAAAGCAATGAAAATGTAGTAATACAGAACTAGTAGTCATTAGTGGCTTTTTTTATACGCCATTAAACTCAATAAGAACATTTTCATACACCAACATAATACAAAATAGTGGCATTTGTATAAAAGCCAATTGATGGATAGTGGCTTTTTTATAAATGCCAAATGATGGTTTAGTGACCTTTATGTGACATTTATTTGAAGCCACTAAAGACAAACCTTTAGTGGCTTTTACAACTTAAGCCACTATCTTCCTAGTGGCATTAGCGCTAGAGGCATTTTTTTAAATGTCAACAAATGTCGCTAAACCTGTTTACTGGCTTTTATTTTTTTTAGTGGCATTTCTGAAAGGCCGCTAATGAGTATGTTTGCTGTAGTGCTATTTGGTACAATGAAGTTGGGTGTAGTTTGGTGAATTAGAAATCATATCAATGTTAATCATGTAGTTTGTACTTCTTCTATTTTGCTTGGTATGGCGTGGCATCAAGTCATTACTTTTGCTTGCAACATTTGGTAGTAATCGTGGCTGTTAATGTGATCATTATACTTAAATGAAAGAAAAAAATGTTGTAAACATAG
The DNA here is from genome assembly GCA_963693085.1 of Alisma plantago-aquatica. Classification (NCBI taxonomy): domain Eukaryota; kingdom Viridiplantae; phylum Streptophyta; class Magnoliopsida; order Alismatales; family Alismataceae; genus Alisma; species Alisma plantago-aquatica. Next base: position 86,421,821 of record OY856411.1, read on the forward strand.
TGTTGCCATCGTGATAAGAAGTACCGAAGAAAATTATTATATGGGATATTAAAACGTGGACCTTAGGATGTGTTTAAGATTTGGGTGGTATGGTATACTAGATAGGAAATGATTATATGGGATGCATGATAGGATGTCAGTTTTCTTTCCCCTGTTTGGATGCAATAAAACGAGGATTGGTATACCAAACTGAATAGTCACAATAAGACAATATGTGTGGCTGGGAGGGGAAGTGCAACATTGCTGGCAGAAGGTGAAATAAACAACCCATAGTCCATACTGAGGGAAAAGTATATACAAGGTTCTAAATCCTCTATAGTGAATATGTTTCCACAGAATCAATGGATTTAGTAAAAATATATCTATAATCTGAACGATATTTGTACCTTGCACCTCTACTGGAATTTGGGTACCTTGAACCTCCATTTGAATATGGGTTATCCACTACAATATCATCATTCGAGAACTATTGAAATGACATGCATCATATCCATTTTTTGAGGTCTACAGTAGAATGTCATAACTCGTAGAGGAGTATTAGCTAGTAATCGTAGACTAAATTATCAATGGTACACTTACAGAAATGTGCAAGAGGAGACATCTATTGGGGCTGATGTGACACACTTAATTTGTAATGACAGATCAATCTGATCTTCAAGAAATAAGTCAGCTTATTAGGTTACTCTACATAATTTGAACTTGAATTCATAAATCCAGAAGTCTGAAACAAAGAGTTATGTAAAATACTCAAAGAAGAAGAAAATTTGACTACATAATACCTACTAGGTAGAGCATCATGGGCTCAAACCATTAATCCAATAAGCCCTTGAGCACATAAGACATTCTAAAATGAGCATATGGTGCTGACACGCCAACCAGAGCATTGTTTACAATAAAATTAACTAGAAGACCAGCAATATGAAGCGCAATATCTAACCGGAAATCTTTTCCACTTTCTTAAACTCTGAAACTATTGTGCAAATAGAGTCCATAACTATTTTTTAACAATCCATAGTAAATAAGAAATAAGAATACAATACCTATTATTGTACTAAACTACTAAACACAAAACAAAACAAATCCAACACCTATATCTGTTTTAAAGACTAACCAAGAAAAGGCTGGAAATGTATTTGATAACGATAAAAATAAAGGAATTAGAAGCTCTCCTACCTTAATCTAATATTGGTGTTGATCAGAAGAACGAAGAGTTGAGAGCTATGTTTTTAGAAATAAAAAGAGGCTATTGTGTAACGTGAAATACGAGACTCCTCAAGGTATGGAAAGAAATTAGTAAAGTGAAAGATTCTGGAGTTTTTTGCAGAAATGCTAGAGCGAGACTGGAGTGTTCTCAATAGATGTGGTGGGTACAATACCTAGATGACCTATTCTCTTTAACAAGAATTCTGTAAGTTATTTAATGACATGCTTGCAAATGATTTACATTATAGTAGGGGCTTTAATATCTACTCACAACTGTAATTCGGATTCAAACTAATCCCTCACACAATGTTACTTTTTTCATTTCCAACTACTATATGTCAGTTAAAAGTTTATGCTGCCAAGATACTTTGATGTATCCTTCACCCACACATTAATAGAAAAGACATAAAAAAAGCACACTTTTAGATGAAGAAGATAAATCCAACACAAAATGTTGATGCTGGGTATCTAGAAAATAACAAGTTAATTAATATAAGAAGCTACCAAGTTAACCATACACGTAAGAATCTAATTTCTAAGACAAATAAAACATTACTAATATACACTAACAACAGCTTTACAGAAATATGAATTGATAGAAAATAATTTTCTTACTTGAAGATTATCAATTTATCATTAGTATCTCCACCATTGTGATGATAAAGTTATGCTTAATACATGAGTGGTACAGAAAATCAAGGTATGATTGAACTCTTATGTGCTAGAAGATTGTAAGGATTGTGGTTATCTAACATTCACAAAAATGCACAAAAAATAACTATAAGAGATTGGAGAAGTGCCTTATTTGGTGTGTTTTCCGATTCGGTAGTCAAATGGTTCTAGTGAATTTTCTATTTGTTCAGAAGGTAGTATCAATTAGAAAACTCATCCAGAAAATAGTATCAAACCCAGGTGGGATACTAATTTGTCCACGGTTTTATCCTTAATACCCCAGACACTTTGGTACACATTAAGCCAGAAAAAGATGTAATCTCTTGTTCAAACCAGCAAGATCAAATAAATTTTATGGGATCTTAGGAACATTAAAAACTTCTATTGTATTTTTCCTCAACTCAGTAGCATAAGAACAACAAAACATCATAAGAGAAAACATTTATTACACATGAGCAGGAAGTAGTTACCTACTATCAGTAGGACTGATTATTTGGAGAGTCTGAGTCATGATGGCTAGCTTCCAGTCAGCATATAGATTCTCCAACAAGGATAATATTTCACCATTTTCATTTATTACCTGAGTCAAGCAATCAAAAACAACATTCAAATGAATTTCATCAGTATGCTTATAATGCACTGCATTAAGAACAAGATGAACGCTGAAAAAGTATAATGTATGCAAAAAATGACCAAAATGTGAGATCAAAGCAAAAACACCAATTCTCACACACTAGCATCAAGCTTGAGGCTCCTCCATAGAGTGGCAGAAAAACTAATGACAATACTTGTAAAAAAACCTAGGAAATAGTAGTTCATAGCTTGTGAACATAAGTCCTACTACATAGTTCATGCTACATTTTAATGTTCCACTTATTAACAAAGCTCCTAAACAGTTGGCGCTGAGTAGCTTTACATAAATGGACTCGTCAGCTAAAGTTATACATTTCACCAATTGATCCCAATTGCAAATTTGGAACTTTTACATATCAAATTATTGAGGGAATTTATGTTGTCGTATCTTAGTAAGTGAACAAACTATGGAGTGGTTGAAATCTTCGTCGAATCTCTAAATATAATAATATGATATAGGCTCATTTCAGGCGTATTCATATATCAAGATTATGTGTAGCTCTGAAAATACTTCAGGATAGGTATAATTTATCTATCACCAAGAATCCCTCTGCCTATTTCAGCACATCACTATGCAGTGGTATAATAGTTTTCTTTAGGATCGGTATAATTTAGCTATCACCAAAAACAAACCCTTGAATGTCAGATTTTATTAGTAAGAATGCTTTCATTACACAATAGAATATACTAATAAAAGGTGTTACAATGTCAATTAACCAGTTCCTAGGAATAAAAGGTGGCAGAGCTTTGTACAGATTGTTATCTAGAGTTTCATACGAAGAATATGGGAACAAGAGTTCCAGAATAAAAATCAAGTATCTGGTGCTTTCTAATAGCAAGGACTATGATATTGTAAACATCGTCAGTATGCAGGGTATTTATGCTTATAATCCGTAGTTGTTAAGTATAGTAACTTATAATATTAGTGCACATTCAAAATACCTTAACGAACAAGCTTATGTGGTTATCCTAGTCTATGCTAGGGGTAATGATTTATCCTAGTCTATGCTAGGGGTAATGTTAGTCATCTTGGACGCTCCATAATGTTTAAGCTTATTCTAGTGTAAATTGCTGATTGCTATATCTTCTAAATGAATTGCATATTTTTACTACCCGACAAGGTATCCTCTCTTCAGGACGTGGGTTATCTGCTAAGATATATAACCAATTCAAATCCAAAAGATAAAGAAGCATGTAAATTTTTTCATCCATTTAGTTGACTTGCATTTTCCTGAAATTTGGATCATTTTTAGTGGGAAATGGCCATTTGGAGATATTTGGATGCAGAAAAACTCAAGATATTGAATGCATTACTAAAACTGTCTTTACTGTGGCTGTTTCAAACCCAAAATAAATAATATGCTCATATTGGTGGTTGAAGAAAACCTTGTTGTAGAATGGAAACTTGCCTTCTCTCCCATGGCATCTTGAATGAGTATAGTATCCCCAGACATTCTCTCAATGACTTCAACAAATTCCAAAAACACTTCAAAATAAAATAGAAAGACTCATCATTGATAAAACACCATTACTGAATTAGAATCTCTTAGGATATCTACATATCTATGCTCATCCATTTGCAATGCAGATTTTGAATGATTACAAAATATAAGATTCTAAGAAATCTATAGAAGGCTCTAAGTTCTTGATCCAAAAGGGCACAATTCATGTTCCAACTGGACTGACTTTGAACGAGACGACAAATGAGTTTGAATGAACAACAAATCTTTCTGAGTATTGTACTGACTTTGGGTTGGGGTGGGATTGTAGGGGTCTAAATTTCTTGAGATCAATAAGCAAATTTAAAGTTTGCTAAGTATTGGGCATACACATAAATTGGAGTTGTATTGATCATTTTATACTTAATATTAGATTCAAAACCATTCAATTATATACACCATAAAGGAACAAGAAAGATCTGAGTTGTAAGCCATACCTATCTTGTGATTTCAAGTCATTATGGCAACAAGTTGTTAATCCCCATGTCATCTAGAGCATGTCGACAATTCCAAATCTAGTCTGAATGACACCCACAATACAGTGATCCAGCTACACGCATTGGTTGTGAGCCAGCAAAAGCTGTCTCATCTCACAAGGTCAGAAAGAGTAGTGCAAGCTTAACAGTTGAGGAATCAATATATTTAGCCAATGATGAAGAAGCCGACCCCTTCCATCCTAATGACTCTTCAAAAATAATTAATACTGAATTAAAGCACAAGAGGGACCTTTTTTGTTGTCTCAAGCTCCCTTATCTCTCTTTTCATGAATTTTTTTCAAAATAATTTATGAGGTGTAGCATCTTTTTTATCACTTTCCAGCAGACCTCATGAAAGTAAAAAAATTAATGAACATTATCAGAATCTAGGATAAAACTGATATTTGATGAATTGCATTCTATCAATAGTGTGCAAATGTTGGTTCTTTATTTCTATCAATTCATATATTGTATAATCATGATGGTTAAAAAAATGTATATGCCAGTGCATGGAATGAGTAATATATGATTTTGACCAAAAATCACTCCTAGTGGGCATCTCATCCTTCATCCTCAATTCTCCATTTCGTGTTGATTTCACTGCTGGAAAAAGTTCCTATCGAAGTAACGATCTGTATCCCTGTTTCACCATGAATGAGGGTGAGGTTCTGGCGAGGATGAAGCTTAATGTACGCCACCCATTGATGTTTCTTTACCTTTCACGTTCTTGTCTTCACTTGATAATTGCCAGATACAAAACACTGCTCTAGCCAGTTGAGAAAGCTATTTTGTAATTCAGCACACTATTACTCTGTGCTTCTGTATTTGTATTTATAACAAAAGATTTACATGAGTACACTGTACACGTTTGATAAAGATCCAAAATAGCAACTATCCACAAAAGGTGGAGCTGTAACAACCTAATAGAGTCCATGTCTTGATGCCCACATTATCGTGGATAGTGCAACAGCCGCGCCTGTGGACTGTGTCAAATAGTAGTGTCATTGATAGCATAGCCAACTTAACACACCCCCTAAAGTCGTCATTCCCAGTTGGAAAGATGTAACTTGCTCTTTAGCATACAAAATCTAGGAGTTGGTAGGGCCTTCGTCATTATATCTGCCGGTTGGGCCTTGCTGGACATGTATCGTACTTTTAAGAGTTTGGAGGCAAGTTGTTCTTGCACGAAGTGAAAATCGACTTCAATGTGTTTCATTCTTGCATGGAAAATTGGATTGGCAGCAAGATACGTAGCTCCAAGATTATCACACCAAAGTATGGGTGGCTGACGACAGGGAAAGCCCAATTCAATTAGTAGAGATCTTAACCAAATAAGTTCTGCTGTTGTATTAGCCAAAGCCTTATATTCAGACTTCGTTGAGGACTGGAAAATTGTGCGTTTTTTACGTGCAGCCCATCAGACCAAATTATTTCCAACAAAATTAAATATCCACCTGTGAATTTACAGGCAACGGTGTAGCCTACCCAATCTGCATTTAAAAAAGAATGAATGACTAGAGAGGTGGATGTAGTGTGAGTGATTGGCAACGAAAGGTTAATTGCGTGTTTCAGGTAGCAGAGTATTCATTTTACGTCTTGCCAATCTGCAGTGGTAGGAGCGCTCGTGAATTGACAAACTTTACTTATAGAAAATGCAATGGTGGGCCTTGTTAAGGTGACATATTGTAAGGCTCCAACTGTTTGACGATAGAGATGAGGGTCAGAAAAAGGATCTGCATTAGGCGAGGAGAGAAAAGTGGAGGGAGATAAGGGTGTAGAAATTGGCTTTTTGCCGTCGATGTGAGAATGAAGGAATAGATTGGTGATGTATCTCCGTTGAGAAAGAAGCATACCGTTAGCCGTGGGAATAACCTCAATGCTGAGAAAGTAATGGAGGGGCCCAAGATCTTTTAAAGAAAAGGATTTTTGTAGGTTATTGACGAAGGTGGTGATAAATGTTGGATGGCTGCCGGTGAGTATAATATCATCCACATAGACCAAAGCATAAATATGGGTATCATTTTGATGATAAATAAACAAGGAGGCATCTATTTTAGAGGCAAAAAAACTGTACGATGAAAAGAAGTCATGAAGTTTGTGAAACCATGCACGGGGTGATTATTTTTGCCCATAAATTGACTTGTGGATACGACAAATATGATTAGGATAATTAGGGTCTATGAAACCTGGGGGTTGAGACATGAAAACTTCTTCTTGAAGGTCTCCATGAAGGAAGGCATTATGGATGTCGAGCTGACGAATTTTCCAATGTTGTGTAACGGCAAGGGAGACAACAACACGCATGGTGGTAGGTTTAATGACAGGGCTAAAAGTTTCTATGTAATCCACACCTTCTTGTTGATGATACCCTTTATCTACAAGTCAAACTTTGTGACGCTCATGGGACCCATCAACATGATATTTGTTACGGAAAACCCATTTACAACCTACAACATTCATATTCGGTTGTAAGGGAACAAGAAACCAGTAGCCATTTGAGATGAGGGCATATATTTCATCCGCCATAGCCGCACACCAAGGTTGGATTTTATTGGCTTCTGTGAAACAGGTGCATTCTGGAAGAGTGGGAGACGTAGAAACGATATAAATGAGAGGGTGTTGTGTAGAAAGTAAGGCTCTCGAGTGACAGATTCTGGCAAGTTTGCGGTAGTTAATTTTTGATTGATTGTGTAATTGGTAGGAGGATGTATTTGTTGGGTGGATAGTCTGGGGGGCGTGGGGTTGTGAAAGGGATGAGTTATCAATAGGAGTTGTTGGAGGTGGGGGCAAAGTGTTGATGTGTTGCAAAGAAGCAATAGGTGCATTGGAATTGGGAATGGAGGTGATGCAGGGTGGTGACGGTTGGCTTGGAGGTATTGAATGGTGAGGAAGTGGAGGCACTGGTCTTGGTGGTGGTGGTTCTGATAGGGGAATAGATAGCCACGGTGTTGGAGAGGCAGGCGGTGGTTGTCCAAGGATAGAGGTGCTAAAGGGAAACATAGTTTCATCAAATGTGACATGGCATGCGACATATAAGCGGTGAGTGGGCAGATGGAAGCAATGATACCCAAGCTGTGTTGGTCAATAACCAACATCAGTGGGGCAATAACCTAGAAAAACACAAGGTGTTGTATGGTATTCAAATTTATGCTTGGATTATGGACGAGTTAGTGGGTAGGTAGCACAACCAAACACTCATAAGAACTGGTGATCAGGTGGGGTATTGAACAAAACTTCATATGGAGAGTGATCACCAAGAAGGGGTGTAGTACATCAGTTTATTAGGTAGGTAGAAGTATCAAATGCAAAGTGCCAAAACCGTTTCGGAACAAAGGCATGGGAAAGAAGAGTGAGTCCAATATCAACGATGTGCAGGATTTTACGTTCCACAATACCATTTTGTTCATAGGCGTGAGGGCATGAAACACAATGGTGAATGCCATGAACAGAAAAATGGGAGGCAAGAGCCTGATTTTCACCACCCCCGTCAGATTGCACAACAAGTATTTTAGTTTGAAAATGATGCTCAACCTGTGCTTGGAAACGTACAAATACATCAGCAACATCGGATTTATTTTTAAGAGGAAATACCCAAGTGAATTTGGAATAATCATCAACAAAAAAAACAAAATAAAGATGTCCATCGGAACTGAGCATCGGGGTAGGACCCCATATATCAATAGAAATTAACTGTAAAGGAGAAGAAGAATGAGACAAAGTGGGCTTTAAAGATAAACGATAGGATTTTCACATACAACATGGGGACATTTATTCAAAGCAAAAGATGATAAACACGGCAAGTTGTAGTGCCGGACAATGTGATGAAGCGTTCTTTCACATGGATGGCTAAGGCGCTCATGCCATTGAAGTGGAGAGACACGGGTTGTAAGATGAATGCGTGGAGAGGAGGTTGCAGAACGAATGGAGTACAACCTGTCTTTAGTCGTTCCTTGGAGGAGCTGGTGGTGGGAGAAGTGGTCCTTCACAGAACAAAAAATAAGATGAAATTCAAAGTAACAATTATTTTCTTTGGTAAAACGTTGGATAGAAAGAAGGGTTTTGTGAATAGAAGGAACGTGAAGCACGTTAGAAAGACAGAGTTGTTTGGATGTAGTGAAAATACATGAATCACCAATGTAAGAGATTGAAAGACCTGCACCGTTACCGACTTGCACATGATTAGCCCCGGTATATGGCTTGGAGGATTGTAGTTGTTGAAGTGAATACATTACATAGTGAGTGGCACCGGTGTCCGGGTACCATTCTTCAAAGGGCGGCAGTGGTGATGGCACCATGCTGAAAGAGGGAGCCATCATGGTAGCATGAGCCTATGGAGATTGACACACTTGATGGCGATAGAGACATCGATATGGGTTGTGGCCATGGACACCACATACGGGACAAGGGTCCCGACGGGGGGCAGGGGCACGACTGCGCCCACGTCCACGACCTCGAGTATTGGGAGAGCCAAAAGTAGCGTGGCTTGGAACTGAACCACTGCTCCTAACAAAGAGATTGACAACATGCAACAACGTCGTTTGTTGAGTATGCATGCAGATTTCTTCACTGGTAAACAGACTGTGTAGCTCCGAGTAAGATACTGGCTCAGCACGTGCAGAGAAAGTGGAGACTAAGGCACCGAAATCAGAGCTAAGAGTGTTGAATATGATTGCATTAAATGTGGCTGGAGGAAGGGGATGGCCAGTCGCTGCTAGTTGATCGGCATAATATTTTGTCTGATGTAAATAAGTGGCGACACATGTATCACCTTTTCTGAGATTTTGAAGCTGGCATTGCAACTGTAGAATGCAGGTATTTGAAGCGGCACCAAATGACTGATGAAGGACGTGCCAGACAACATAAGAAGTGGAAAGGCCAACCACGTGGGGAAGAACCTCTTCCAATAGAGAAGCAACCAACCATGTTAAAATGTGTTGATCTTTATGGAGCCATGCCACATATTCAGGATTGGGTATGGGTGGAGAATCATTGTCTGCGGAAGTGAGGGATGGTGGAGGTGGGACAGAACTGCCGTCCCCAAATCCTACAAGATCATGGGCACGCATGAGATGGAGAAGCTGGGTTTTCCAGAGTAAATAGTTAGTAGATGTCAGCTTGAGGGAGAGAAGACTGGTGACATGATTAAGGGAGGGGAAAGACGATGGAGCAGCAAGATTAGAGTTTGCGTTGGTGGTGGAAGGGGCCATGGAGGAGGATAGAATTGGCTCGATACCAAGTTGAGAAAGCTATTTTGTAATTCAGCACACTCTTACTCTGTGCTTCCGTATTAGTATTTATAACAAAAGATACATGAGTACACTGTACACATTTGATAAAGATCCGAAATAGCAGCGATCCACAAAAGGTGGAGCTATAACAACCTAATAGAGTCCAAGTCTTGATGCTTGCTCTGCCATGGATAGTGCAACAGTCGCGCGCCTGTGGAGTGTGTGTAGTGCCATTAATAGCGTAGCCAACTTAACATAGCCATCATATTTGATCCAATTGTAGAAGCTTCCTTACAGGCTATAAAGTAACATTGGTGGTTCTGTAGACATCTAGGAATTTAGTTTCTTTCACCACACTTTCCTTACAATGCAGATGACCCCTAGTAGGTACACTGTGATACCTAGGCGGTTCATCTGTTGATGATTTGCAATACAACCACATATGTTTTTTCTGCACTTTATAGAATATTGTGGCCTATGAAGTATTAGTAACTTCAATACTATCAAAGACCACAAAATGAATTTATCTTTTTTACTAAATCAGTACAGCTTGACAACTCAAAGATTACTAAAATATAAGATAAATGATAAAAGATAGTCATTCAAATGGAATATGATTAGATAGAATGATAAATCACATTCAATTTGAACACAGTTAAAAAAGTGTACATCTCTCTTCACGTAAAGTCGTGCATTCAGTTCATTCATGAGGCATGAGACTATTATAAGAGCTAGAGTTTTAATAATAAATTCTAGCAAATGCTTCTCCAGGTCGCCTTAGTGAACTAGAGACAATTCCATCAAAATAAAGAGCAAATGGGATCATTTGGATGGCTGATTTCTACACCACCTCCATCAGACAAACAAAATTAGGAAAAATAGTACAAGAACAAAAATGCTACTATATAGATAGACAATTCTCAGCTCTATTTCCATCATAATAGTTGTTAATAACAGAAAGCTTAACCTGAGTAACTAGTTCACAGAGCTACAAAAATTCTCATCAGCCACCTTATTAGGAAGAAACTTGTTCTCACCAATGTTACTCAAATATGTTTCCAAAAATCAGAATGAATGGAAATAATCATATTGAAAAGGTTCACGGTAGTGGAAATACATTCACATCTTCTCAAAACCTATGATGACACTAATGTGTGTGCGAACTCACCAATCTGGAATGCGTATGAATGCACCTAATCTGCACTATGACAATACGCTGGCTCATCTAGGCGCTGACTCATCTAAGCGAAATTAGTCTTCCTTCTACCAGCATCCTGAAGGTGGTTGTTCCAGGTCTTTAGAATAGATTTGCAATTGTTATTGAGTTAGAGTCATTGCCATTACCTATTACATGAATGAGGGCAACCATCAATGGGAGAAGCTAAAGCCTAAGAGGTGATAAGGTATATATATTAGCATCTCGTCCCGATTTTTGTACCACGTTGAGGTTGGGCAGTTTGGGAAAGGGGAAACGGATTATAAATCCAAGATAAGGAAAATAGAGAGGGCACTAGAGAGGGAGCAAGAATAGCACCCGATGAAAATACCGAGCTAGAGATTATGCTAAAGTAGATTGAAGATATTTACCTCTAGGTTTCCCTCCGTCGTTGCAGTCAGCATGATGGCCAAGGGAAAAATGCCCTTGATTTGGGGAGAACGAAGATGGATGGAGCGGGTAACATTTAAAAAACAAGGTACACAATAAGTTAATAAAAATGGGTGCCAAATTACAAATTTTGGGAAATAAAATAGTATACACAGACTCGCTAATACATTTCTGCTAAAAAGATCATTATATGTATTTTGTATGCCAATTTGTAGCTATTACTTAATTATATTATTAACTACATTCATTTAACTATAATTTTATATAATGTAAATGAAAAGTATTTTTGTCTACATTCAATATATATGCAGCTAGACTAAACGTAGTTAATTCCTATCTTTCTCGTAGTGTTAGTTCAACTTTTAGGGATAGTGTCCTTACCCAGGGTGGGTCAACCCAAGAGTTAGAAAGATCCTATGGGGGAGGCAAACCCTAAACCGATAGGTCTGATATGTGGCTAGAGAGCCTAACCTCCTCCTATGATCCAAGAGGGCACCCTAGGTTAGGACCTTCTGTAAAAAGGGTAAGTTGACTAAATCAATTCAAAGATTGAGCTAACCTTAATTGTCACCTAAAGTGTAGAGAATTAAGGATATAAAATATGAAAGTACATATAGTGAGTATCATTCTTTGAACCCAAGTATGTCATGTTTAACAAACATGAGGAAAAGTAACTATGGAAGTGGTTGATAATATGATATTGAGCTTAGAAAAGAAAGTTTGTATGAGCTCAATGAGGGCACATAAAGTGAATAATGAGCATCACAAGAGATGGAGAAATACAATTTAAAGAATTTCATATGAAAATAATGTGCTTTTGTAATCCCTTGGGAAGGTTAGATCCCTAAGTAAATCGTAAGATCATGTAGGGAGTATTAAAGGTACATATGACCGATGGGATTAGGAGTTGATTGTTCTCGGAATGCACAAGACCATCTAGTCGAGAGGTAACAATTATTTTTGTGTGAGGCCCATGTCTCAGGAGATTGGCAACCTTGATGATGTTCAAGTGGCCCAATGGGTGAATGGGAGAGGCACTCCCTAGATGCATAAGGATGAGATCACTCCAAAAAGTACCTATACCCCTAGAGGCCTCAAGGAAGTGCTAATGATAATAATACATGAGGTGCAAATATAAAATATATATGAAGTCATGTCATAATGAAATCATACAAGGATTTGTGCAGAAATCAAGAGAGAAAAAGACACTTTACTTCAAGAAATATAAGAAATTTTTGTAATTAAAGAGTATGGTTTAGAGTGGTGTTGAGAATGATTCATCCTAAAATGTAAAATCTTGAGATAATGTGTTAATACACAATCTCTACTCCTTGAATGCGATGAACTTGGCATTTGGGCTGCAGTTAACTGCTTATTTCATCTCATTAAGAGGCTGAGAGATTGTGTAAACACATGTTGTACATAAAATGACATATTAGAATGATCACCGTAAGTTGAACTTAATGATATGATCTAGGGTTTGAGGTGTTACCCCACCCTTATTAGATGATAAATGAATAATAGGTTGAAAACCTTGGTGAAGAGGTGGTCACCAACTGAAATTGAAATCACACATGAAAAGGTAATCACCAAGTGATAATATCATGTAAGTACCAAGGATGTGTACATACCCTGAATTGAATTCAAGTGCCAAACGTAGTAACAATATGTGGAATTTGGCATATCAATAAAAGTTATTAATGGATGTCTAATTAGTGTTTCTAACCCTAAGTTATGAAACTAAGATGAGTTGTGGTTCACTTTTACCTTACTAAGTTTGAATTTTGGGACAAAATTCCTTTAAAGGAAGGGTGAATGTTATCCTCATTTTTGGTAAGATTGAATGATAAAAATATAAAGAATGATTTGATAAATAATTTCCTTAATATTATTATTAATGGAATAATAAAAAAATATTTATGGAATGGGTTCAACCCATGGCCCATATAATGCTCAAGAGAATTTGCTTTGTAAATAGTCCTTGTGGTAGAAGAGAAAGAAATAAAACGAATTTTGTGCGTTTTTTTGTTAGCAATAATCCAATAATGTTTTTTGCAAAAGAAAGGGTGGAAGATCCAATTATAAAGAGATTTCTAAAGTTAATGGATAATTGGTATTTTAAAATATGAAATTATGTGGAATACTTGAAAAAAGAGAGTTTTCATGCATAAATAAATATTAATAGTTTTGTGCATTGCTGGACAATAGAAATATGAGATAATGTGCAAGCTTCCAAAAAACGATATGGTGTTTTGGATAGTTAAAAGAATAATTGTCAAGCCAAAATGGCAACACAATTTTTGGGGCACCAAATAGTGTCATCTCAGTTTGTTGTTTGGGATACTTGAAAATATAAATGAAAAGAAAAGACTTATAGAATTTTTACGAAAAAGGACTTACGATGTGGTTTGTGCAATTAATTTAAGAGTACCCTAAAAGAGTAAGTTTTCTAAATAAAATTTACTCTAACAAATCCAAAAAATATATATGAAGTTAGGAAAGACTTTAACGAGTTGCCCCCTTGTTTCATAGAGAAAGGATGGTTCTGGTGTCCAAGAGAAATTTGTAAATATAAAGGGATCTACCTAAAATTGATGAATTATGCCTTATTAAAGAGAGAGAAATGGAGGCATCTAGACGTATCTTTTTGAAACCTTATCTTTCCATAACTGAGATTTAATACTTAAATGTCTTCCTTAAAAATTTGGGATCATTTTGTTAAAATTAGAGAGAATTATGGATTTTATAAGGTTTCCATAAAGTGGATGTTTAATAGAAAAATCAAAATAATATGTCACATTTAATCAACCCAGAAGCACAAGTTGCATGCCCTAGAGACGTCAGATCTAAGATCAATGACATTCCCATTATCTCCTACCTCATGACAGAAAAGGGAGCATTAGAAAATAATAAACAAGAATTTCCCTCGACCCTTTCTCCCTCCACTCACCAGTGTGTTTCCTATTTCTTTGCTTGTTAAATTTGTTAGAGAGAAACAAATCTAATGAACCATGACACCACTATTAACCTACCATATTGGGAGTGTACCCAAATCACTTTCCATCAAGAAAATCATGGCTCCATATGTGATTAAAGACCCTAGCAACCTCGTGCCTATAAAAAGCTTCCTTAGGGCCTATGTGTTGCGGATAGGAGAATACATAACTCAATTTTGCAAGAACTACTCTTTAGCCCTTCCTTTCATTGCTTCCTTCCCCGGGTGACCCTGGCTTCCTTTTGGTATCACAGGGTAGTGCAAGGCAATTGCTCCTATTAGGATGATGCGAGAGAGACCATGAAGAAGGGTATCAGATCAAAAGGAAGAAAGGGACTCCATGTCACTTCAACTACAAGCTCATGTTGGCCCTGCCAATAGGCTAGTAACTTGCTCATGGAGGCAGCTAGCTATGACCATTGTAGAAAGTAGCAAGGGCCTCCACAAATTTCCACAAGATGGATAGAGCCCAAGGGGTAGTCGTGTGATGGTCTAGAGAAATAAGGGCGAGAGTCGATTGGTAGGTTGACCTGTCCATGGAGTCAGTTTGTGAGAAGAGGAGCACGTAAGATTGAAGATGACAATCTGTAGTTTTGCTTCTCTACCCCAGACGTGTGGAGGCCCTTAGCCTTAGGAGAAGTGGAAAAAAGGACATTTCTCCCCCAGATCAAGCCTCAGCCCATGTTAAGTGCATTCCAGAGTGGGAGACACCTATTTTTTCAGATGTGTCCACGTGGAAGAGATGGAAAGGACTCGTTGAGCTGATGTGGCATGTTCTGATTGGCCCAATTACCTTTTTTATGAAAATCATAACTAATTAATGGTAATGCGGATGGAAACCAACTATATATGAAAATTGATGATAAAAATGAGAGTAACACAAATAAAATATATTTTAGACCTAATTCTCATTGCAATTGTAAAAGTAATATTAAAATATGGTTAAAAGGTGATTAAAGCATAAAAACACAAGTTTTGAGTATTAACTTATGGAATCTGTTGAAAACCTCTCTTTTATGCTATTATCTAATAATGTGGAATATAATGGTGATTTAACATGATTATGATCATAGGAATGAAACTTAGGGTCCCTAATATGAATAATCATGCATACGAAGTAATTAGGGTTCAATATCTTATTTTTTAGCTCTTTAAAGAACAAAATTGAACCTAGTGCTCAAGATAAAATAATATGGTAGATTTGATAAATATGAGTATATTTAGCATGAATTAGGTTTCATAAGTCATTAAAATGATAATAATGGGAATTAGGTTTTTAGAGCATAACCCTAATGATAACCTAATATTGAGGAAACTTAAGCACCTAGATTAGGGCTCGAGATGGGTTTACATGTGATGGTGACACATTAGGGTTTACAGACATCCAATGAACTATTGAATTTCTTGGATCTGTTGATTTGATTGATTGAATATGCTTGAAGTATAATCGCATCATGTGCATGGTTGACCATTGAGGTACGCGGTTACGCCTATGAGTACACACATTAGTTTATCGGCGTTTTCTAAGTTTTTGAGGAGGATTGAACAACTAAATTGTTCGATGTTTATTTAGTTATGTTCTTTTATAATCCCATTAAGAATATCACATCGAGAAAGATTATGTGAATAAAATGAAATTTCTTATTTTCATGTATTTGATGAAATATGTGTTGTTAGTTAACTTGCACAATTTTGCATGCACACCTCATACACAGTTTAACATTTTTTATTGATATGTGCTTTTGTGTCACAACATTTTTAATACGTGCTAGATAATGTGATATAAAGTTTGTTGGATATAGGGCTCTAGAGGGGGGTGAATAGAGTGTCCAAAATTCACATAAAATAGATTAGAACTTCAAATTATATAAATCAAAACCAATAGTTTAAGTGCAATTTGAAGTCCTAACTAACAAGGATACCAAGGATTAGAGAAAAAGAAACAAGCACTTGGACAAGGTCATTTAGAGTGGTTCCACTCTCCAAAATAGGAGAGAGTCAATCCACTACCTAGAGAGATCAACCTCTAGAACTTTGTAAGTGCATTCCTCTATATATTCACCTATAAGAGTTACAACACAAGACCCACCAAAGGACTTACCTATCTAATACAAAGAGTCTTCAACCTTATCAAAGACTTCTCCACTTTGCAAAGAGTCTTCCACCTTTTTCCAAGGACTTACCTACTCTTGCACAAGTCTTCAGCCTTCAAGGAATTACCCACTCTTCTTGGATCTTCATCCTATTCCTTCTTCTTCACCTAGAGAAGATCTTCACCTCTTCGTCCACCTTGAAGAAGAATAACAATAGCTTCACCTTCACTCAGAGTAGCTTGCTTCACCTTTGCTTCACTCAGAAAGATGGAATGAAATTAGAGCTTTACAAGCACAAGGATGTAGATCTGTTACAACTGGCCAAACTCACTCATAATCACAAAATGCTATGTAATTGAGAGAGAGAAAGGGGCTCAAGGAGTTGCAACACACTCAACTATAGCAAGGACTTGGAATAGTATGAATGAGCAAACTTGGAATGAACTCCAAGGGGTCTTATATATAGCATGGGGGTGTTCCCTTGAGTGTGGGATCACTTAAGGGCGGCATATAGCCATTTTCCAAGTTGCAACAGATCTATTCTCGCTCAAAGCAACTCACTAAAACTTATGATCACTTTTTCTATATTTTCCATATAGTACATTCGGCGAGTTTCAATAAAGGTAACTCGACTGACCCACTAAGAGACAAAGCTAATTTTCAAACTATCGATCGAGTTTGTTCTAGGAAACTTAACCGATGAGCTAAAATTAGTTTTTCTCAGTGAGTCGGTCGGTTGAGTTCTGTGAGTGGGAAATTTGACCAGTTGGTCTCTCTAGAAAATCTGTCACTGGATCGGTCGAGTTTCCAACATGACCAATAAACAGCCTGTGACAAATTTTTGAAATTGAAATTTGACTAATCAAATGTTGGAATTAAGTGTCCCTGATTTTTTCTCATCTTAGTTACAAGTCATATCATAAATACATATGATTATAAAAATCATTTGGAGTGATTTCCCAAAATGATTGCTTTTGACCCGAACTTGAACAAGCTAGGTCTTGTGTAATCTTATCCTTTTCATGTACCTAAAGCCTGAAATCAATCTTGAACATACATATTTAATACATAGGAATGGAATGGTTAAGTCATTATCAAAATATGGGTAATGTATAACTCTCAAGTCAACATTCTTCCCCTTTTTAATAATGACAAACCATTCCTCAATAATATTGAAAATCATATGTAAAGTTATACCTTTGCCTTGTGAATTGCAAGGGGGTTCATGACTAGAAAAATTTGAATTTCTCCCCCTCAATCTATGGTTACTCTTACCTTCATAGTCAGTCTATCTCTACAACAAAATATGACATATATATACTATATGGTCCTTTATCAATTCACATGATAAAGCATATAATGAACAAGAAAAGGATCACATAGGCAATAAAGGCATTATTGTTGATCTTCAAAACATTAAACTTATCTCTCCGTTTTGACATTATCAAAAAGGAAGGGGGGTAGAAGAGCACGAAAATGTGTCTTCTCCAAGCACAACGAAACATACAACCACAACATGCAATCTCAAAACATACACCAAATAGAGACGAGAGAAACATACAGTCTAAGTCATAATCAAATTATGGTAAACATGGAACCAACTCATGCAATATAGTAAATCAAAGAGTATGTGTTCAAAAGATTAAGATTACAACCCAGAAAGCATGTTCTCAGAAACTACAAGCCAAAACAATGAAAACTAGATGATAAAATAGTACAACACAGAAAATATGCCCAAATGTTTTTAATACAACATATCACTACTACAAAACATGTCTTTGGCGTCGGTTGTTTAACCCCTATTAGCGACGATTCTCAAGAGACGCCTATGTGGTCGTTGCTAAAGGTCGAACTCTTCGACGTCAGTTTTATAACTGACGCCAAAAGGCTTCGCGCCACCGAAAACGCGCAAGCATGGAACTTTCTGCATCGGTTTGCAACTAAAGAACTGACGCCATAGTTCCAGACGCCCCGGACTTGCTTCCCTGCATGGCCGTATTTAGTACCTAGGCGTCGGTTTTATACTAATCACCGACGCTTTTTCCGCCACGGCCGTGCTTTCCTGCACGGTCGGGTTGTTTGTCATATTAGGCGGCGGTTTTTATCCACTAACCAATGTTGTAAGCCTTTGATGACGGTGTTATATAAATAACCGACGCCTATGTTTTAATCTTTTTTTCTAATCAGTTTTCCGGCCTGTTGTGGCTGGTCAGCAAGATGAGAACCTGTAGTTCAGTTTTTTGAACTGCAGGTTTACGACATCCATTGATATCAGCCTACAAACATGCCACAAACCTACAAAATCAACATATATACTTTTCACACAAGTAGATACATTCAGACATCAATTCAATTCTCACATTCACATATGTAGAAATATTCAAATATATGTAGAAACATTCAGACATGTATAAACATTCATAAATATTCATTTACAAAATATCATTCAACATCGCTATCAACATCCCAATTATATTTTACAATCGCCACTGTTTGTATGGCTCTTGCCCATTCTTCTGTTACTTCATTTAATGCTTCCATCGTATATGGAGCATGTACATCTTTTAAGCATTTACCTATAATGTGGTCAGTTTTAAACACCTGCAAAGAGAATGATGTATATATAAGTAATAATATAAAAATAAGATTGATATATTTCATACTAACTAATGAGACTATATATAATACCTGACGTATGGTATTGATGTCCAATGCAGCATATTGGATAATCATCTGCATAAATTGCATCACATAGTATGTGCATGCCCATACGTTGTCTTGTGTAGTGCACTATAAATTGAAACATACAAAATATTAAAAAATACAACTAAGCACAGTTCACATAAATAATATATACATTGGAGTCGGGAACTTACTTTTATGTTCTCCCAAATTATTGGATGATTCTTTTTCATTGGGGCCTTTCCTCCAGCCTTTTTGAATGTATCTAAACACCTACATGTTAATGTAACACAGTAAATTGCATAATTAAATAGTAATATAATAACATATGTTAACGGATATAAAAATGAAATATTTCTCACCAGAATAATGGCATTCTCATTACGTGTCCAATTTTAGTATTCAATGTACTCCCCATAGGATCTAGATAATAAACAGTGAACGTCCCGGGGAGAATAACTAGTAACTCCCAATGCCTACCGCTAGAGGTAAAAAAGTTAAAAATTAATAACTCAAAATCCACAATAAAAATGTAATTTTCTTAAGTCCAAATTATAAATAAAGTAAACTTACTTGACATTGAATGGAACTATTATTATTGTCTTCTTTTTCTGACTGATAATTGTAAAAGCATCTATACAATATTGTTGAACACTATTTGGGTCTTTAGCTACCATACTAATCAATGATGGAATCAAACATCCCACATGATCAAATGCAAATTGTTTGCATTGATCTTCGACTAAGTAGCTGCAAAACATGTATTACGTATGCATTAATAAATAAGAGACCAGATCACCAAATCTTACACAAGGTATATGGATGTATAAACAAGATCTCACCTTATCCATGTCTCTATCATTGATGTATTCATCCAATCATACATAAACAGCTCAATAATATCTTGTATAAATAAAGAGCTTTCATATGATTGACCTGCATAATTCGCTTCTAAAGAAACAATTATAGGGCAATGTATATTATGTGCCCGTAGCCAACATGTCATTCCCCTACAAGTAGGACCTAACGGGTATTTTAGGTCAGTTGGAACCCAACTTGGTAATGTAGGAAGTGGCGGTGGAGGCCTAGGTGTTCTGGGTGTCTTCTTTTTAACCTGTATATATAATTTCAGATCAGTTGACCTCATATATACACATTAAAAATCAAAAGTAATGTAAATTTATCTGACAATTTTAGTAGTGTAGACGACATCTGCTTTGGGCCACAATATCACCCCGCCTTCTGCCTTAGCAAGTGTATCAATATCCGGGTGGGGATATGGCAATGTAACTTCCCTCCAATCGGGGAATACATGTATCAGGCTCACACGAACGTAGCCCTATGGCATTGGAGTCTCGTGAAACGTTGCCCTAGGAAGGGACGGGTAAGCCTGCGCCTCTGCAAAAACATAGTCTTGTATTTTTATGCTGCATGGCTTCAATGCCTACACATTTACGTAAAGAATATTATACATATATACATATCATCTTGAAAACATATCATATTGAAAAGACTAGCTACAATGTCATAAACAATACTTACAGTAGATGTGTTAGACGGTGGGTCTACAAGATTACTCTCAGTCTGTGCATCAGGAGAAGAGTGGGTCGCAATAGGCTGATTGGAAGCCTGAGATGCCTGCCACCGCACTATTTCTTCCTTGACCTTCTCAGCAACTATATCATTGACCTTCTTAGCAACTATATCCTCGACTCTCTTATTCTCCTATACATGGATAAAAGAAACATTCACTTCTTATTATTGAATTTCCTTTTGCAGTTACATTCTAAAAAAAGAATAGGTTACTCTTCTTGTGAAAGTCCCGCTCTGGGTTTGCGATAGGATGGCCCAAAGAATGCTTTGATGCCCACACCAGTGCATGCACCCCTAACACGTCCAGGATGCTCTGGGTTACCCAGAGCAACTGTCAATTCATCCCTTGTGCACTGAGGGATGAACGTGCCTTGTTTCCTCTGCTCGTGCAGCTCCCGCTAATCACCATCAACAAAAATTGGTAAGTTAACATCACAAATAATCAATATTCAAATGATTGCTCTAAGAGTTGTATGTATTCTTATCACCATGTTTTATGTATTCTCTATTGAGATTTGTCCTATAGTTCCTTAGCATCTTCCCAGCGTGTTGCATCACACTTTTACGATGCATTTTCTCATCCAATGCAAACAAATTCTGTAAAATAGAATTCTTATTAACTAGTATCCAAAAATAGAATTGCAAATAATAGAATTTGTAATCTACAAAATAGAATTGCAAATAATAATAACTCACGCATAAATCCTTCCATATCAAGTCTTTCTTCACCTGAGGAACTTTATGCCAATTATCATACTTAACACCACAATGGATTCGAGTGACAACCCCAAGATAGTTTACAAAATTATTGTGGTTCACTCCAATTGCATTTCCTCCATTATCAAACTGCACAACCAGTCTGGATCCACTGCCACTTAGCGCTATTAACTTCTTCAACAGAGTGATGCCCCTTTTCTTGTTAAGTGTTTGGTGTTGTGCATCAAGTTCCTCCAGTGCTTCAGTGGGTACATGTGCATCATCAACCTAAAATTTGACAAAAATAAACACACTGAATTAGCACAATATAGAAATATGGGATATATGACATAACTAGAAGATAATGAATTTTATAGAAATACATGATATGTTTTTAGAACTTACATTGGTATGCTCGCCATGCTCATCATGGACAGCATGCTCATCATGGACTTCATGCTCATCATGGACATCATGCTCATCATGATCAGCCATCTGAAAATGTCATTAAAAAGGCAAACATTTAGCATCTGAAGATAATGAAACATCAAATCTGAAAATGATATTGATATAAAATTAGCAAACACTTAGCTTCAATAAAAAAATATAAACATGGATTTCTCTAAAATTGTGATCTTTTATCAATTAACAATCCTTCATTGTGATCTCCACGCATATATAAGTCATCATTAGCTTCAATATTTTGTGGAGTTGGCAACAACAAAAGGACATAAACAACCGACACCAAAGACATGTTCTGTAGTAGTGAAATTCAGGGCATAAACACATGTGATGTCATTCTGATATATAATAAATGTGTACCACCTATCCCATCCTTGAACACCTAATCTCACTAGTAAGTGTATAATGTGTATTGGGTTTTCAAGAAAATGTCGGCAACATTTCCCCGCTGTTCTCTAAGTACATATGTACTTAGAGAACAAACGGGGAAATGTTGCCGAAAATTTCTCGAAAACCCAATACACATTATACACTTACATCCTAAGTGAGATTAGGTGTTCAAGAATAGTCCCAAACTGGGGACTATCCAATATTTACTCCTAATGAGTAAATCTTGGATGGGTTTCTAGGCCAACAAACACAATAATAGATATGTAAATCATATCATTAAGAGCATGGTTTCATGTTAGGTCATCATAGGTCATAATAATCCACTAGAATGAGAAAAAATGTCTCATGGTGTTAAAATAGCATAAGAGTATTAGATCTTGATTCTAGAGTTTATAAGACATAATATTGACTACTGATTTTGTGCGGTGATATCATTTTATAGGATTTATAGATTCAAATTTTACAAGTGTACAAGTTGCATCATTTTAATACTCTAAAGGTGACTAGTGGGTCATAGCACATAAAAGATGGCATTACAAGGAAAGTAATCAAAATAGATCAATTAACACTCATCTCAAGGGAGCATTAGTTACTGAAGGGACCAGGAAAGAGTGCTTTTAATCACTAGGATCATACAAGTAGCAATGTTGATTAAGTCTATGTGATTAAAGATCAACCAGTGTAATAAAATAGGGTTTACCTCTGTTTGAGCCCAGTCAGGCATCAGTAGGGAGAAAGGGCGAGACGGAGGGTAGGTGAGTAGGAAGGCAAGTAGGCAGGTGAGCAGGCGACGGGCAGGGAGACGGCAAGCAGCACTAGATGATCAATTAATTCTTGAAACAATACATAAATAAATACAAATATGTACATAAATAAACACAAATCAGTAAAAAACTTAATTAAAAAAAAATACACCCAGTAGCATTGTGCCTTAGCGCAGCCCGAGCATCACCCAGGCATCCCAGAGGCCTAACTAGGCTGGGCGCCTGGGTTTTGGGACCCTAGGTGAACGCCTGGCCACCTAGGCGCGCCTGGGTGCCGCCTGGGTAGGTCGGTAGGTACCTGGGCAAGCGAGCAGGGCAAGGTCGAGGTGAGGTGAGGTCGAGCAGGTCGGCGACGAGGAGAATGGCGGTGGTGGGCGGCGGCGAGCAAAGAACACTGGCAAGCTCTAGGACCTCCGGTGTAGGGCAGGCAGGCGTAGGGACCACCGACGCAGCGACTAGGACCAGAGACGGTGGCGCAGAAGGAGTAGGGAGCAGTGGTAGGTGGGGGTTGAGTCAGGCGGAAGTAGCAGCGGGGGAGAATTCTCCCAATGAAACAGAAGAAAGGGGAAGAGTCGGGTGATCATGGGTATTAAGTTCATAAAAGGCACCGGTTGTCTACAAAATCGACACCTAAATATCTTCAGCGTCGATTGATCATAAACACCAACGTCCAATTGGACAATATTTGTTCTAAATTATTTGGCGGGAACCATTATCAGCGTCGGTTATCAAATGATAACCGACACTGTATGTGACACTTTTCGCTCAAATTCTCATCATACATAGGCTTCGATTTGTATCTAAAAAACCGACGCTGTATGCGACACATTTTCTTTTCGCTCGAAATTTGGATTTCGCGGGCGATTTTAGGCGTCAGTTTGGTTTACCTAGACGACGCTGAATACAAAGCGGTACTCGTGTCTGGCTGGTCTTCGAAATAGACGTCGGACTTACTAAATAGCCGACGTGGAATGTTATAGGAGTCAGTTTTTGTAAATAACAGACGCCCAGAAAAGCGACATTGAATGATGTTTCTGTACTAGTGTATCCTAGAAAGACATATATGATCAACATCTAGACTACAAACTAAAAAATCTAAACATGTAGGTCATCTATGTCCACATCATCAGCAACATTATCAAGAAAAGCATATGAGGCCTCTGGCTCATAGTCATCATCTCCATCTAAAGGTGAAACAACATCAACTTCATCACCAGAGTCACCAGAAAAGACATTAGAGCCATGAATAGAAGCATCACCATCATCCTCATCAGCCTCCTTGTCAGCAACAACCTCCTCATCATCCTGGTCTGGCATCTCCTCATCATCAAGAGAACCAAAACCACAACCGGGCCAACATACATTCTTCTCATCTCAAGGCATACCAAGAGCATGAAGCTCATTGGCTTGTGGGAAGGAAGGAGCAGAACTTCCAAGACTAGCAAGCAGAGTGGCAAAGGGGCAAGTTTCCAGAGGCAGCAATCCAGGGAAAGATTCACCAACAACAGAGGGTGTAGAAGTGGAAGATGTAGGTGGAGGGAGCAGGGTAAAAATGATCATATTCATTGGATGCACAGTCACCTCCTAGGTAGGGATGGTAGTCAGGATAAGGGTGTGCATAGGACATTGTGACAACCCCAATTTTTCTCTCTCCTTTATTATACCATTCCTCTCTCTATTGGTGACTCACATCACACGGTATGAGTTCAATTTCATGACTTGTCTTATTGATGACCCATTTTGATCGCTATATGCATGATTTTCACAATGTGTGACATCAATCAACAGTTTGAGCTTAGTATTGAGCTTATTATTATCATTTATTACATCATCCTCTTGAATCCTTTTTGAACCCCATCAATATGACCATACTGCTCTCATTTGTATACTATGTTGTAGACGATTCAATCACAAATCCAGCGGAACAAAAAGCACATCGATTGGACCTTCGGAGTCCAAGTTATGACACCTTGATATTCTACTATTTATACTTCATTTTAGCCCTTTTATATGCCCTTTTCTCTGTTGGGCTGTCCTACATAGGCCCAAATCAACGTCGTGGCCCAATTTTCCTTTCCCTCTCCTTCCTCTTCACGAAACCAGCGAAGGACAGGGAGAGAGTTTCTCCGCCTCCATCCGGTTTTGGTAACTGTTGGGAGCATTGATCTCCCAACCCTAAACCCTAACATCCATGATGTTTTATAAAATCCCCTGGTCAAACCCTAGTTCCACTTCTCCCTTGCTTCTTTCTCCTTGTGCCGCTGCCCCAACATCTTCTCTTCTTTCCCATGCTTGGCCATACTCAACCCGCTCTACTACTTGCTCCGACCTGGAGTCTTCCGCAGTTGCCAAGGGAAGCAAGAGAAGGAGCTTCGTGCGAATCCATGGCACCATGCCGCTTGCCGGCGATACTCCAGTAGGGGGCTACCTTGATCGCTGGCAACTCTCCTTCTTCCTCTTGTGCTTCTTACTGCTTCAGCTTAGAAACTCCTTGGGGAAACACCAGTAGTCAGTCGCGAACCCTCAGCGCCAAAGTTCCATCCAGAGCCCCCACCAACCTTCGACCTGCTTCGCCATGGATTGGCTTGGGGGCACCGACCGCCGGAGATGCCGGGGCACCGTCCCCTGTCTCTTCTCTGTTCCCGCCGAGAAACAGAGACACGCGACACAAGCTAGACGGAGGAGAGGAGTCAGTTATGGGCTGAGTTCTTGGGTGAGAGCGGCCCAGCCAGAAAAATCGGCCCAAAACTAGAGGGAAGACCGCACATAGGAGAGTGGCCACGGGATCAAGGATGAACGGCCAGGATCCTTCACATGATGATCATGGTATGCCACCCAATATCTCTATAGTTCTTGGACATAGTTTTTAAAATACATAACTCTCAAATCCCTTGGCCAAATATAGTAAAATTATATATCAAATCGATCCTATCGAAAAGTTCTACAACATGAGCATAGTTTTAGGACCTGAATATGATCCTAGTTCTACTGTTTTTCTGGAAATAGAATCTTTGGCTTTGTTGACCACATATAATGCATCCTTATGATGAATTTTGAGTCTTTAGTATACTTATACCATGTCGCTCATCAAATCAGTAATTTTTTGTTCATTTTTGAACAAAAGAAAGGTCCTACTCTCCCTAATGCTCATAAATGACTCCTTTTTGTACATATGTGCATAGTTTGGACTTTATCGATGAACGTTACCCCAAATTACTAATCTTGTTTCTAAAGGAAATCCACCTAATCGTGTTATATGTTTTTGATGACTTAATGTTACTGATCTAAACCATGTTTGATGATGGGTTCTCCTGTATTGATGAATCATGATCTAGGGTGACCTATTGTGAGTCTTTTAACCCTAGAAATACATGCAAATGCCTTAAACCTTGATATGATCATAGAAAGTGCATGAAACATCATAATGGCATGAAACTTGAACCACACCCACAGGATGGGCTCTAAATCAATATAAGGTCATCAAATGTACTAATAAGCAACTGGTAACCTAACTTGGCCAAAACCCTAAAATACATGTAATTGGGGTTAATGATGAGAATCTAATGTATATATGTAATCTTGTTCTTAATCAGGTTTGGCATATGGCTAGATGGTGAAGGATATGTTAGGTTATGAAATCTCTGAATCAGGTATGGGCCTTATCTAGTTATATGACTACCGCTTTCTTGCTTGAAAAGACATATATTATATGCTTGTTTGTCTATTTTCTCAAATATTGCCACGTAGTATTGCTATGTCATACTCGATGTTTTCTTCGTCTGTTTTATAACTTGAACACATATATATATGGAACTCCATTATAATATTGTTGATAAAGGGCTCTTGGTTACGACCTTGAGGTCCCTCTCGTATAAAAGGGTTAGCTAAGCTTGAGCACCCTTACGGAACCTTCCGACGGGAAGATGGTCAAAGGCATTAAACATGTTTGATATTGTTGGTATAATGGAGTGAAATGACATAAAATATGGTTTCGCATTTGTTAAAAAATTAACATGTTTATTCTTGTTCGTTTAATCTTGAAATATTTTCAAAATTATGCAAAGCTTATATATATGTGTATCTTTTGGCCCCATACTCAACACCTCGTGTGTTGACCCATTTCTCGTATGTTGTTTTTAGGTTCAGAGATGGCTAGAAGGTTGATGGGCTTGGTGAGCTATGCTAGGTGTACTTGTTGTAAGATCCAGATATAGTATACATGAGCAGTCTTGTACAAAGTGACTCTTGAACATGTAATTCAAATCATGTAACATAATGAAGTTTCTTAATATGTCTTGTTGATTGTTGAGATTATGTTTGTGCATTTATCTTGTTTTCTGTTCATGTGTGCTAAGCTTTACGCTTCCACATTTCGCCTTTGGTATACGTTTGGTTCATGGGACTGGGATTCCGGCTCCGTGACAGATGGTATCAGAGCATGAACAATAACTACACCAAACATTGCTCACATGAAACACAAACTAAACTCACCTTACATCTCAACCCTAGAAACTTAATGAAATATCCTTGTGGATTAGGTTGACTTAGCCTCTAGGTTAGAACTTAGATGTTCTAGAACTAGGTGTAGACTTGTGTAAGTTACCTCCCTGGACATGATTCGCGACATGTGCTTAGGATGTCTACACACGTGTGCACCATGTTCTTGCTAGTTCTCTAGGTGTCATGATACTAGACTGCCTAATGAGTGTGGTAACTCATTTTGGTTTTGGTTTTATTCGAATGGAGTATGGTGGTTTTCATCGAATGTTTCAACGTTGGAGAAAATCTATTTCAAGTACTAGTATATGTACCTATAAAAATGTTACCACACCCAGAAAGGCAGTGAGTGTCAATGTAACCTAAGAGAAAGAGATGTAACATCAAGTCTAGATGAGAGTTTATATAATAGTGATAATCTCTAGAGTTGTCTAGAGCCATGATATAGGTTAGACAAACTAAAAAAAAAAACCTAGAAACCTAAGATGATGATTATGATATTGATGATGATGTTGATGTTTTATAGGACCCAAGATGTTTGAGGAAGGTTAAGTATGTTTGACGATATGAGATGGGTTTGACCATGCAACCCTAGCTAAACCTAGCACCTTGTATGATACAAACCACTTGGTTGATGTGCTAAACATAGCTAGTGGGTGGACATGCTTGCTGATACTTAGTCTTGTATGTGTGGAAATATGATATATGGTTCGAGACCAACACGGGCCTCGATCTCTTTACGAAGGAAGACCTCTAGCATGGGACATATGAATAGGGTGACATGTTGATATGAGTTGACCCATATCGGGAAAAGGTTAGAGTGCCTAAACTCCAAAATATTTGAAATGTTGAATAATATGAATGATGAAATACTTGATGATGAGTCCCTAGCTAGAATACTTCTAAGTATATGAGTTGAGTGACCTAACGTGTGGTTCCCTTGAAAATGTTGAACCCTAGATTTCCCATTAAAGATCTAACCCTAGAGAAAGAGGCAATTGAAAATTTTTATGATTGATATATATATAGGTGAGGGAGATGTCCCAAGACCTAAGATGATGTATATGATGTGTGATATCCATGGTGAGCCTCATACTCAGGTTAGTAGTTGTACATAAAGGAATCTAGTGGTTATCCTTGTTTCTCAAAAGATGGGTAGAAATTTTGTTACAGGTAGAAGGTTGTGGTTATCATGCATTGTTGGACACATATATCTTAGCTTGAGTGGCTTGAACTTGTGGAGCTCTTTCTAGATATAAGTGAGAGAATTTGAAAACTGTGACGTTGATGATAATGATGTTCTTAGAATGATGCTTGTACATGAAATATCTCATTTATGTTTAAAAACTTGAATATGCACGATAACCCACTCTCATAAGCTAGACCTAATATGAAATCAAACTATACATAAAAGATGTAACCTTAAAATCATGAACTCGATACAATGATGCCTAGAGATCTTAGATTGAATAGTTAGGTGTGACACCCATAATCTCATACCCCGAATGAAAACATAAACATGCATGAAATCTAGTATATTGATGAAATATATTCGTTTGATGATGACCAAATTTGGAAGTCATGATTGAGGACATTTTCGTTTGTGAAATGATAACCTAGATTTTGATGATACACCTTGTTCCCATATGAAGTTGTGAATACAAATCCTAATTCAAGGATACTAGTGACATGTATATAATCAAGGTGAGTACATACTTGATGATGATAGCCTAGTGTGAATCCCATTGTGCGGAATACCTGGAAAATCATGGTGGAATACCTAGACCTGATGGTTTTTACCCTGACTCTTGTCTAGGGTCCGGGATAAATTTCGAGGACGAAATTTCTTGTAAGGAGGGAAGGATGTGACAACCCCAATTTTTCTCTCTCCTTTATTATACCATTCCTATCTCTATTGGTGACTCACATCACATGGTATGAGTTCAATTTCATGACTTGTCTTATTGATGACCCATTTTGATCGCTATATGCATGATTTTCACAATGTGTGACATCAATCAACACTTTGAGCTTAGTATTGAGCTTATTATTATCATTTATTACATCATCCTCTTGAATCCTTTTTGAACCCCATCAATATGATCATACTGCTCTCATTTGTATACTATGTTGTAGACGATTCAATTATGAATCCAGCGGAACAAAAAGCACATCGATTGGACCTTCGGAGTCCAAGTTATGACACCTTGATATTCTGCTATTTATACTTTGTTTTAGCCCTTTTATATGCCCTTTTCTCTGTTGGGCTGTCCTACATAGGCCCAAATCAACGTCGTGGCCCAGTTTTCCTTTCCCTCTCCTTCCTCTTCACGAAACCAGCGAAGGACAGGGAGAGAGTTTCTCCGCCTCCATCCGGTTTTGGTAACTGTTGGGAGCATTGATCTCCCAACCCTAAACCCTAACATCCATGATGTTTTATAAAATCCCCTGGTCAACCCTAGTTCCACTTCTCCCTTGCTTCTTTCTCCTTGCGCCGCTGCCCCACCATCTTCTCTTCTTTCCCTTGCTTGGCCATACTCGACCCGCTCTACTACTTGCTCCGACCTGGAGTCTTCCGCAGTTGCCAAGGGAAGCAAGAGAAGGAGCTCCGTGCGAATCCACGACACCATGCCACTTGTCGGCGATACTCCAGTAGGGGGCTACCTTGATCGCTGGCAACTCTCCTTCTTCCTCTTGTGCTTCTTACTGCTTCCGCCCGGAAACCCCTTGGGGAAACGCCAGTAGTCGGTCGCAAACCCTAAGCGCCAAAGTTCCATCCAGAGCCCCCACCGACCTTCGACCTGCTTCGCCATGGATTGGCTTGGGGGCACCGACCGCCGGAGATGTCGGGGCACCGTCCCCTGTCTCTGCTCTGTTCCCGCCGAGAAATAGAGACACGCGACACAAGCTAGACGGAGGAGACGAGTCAGTTATGGGCTGAGTTCTTGGGTGAGAGCGGCCCAGCCAGAAAAATCGGCCCAAAACTAGAGGGAAGACCGTACATAGGAGAGTGGCCACGGGATCAAGGATGAACGGCCAGGATCCTTCACATGATGATCATGGTATGCCACCCAATATCTCTATAGTTCTTGGACATAGTTTGTAAAATACATAACTCTCAAATCCCTTGGCCAAATATAGTAAAATTATATATCAAAACGATCCTCTCGAAAAGTTCTACAACATGAGCATAGTTTTAGGACCGGAATATGATCCTAGTTCTACTGTTTTTCTGGAAATAGAATCTTTGGCTTTGTTGACCACATATAATGCATCCTTATGATGAATTTTGAGTCTTTAGTATACTTATACCATGTAGCTCATCAAATCAGTAATGTTTTGTTCATTTTTGAACCAAAGAAAGGTCCTACTCTCCCTAATGCTCATAAATGACTCCTTTTTGTACATATGTGCATAGTTTGGACTTTATCGATGAACATTACCCCAAATTACTAATCTTGTTTCTAAAGGAAATCCACCTAATCGTGTTATATGTTTTTGATGACTTAATGTTACTGATCTAAACCATGTTTGATGATGGGTTCTCCTGTATTGATGAATCATGATCTAGGGTGACCTATTGTGAGTCTTTTAACCCTAGAAATACATGCAAATGCCTTAAACCTTGATATGATCATAGAAAGTGCATGAAACATCATAATGGCATGAAACTTGAACCACACCCACAGGATGGGCTCTAAATCAATATAAGGTCATAAAATGTACTAATAAGCAACTGGTAACCTAACTTGGCCAAAACCCTAAAATACATGTAATTGGGGTTAATGATGAGAATCTAATGTATATATGTAATCTTGTTCTTAATCAGGTTTGGCATATGGCTAGATGGTGAAAGATATGTTAGGTTATGAAATCTCTGAATCAGGTATGGGCCTTATCTAGTTATGTGACTACCGCTTTCTTGCTTGAAAAGACATATATTATATGCTTGTTTGTCTATTTTCTCAAATATTTCCATGTAGTATTGCTATGTCATACTCGATGTTTGCTTCGTCTGTTTTATAACTTGAACACATATATATATGGAAGTCCATTATAATATTGTTGATAAAGGGCTCTTGGTTACGACCTTGAGGTCCCTCTCATATAAAAGGGTTAGCTAAGCTTGAGCACCCTTACGGACCCTTCCGACGGGAAGATGGTCAAAGGCCTTAAACATGTTTGATATTGTTGGTATAATGGAGTGAAATGACATAAAATATGGTTTCGCATTTGTTAAACAATTAACATGTTTATTCTTGTTCGTTTAATCTTGAAATCTTTTCAAAATTATGCAAAGCTTATATATATGTGTATCTTTTGGCCCCATACTCAACACCTCGTGTGTTGACCCATTTCTCGTATGTTGTTTTTAGGTTCAGAGATGGCTAGAAGGTTGATGGGCTTGGTGAGCTATGCTAGGTGTACTTATTGTAAGATCCAGATATAGTATACATGAGCAGTCTTGTACAAAGTGACTCTTGAACATGTAATTCAAATCATGTAATATAATGAAGTTTCTTAATATATCTTGTTCATTGTTGAGATTATGTTGGTGCATTTATCTTGTTATCTGTTCATGTGTGCTAAGCTTTACGCTTCTGCATTTCGCCTTTGGTATACATTTGGTTCATGGGACTGGGATTCTAGCTCCGTGACAGACATGTTCATGATGAGCATGATAGCACAAAGGTCCTGATGTAGGTGATCTTGAACGTGAACATTGTACGCCTGTTCATGCATCATGTAGCCCATAAGGGTTTCATTGGATACATGGAATGAGGCGTGGGTAGGTTGGTTAGGCTGAGGTGGTGGATGTGCTTGGGTAGAGGTAGAGGTAGAGGCACAAGGTGTGGTAGAGGATGGGATAGGAATTAACTTCTGAAGTGTGGCCTCACTGATGCAAACTCCTTTCTGGGCTGGTCTGTAGTACATGTCATGGATAAGAGATTTGATAGTGGCAAGCTAGAAAAGGCAATAGATCAAGGTTGGGTAGGGAGGGTGGGTGCCACGAGTGTTCTTGCCTGAGACAAAGAAGGTCATTTGGTGTAGAACATATCTTGCCCATTTGTCTCCTATGTTCTTCAAGAGACAAAATATAATCACCACATTATTTTCTACAATTTTATATTGATTCTTCTTGGGATGAATATTGTCGTTAACAACAAGGGCAAGTATGTGTCTCTTGAGGTCTAAGGTAGAGGAGGGAAGGGTGTAATTCTTCCTATATGGGAATTGAGGCTTATTCATGAACTTATGAATATCAGGAAGAGTAAGATCATAATTCTTGTAGAAGGCCTCAGGCTCGACTAGGTCAAAATATTGGGGATAGTCCTTTCACTAGGTGTCAGTCACTTTAGTACCCAAAAAGAAGATGTTCAGGGTATCCTCAGAGACTTGGAATTTCTTCTCGATGATCATAGATGTGGAGACTAGTTGAGTATTGGGTGGTGGTATCAGTGTTTCATAATTCCATTGCAAGTTAGCACAAAATTCATGAACGGCTTTTGTGCTAGTTATGGAATTGTTATAGCACACACGTTCAACATACAAGGTGGAGAGATGGTGGTCATACAACAACTCAGATACTTAGTTAATGACCTCTTATCTTCATGGGTGTGGTTCAAACAAGGCATGAAACAGAAAGGGGTTCCTAGGAAGGATCTCCTTGTACCTATTAAGAGCCTCATTTGAGATGAAGAAAGTGTCATCAAAGGTAATCATGGACGAAGATGAAGGTGCACTAGCAGGGACGACCCTCTTTCTCCTGTTGGATGCTATAGAGAACAAAAAGGAGAGGATCGAGAGAGAAAAACACCACCAAAACTCTTGCACACAACTAGGGTTGATAGGTAAGAGGTCAAGGAAGGTCGAACTAGATTGAACTAGGGCTAGGGAGAGGAAGATCGGGGTGAGGGTTGAGAGCTTGAGGGAGCTAGAGGTTGGATCAATCGAGTTTTCTCTAGTTGAGAGGGAGGAAAGTTGGGAAAACCTATCTTAAGTTTTCTCCAACCCAGCCATCAGTCGAGTTCTGCGAAACTCGACCGATAGTCTCTTTAAAAAAGCTCTCGACCTCTGATTGGTCGAGTTGGCAACTCGACCAATGGTCAACCTAAACTAGCTTTAGAAATTCTAATTTGTAGCCATTAGAGTGCTAATTAAATTTATTTTTCAAGTACATTTTGCATTTTAAACATATTGATGCACATATCACTCATAATTGGGTACTATTTTGTGATAAAATAAGTGTTTGCGAAAAATACCCAAAAAGGGAGAAAAATGAGGCAAAAAGGAACATGAAAACTGATTTTTAGCAAAGTAGCTAGCAACGGTGATCAAAACATAGGAAAATCATATAGGATAGATGAAAAAGAGATAGAAGGCATATCAGATTCATTCATAGAAGTTACAAGAAGTTTAGATCTAATAAAGTTAAATTGATCTCTAGCTAGAGGTTTAGTGAAAATGTCTGCCAACTGATTTTCCGTGTCCACATGTATGATATAGATATCCTTTTTGGCAATCTGATCACAAAGAAAATGATGGCGAACCTCTATATGGTTATCTCTACTAAGCAAAATAGGATTATATGACAAGTTAATTGTAGTAGTATTATCACAAAAGATAGGAGAAGCATCAAAATGAATATCAAAGTCTTGGAGCATTTGCTTCATTCATAGGACCTAGGTACAACAACTCCTGGCTACAATGTATTCACCCTGAGTGTTTGATAATGTCACTGTGCTCTATTACGTAGAGAACCAAGACACCAAGCATGGTACTAGGAGAAAGCAAGTTCCACTTGTGCACTTTCTATCAATCAAGCACCCTACGTAATCTGCCTCACTATAAGCAGTAAGAGTAAAGTCCCTAGACGGAGGATACCATAGTCCAAAATTTTGGATTTTGGCTAAGTACCTTAAAATCCTCTGAACAACTATAAGATGTGATTTCTTACGATTTTATTGAAAGTAAAGTAAACATTATATCAGGTATATAGGCAGTTAAGTAAAGTAAACTTTCGATCATATCTCTATAGAGCTTCTCATCTACCTACTTGCCTTCTTCATTTTTGTCAAGTTTGACGGAATTTGACATGGGTGTGTCCATCAAATTGGTGTTCTCCATTCTAAAGCACTTGAGTAGCTCACTTGTGTACTTGCCTTGGTTGATGAAGTTCCCATCTTTAGTTTTCTTGCTTTGAAAGCCGAGGAAGAACATGAGCTCACCCATCATTCTCATTTCAAATTCATTCTGTATAAGATCACTAAATTCTTTGCAAAGATCAAGGTTAGTTCTACCAAAAATGATATCATAAACATATATTTGAGTGATCAGAAAATTGTTAGAAGTGTGCTTCCGAAATAAGGTAGAATCTACTTTGCCCATGATATGGCCATGATATAATAGAAAGTTCTTTAGTTTCTCATACCAAGATCGAGGTGCCTATTTAAGTATATAGATAGCTTTTTGCAACAAATAAACATGGTTAGGTAAACTATCATGTTCAAAGCTTGGGGGTTGTGTAACATACACTTCCTCCTCAATTGTACCATTTAAAAACGCACTTTTAACATCCATTTGATACAAAAGAAAGTTCTTATCGCTAGCAAAAACAAGCAACATACGAATGGACTCAAGTCTAGCAATAGGTGCATATGTTTCATCACAATCTATACCTTCCTGTAATTTGTAACCTTGAGCCACTAACCTTGCTTTGTTCCTTACCACTTTGATGCTTTCATCAAACTTGTTGTGGTAGACCCACTTGGTGCCAATGATCTTTCTATCACTTTCTCTTAGCACTAGGGTACATACTTTGTTCTTTTCAAATTGCTCCAACTCTTCTTGCATAGCCAAGATCCATTCATCATTCCCAAGAGCTTCCTTGACGTTCTTTGGATCAAGATGTGAGATGCAGGCATTGTTGGCTTCTTCTTTGTTGAATGCAGCCTGCGTCTTCACTCATTCAAACAGATCACCTAAAATCAGCTCTTTTGCATGATTCTTTGCAAATCGGGGAGTTGGATTCTTCTTCTCTTCATCTTTCTCTTATTCTTTAGTGACCACCTCTTTTCCCTTATGGGAGATGTTGAGTTCTTTTTTAACAAGAATTACTTCACCTGCAACATCATCATTATGAAAAATATCTTTGGGAATAGAGGGATTAGTCTCAATAAACTTAACAATTATAGATTCTTCTACTTTAGTAAGATCAATATTAAACACTCTATAAGCCTTGCTAGTAGTGCTATAGCCAAGAAAGAAAGCATTGTATGATTTTGGATCAAACATGCCGAGAGAATATTTCATATTTAAAACAAAATAAGGACATCCAAAAACATGGAAATACTTGATAGAAGGCTTCATACCACATCATAGCTCATAGGGGGTTTTCTTTAAAGAAGGATGTGTAAAAACCTAATTTTGCAAAAAAAATGTGGTACTGATGGCTTTGGCCCAAAACATCTTTGGAGTGTCATACTCTAAAAGCATGGTCCTAGCCATCTCCTGTGGTGACCTATTCTTCCTCTCTACTACCACATTTTGTTGAGGTGTTTGCGGTGAAGAATTGTTATGTTCATAACCAGATTCTTGACAAAAACGTTCAAAAAGATCATTTTCAAATTCTCCCCCATGATCACTACGGATGGAAATGATCTGGCAAGAAGCATCATTCTGAACTCGTTTACAAAAGCTCGAGAAAACATTGAGCGTATCACACTTGGAAATAAGAAAGAGAAACAAGGTCCAAGTATATCTAGAGAAATCATCAACAATAACAAGACAATACTTGGAACCACGAAGCGATCGAGTTGTCATTGGTCAAAAAAGATCAATGTGAAGAAGTTCAAGAGATATCTTGGTACAAATGACTCCTTTGGATTTGAATGAGGACTTGGTTTTCTTTCCTTGGGTACAAGGTTGGCATTCTTCAACCTTTTCAAAATCCAATTTGGTAAGTCCCTTGGCCAAGTCCTTTCTACTAAACTTCTTCAACTGATGCATATTTACATGACCAAGTCAACGATGCCAAAGAGAAATATCATTCCAATTGACTACTAGACATCTACCAACAACAAGTTTAATAGAGTCCAGAATAATTACATAAATATTACCACTTCTAGTTCCCTTATATATAACTTGCTAGGTGAGGGAATCTAGAATCAAGCATTCAAAAGAAGTAAATTGCACAAGGTAACCATTATCATATATTTGACTGACACTAATTAAATTGTGATATAGGCCATCCACAAAAAGAACATTCTTGATACACAATGATTTACCTATATCACCCTCACCTTTGACCTTGCCTTAATTTCTTGTTGTCCCCAAAGGTAACCGAACCTCCTTTCTCTTTGGTGAAGTTGTTGAAATGGATTATATCACCTATCATATGCTTAGTGAAGACACTATGAACAATCCATCTTCCTTTTTCCTACAATAAAGGAGAGTGTATCAGTTCCCAACTCAAATTTTGGGATCTAGAGTTATCTTGGGAACCCATTTCATCTTTGGGATGGCCGCCTTAGGCTTGTAATAACAATAAGTAGAGTAATGATAATCACACTTGCATTAAGAACAAACCATAGGATTCTTAGTGCTAGAAGATTCTCCAACAAATAAAGAGGTCTTCTTACTCTTTTTCTTACCTTTGGCTTTGCTCTTTCCCTTTTGTGCTCCCCCTAAAAATCTCAAACCACTAGTACCATTTTGTTTGGTATAATGGTCAAGGTTTTAATTTAGGGAGTTTTTCCCTTTGAGGAACTTATGTAGAGAGGTTGTAAGTCTATGATTATCATCATTTAGAGATATGATAGTATAAGATAAACTAGGAATATCATCACTAGCATGGACAAGGTCATCCTCTAGATAGAGGGCTTTAGTCAAATAAGAATCTTTCTCAAGAGAAATAGAAGCAATATCATTACTAGGAAAGATAGGTCTAGAAGATAAATCATTAACTTGGCCAAGAAACCTAGCATTTTCAAATATAAGCACTTGAATTTCCTTAAGATAAACATCTCTCTCATCCTTACAAGCATCAACAAGAAGCTTAAATTCAACATTTTTAGTTTCGAGAGTTTCAAGCTCATTTTGGCACTTTTGGTTATCTTCCTTAAGAGTTTCAATGTTCTTGAGGTAGACACCATTCTCTACTTCATCTTGATTGTATTGGACCTCAAGATCAAGATATTAACCTTGCAAGTTATCAATGCTCTCAAGATGAGTTTTCTCATTACGCTAAAGAATTCCAAGTTTAGTATACAAATCAACAATAATTTTTCCTAACGTTATTCTTTTAGATTTACATTTAGGAAAAGAAGAATGGGTAGAAAGAAGCATATCATTAATAGATTCCTTAGATAACTCATGCAAGCTTACCTTACTTACCTCACCAATTTCTGCACTAGTAGAGGCCATGAATGCAAGGTGGCACTCTCCATCATCTTTAGAGCTTGAGCTACTTGAGGATGAAGATTCCCAAGCTACATGAGCTGCATTCTTGTGTCTTCTCTCCTTCTTGTCCTTCCTCTTATACTTTCTCTCCTTCATGTACTCTTCCTCCTTCTTAGAGCTTCCCTTGTTGTGTGACTATCTTGACTTGGGACATTCTCTCTTGTAGTGTCCATTTTGTCCATACTTGTAGCATCTATGAGTAGAGGAGGAGGCTTGCTTTCCCTTGAAGTGCTTGCCATTGATGTAGTTTGCTTCATGCTCACTTGGGCCATCATCTTTACTAGAGTAGGAGGGAGAATTCTGGAAATCAAGTTGTTGTTGAAGGATGACCGCTTCCACTTGTGCTTTGAAAGCACTATCTTTGATCTTCTTGGCTTCCTTCTCTTCTTGCTTGGCTTCTTCTTCTTGCTTGTCAAGCCTTGGTTCATGAGCTTGGAGTTTGCCAATGAGATCTTCAGTTGGGATGTCACCAAGGCTCTTCACTTCTTCAATGGAGATCACCATTGACTCCATCGCTTTGGTAGAGTCCTCAAGATCTTGTAGTTGATTACACCTCTATCACAAGTGTTTCCCAAAGAAGCTAGGCCATTCATGATGACATTGAGCCTAGAGTACATCTCCACTATCCCTTCTTTCAGGCCTATCTTGAAGTTCTCTAGAAGGATGTTCAACATGTATGTCATAGCCTCCTTGACTTACTTTGTGCCCTCATAGGTAATGCACAATTTGTCCCAAATCTCATAGGTGGTGTCTCAATATGAGATGCGGTTGAACTCTGCTGGAGTAAGGGCTGCATAGAGGACACTTGTGGCTCTGGCATTGAGTTGGGCTTCTTTAAGTGCAGGTTCACTCCATGTTGCAACATCTCCAGTTGGCTCCTTGTATGGTGTGACCATCACCTTCCACATATCAAAGTTCATGCCTTGAATGTAGAACTGCACACTGCTCTTCCAATAGAGGAAGTTGGTGTCGTCAAAGACCAGAGGACGCATGGAGAAGCCTCCCTCTAGGTTGAGTAAACCAAGTAGGTTGTCTCGCATCTTTGCATCTCGTGGGAGATTGTTGGAGAAGATCCTTAGCTCTAATACCACTTGTTGGATCTATGGCTCTAGAGGGGGGTGAATAGAGCTTTAAAAATTCATACTAGATAGATTAGACCTTCAAATTATATCAATCAAACCCAATAGTTTAAGTACAATATGAAGTCCTAACTAACAAGCATAGCAAGTAAGAGAGAAAAAGAAACAAGCACTTGGACAAGGTCATTTAGAGTGGTTCCACTCTACAAACTTGGAGAGTCTCAACCCCCTACCTAGAGAGAAAAGGAGTAGAAAGATGCTATGTAATTATAGCTTTAAAATCACAAGGATGTAGCTCTATTACAATTGGCCTAACTCACTCATAATCACAAAATGCTATGTAATTGAGAGAGAGAAAGGGGCTCAAGGAGTTGCAACACACTAAAATATAACAAGGACTTAGAATAGCATGAGTGAGAAAAATTTTAATGAACTCCAAGGGGTCCTATTTATAGTTGGAGGTGTTCCCATGAGTGTGGGATCACTTAAGGGCGGCTTATAGCCATTTTCCAAGTTGCAACAGATCTATTCTCGCTCAAAACAACTCACCAACGGTTATAATCACTTTTTTGCATTTTCCATACAGTACATTTGACTGAGTTTCAATAATGATAACTCGACCGATCCAGTAAGAGATAAAGCCAATTTTTAAACTATTGGTCGAGTTTGTTCTGAGAAACTCGACCGATGAGCTAAAATCAATTTTACTCAGTGAGTCAGTTGGTCGAGTTTTGTAAGTGTGCAACTCGACCAATTGGTCTCTCCAAAAAAATCCATCCCTTGATCGATCAAGTTTCCAACTCGACTGATAAACAACTTGTGACAAGTTTTGTAAATTAATATTGGTGTAATCAAACGTTGGATTTAAGTGTCCCTGGTTTTATCTCATCTTAGTAACACGTCATATCATCTATACAAGTGATTACAAAAATCATCTAAGGCCATTTTGTGTGACTTCCCAAAACATGCACTTGCTTTGCTTTTGAATTGAACTTGAACAAGCTAGGGCTTGTGTAATTTGATCTTGTTCGTGTACCTAAAGCCTGAAATCAATCTTGAACAAGCATATTAGATACATAGGAATGGAATGGTTAAGTCATTATCAAAATATTGACAATGTATAACTATCAAGTCAACAAAGATGTGATGGACAAATGGAATTACTTGAAGAAGAAAAGGTAACTTCTAAGGAGGATTAGATAGATACTTCTTCTCATATAGTGCTCATATGTACTATGCGAATGATGGAAAGTCATGTAAGTTCTTGAGGAACAACATGTAAATAATGTTTTTGAATTAATGGAATCTTTTTTATGGATTATTAGTTTTTTGAAATATGGATCTTTGGGAAAATGTATGTAATGACTGTCATCTTTCTACCTTCCTTAATTGGGGGTTGCTAAAATGTGAGGTCATTACAAGATACCCAATAATTCCATTTTATAAATGGGCTTGATTTATCTACACGTTATCACTCTCCTTGGCCATGACCAACATCATTTAATTACTCCTATGATGGCCCTTGTTGACTCTTTTAATGATTTTAATATGGTTGATAGATCCACCATCTTTAAGGAGGTCCATCTTCATTTCCCAAAATTTCATATTGGTTTAATTCTAATACTTCTCCCCAATTGCTATCCACATGGAGTAGAGTGATCATGTTCTCGCTACTGATGGGGTCCTACAAGGTGATCCTTGGGGCCACTTGTTTTTTCATTGGCTCTCCATCCTTCTTTCATTCTATTTTGATGATGGCACCCTCATTGGAGACACCTCTGAAGTCTCCATGTTCATATGTATTATCCATGAAGGAGGCCTAAACTTTGGTCTTCATACCAATATTAAGATGATAGAAATATTTTGGCCTTCATATGATCCCAGATGAGCTCTAGAGTTTGGTATGTTCCCTACTAACATATCTCATCCTATTCATGGAGTGAATATTTTAGTATGTCTTGTTTTCATAGATATAGGTTTCACATTGAAGCTTCTAAAAGAACATGTACCTCAAATTCTTGGCACGATGGATCTCTTGACTTGCTTCATGACCCAAACCAACTCTCCTATCCATAGAGAAATTTCTAGTAGACTAGGTTGTACCCTATAGGTAACTTTCTCCAACAATTCTCACATTGAGGATCAACACTCCTAGGTACTTATTTAGATCATTGGTGGTATGGTAACCGCTAACTTTTCTAATATTCGTACTCAAGTCTTGGATCAAAGTCCTTGAAATTTAAATCCTTGTTCCTTCTATAATGATTGATGATCTTAAATCCTTATCAAGGACCCTAAGGCATTGTTTAATAATTCTCGTTTGTTCAATACTTGCTTGTGTAAAGATGACGAGATCATATACAAACGTGACATGTGATATATGTGGTCCATTTGCTCCGTGCTTCATAGGAATCAAGCGTTTTGGTCAACTTTCTACTGAATATTTTGGGAAGACGTTCAAGGAAGAGAACAAAAATATTTGTAGACAAATGTACTCCCAGCTTGAGTACTTGACGAGTTTGAAACTATTTGTGCACATTTCTTTCCCACACAATTGAAGAGAGGTGAGAAATAATTTTTATTATACCAAATCATAATAATTAGGTCGGAC
The DNA here is from genome assembly GCA_963693085.1 of Alisma plantago-aquatica. NCBI lineage: Eukaryota > Viridiplantae > Streptophyta > Magnoliopsida > Alismatales > Alismataceae > Alisma > Alisma plantago-aquatica. Next base: position 86,463,461 of record OY856411.1, read on the forward strand.
TCGTAATTGTCTATGTGTATTGGTGCATGCATGTTTTGTATAGCAAAGAATCCATACGTATTTCAGTAGGCTTTCATTGCAAACATTGTTATATTATATAATATGGTTATTTAATGAATTAAGGGTAAAATATAAGATATGATGGTAATATACAATAATTAGTCGAGCACCTCAATGTTGTATTAAGTAATACATATACAAATGTTTATTAATATATACAAATTGGAAAAGACACATGCATCTTCAAGTAAAATATAATTGTAGAACTTATTTAAGATAAACTATGTTTGACATAATTTAATAATAAAAAGATGTATTAGCTATCTCAAAGAAGATTATGAATTTAGGAAACACACACATCTTTTTTTTTTAGAGAGGACGGAGGGTCCTATGATTGGCCCCCCCCTCCAACTATACTATTTAGTCTAAATCATCCAAAGCAAGGTCTACAAAATGTGAAGGAAAAAACTGGGAAAAAGTAAATCTATCTACTTGTCCCCTTCGTGCGATGGTGGCAATTTCATGGGCAAGTTTGTTACAAGAACGACTAACATAAGAAATGATGCAAAAAGAGAAGAGATGTGTCAGGTTCCTAATATCATCCGCAAGGATCCCCACGTAATCCCTCCTTATAGAGGAGTCACTGCAGGCTTGGGCAACTTCAAGTGCGTCCGTGTCCATCTCCACCTGTCTGGCACCATGGTTGTGCGCCCACTGGAGTGATGCTCTCATGGCTGCAGCTTCTGTCATTGTTGTCCCTGTGCACCTGCTAATCTTCTCACCGGCTATCCTGATCAGCACCTTATCACTGTCATGCATCACCATCCCTATGGCTGCCTCTCCGTCCTCCCCACATGAAGCGTCGACATTGATCTTCATTCGTCCATGTGCTGCCTTGACCCATCGTGGTGTTCCGTCACTTCCCCTCTGAGCCTTACTAATTCTCCTTTGTTGCTCTTCCCCCCCATCCTGCTTGGTCCATGATAGTGCCAATCGGTATATGCATCCGTTGTGTACTTCTCCATCTTAGAAAACACACATGTTGTGCCCCCTCCAAATATCCCACATGGCTGCAACGATCTCCTCCTTATCTGCCTTCTCTAAAGCCACCCACATGGTGATGATAAGATCTTCATCCTTGTATTCCTCCACCCACTCTTAGATCCCTCTTTCTAATTGTTCCCAGACCTCAGTAGCGTTCGGGCACCTGAAAAGCATATGTGGAATAGATTCCCTTTCCGACATGCATAGCTGACATGTACCATCCTCAACAGACATTGCATTGAGAATGGTACATGCCACATTCAATGTCACATACCAAGTCTGTTTAGCTGACATGTATCATCCTCAATGCAATGCCTGAAAAGCATATGTGGAATAGATTCCCTTTCCGCATTCACTTTGTGCACAAGTGAATGCAGGTTCACTCCTAACCGCCATAATTGTTTGGATAGCAGTGCTTGGTTGAAAATATGGAAATTCCTGAAACTGAGGCATGCCGCCTTTTTTGGTTCACACATGTTTTCCTATCTTGTCCATGCTAGTTTTCTTTCTTTTCCCTTTGCGCCCCACCAAAACCTTGCTATGATACTTTGAATTTCATCACGTGTGCCCACTGGTATCTGAAAAATGCTCATCCTGTATGTCGAGATAGCATGTGCCACTGCCTTGATGAGGACCTCCTTGCTGGGTTTGGATAACAACTTCTCGGACCAACCTTGCAGTTTTCTCCAAATCCTCTCCTTCACGAAACTGAATATATGTTTCTTTGATCTTCCTATCGCTGTTGTAAGACCTAGGTACTGTGCATGCCTGTCTACCTCCTTAATTTGCAGCAACCCTTTGATATTTTCCCACTTTGTGGTCATCACCTTGCTAAAAACTACCTCCGTCTTTGATAAATTAATTTGTTGACCGGATGCTTGTTCATATTGGCTGATAATTTCAGCTATCTTCAAGAATTCTGACGAGGTTTCTCTAGCGAAAAGGATGTTGTCATCTGTAAAGAAAAGGTGAGATATGTGTGGCTCCCCTCTACATGGAGTGATACCATGTGTCAGGTTGTCATGGGCAGCAATACTTAACATGGTAGAAAAAGCTTCCGCACATATGATGAAAAGATAGGGAGACAGAGGGTCACCCTGGCAAAGTCCCTGTGAAGGTTTTGTTCTCCTGGTCCGGTCCCCGTTGATGGCAAATATATGTTGTATAGATGTGTTGCAGTCTTGGATCTTCTCCCTCCATACCACCCCGAACCCCATTTTTTCCATCACAAAATTTAGGAAACTCCATTCAACCCTATCATAAGCTTTGGACATGTCTAACTTCAGAGCAAGGTTGCCTTTTTTCTTTCCTTTGTCTCTTTTCATAGCATGGAAGAGTTCATAGGTGATGAGAGCATTATCAGTAATCATGCGTCCTGGGATAAAAGCACTTTGATTCTCCATTATAATAATGTTCATGAGCGGCTTCAATCTATTAGTCATCACTTTAGAGGCAAGCTTGTACAGGACATTGCAAAGGCTAATCAGGCGAAACTCTCCAACTATTTTGGGTTTGTCAGTTTTTGGTATCATCACCACCAAAGTTTCATTTACCTCCTCTATGCTTCTTTCCCCTTTCCACCACCCCTTAATGTAGCTAGCCACATCTTGACCCACGATATTCTAGTATTTTTGGTAAAACATCGCTTTCATTCCATCCGGACCCGACGCTTTATTGGGATGCATTTCTCTAAGGGCTGCCCATATCTCCTCATTGGTGATCTCTCTTTCAAGGTCTTTTCTTTGTTCCTCACTTATCATCTTCCTAATACCTCTTGTTGCATGTTCAAAACTCATGGGATTGCTAGTTTGGAAAAGCTTGGAGAAAAAATTGGTAATGATGGCTGCAATATCATCTTCATGTGTTTTGTAATTCCCTTGGTCATCTTCAAGACCCTCTATCCAGTTTCTTCTTTTCCTGCTGGATGCCTTATGATGAAAATAAGTTGTGTTGTGGTCCCCTTCCTTGAGTTCTTTGACACGTGCCTTTGCAGCCCAGTATTCCTCATCTTTCCTGAGCCAGTATTGGAGGTCTTTAGATATCTCTTCAGCCCTTTGAAGAAAAATTTGATCGGTGGATGTGTCTAGATTTTCTTTAACTCGCCTTAAAGATAATGGATCTTTTTTTTCGGTCCCCAAACTTATTTGCTGCCCACATTTTTAGCTGATATTTGCAAGTATTTATCTTTGACTTGAGATCACTACCCCTTCTCCATGCTTCCCCAATGATATTTTCACAATCCGCCTCTCCTACCCACATGGGCACAAAAGTGAAATTATTTCTTCTCCTTCTCCCTTTGTTTTCTCTATTCTCAGCTGTCAAGATAATGGGGCCATGATCTGACTCATAGATAGGAAGATGAATGACTTTGCAGTAGCTAAACATATCCCACCACCTGAGCTCTGGGAGGTATCTATCAAGTCTTTCTGGAATAAGAGTTCTTTCGGACAACCCTCGTCTCCAAGTGTAGATGTTTCCTTCAAAGACAAGGTCCACCATTTCACAGTCATCAATGGTGTCCCGGAAATTTTGCATGACCTTTTCCTCTCTTAGTGGTCCACCTTTCTTTTTATAATTTGATACTATCTCATTAAAATCACCAAAAAAGAGAATTGACTCCTCTTCCCTTGCTCTTAGCCTCCTCATTAAGTCCCACATCTTAGATTTTCTCTGCTGACCCACCCACCCATATATCCCAATGGCACGCCATGTAGTCCATGTATCTTTATCTTTGACTAGACTGGCAACATGTCGATTAGATTAATTGAGTACCTCCACCTCAGAATCTCTCTACCAAAAACTGATACCCCGTGCCCGGCCATGCTAGAGATGTACAATCCGTCTTTCTAGCCACAACTTCTTTTTAGCCCTTCCGGATTCTTTCCAGAAATCATAGTTTCCATAATGAAACTATATTCAAGCACTCTCTCCAAACCCATGATCAGAGAGATGTGCACGTGTCATGGTCGCCCAATCCCTGATAGTTCCAGCTAAAGAGTTTCATTGTCCTTCGCGGGATTGGACATTGCCAATCTCTACTACTCGGGTCTCACAGACCCTGGTTGAGGAAGATTCACCCGTTGGAGTTTGTCTTTCCTTTTTCTCACACGTTCCAGTCATTGGTACATCATCAAGCTCCATGTCACACCAGTCGGATTTTTTGTCACGTTTCCCTATCCTTTTTTCCCACACCACCTCCTCCTCTGGGATGCCAAGTTGGGCACCTCTACTCATATTATACATCCAGGGTTGATGGATCTTCTTTGCACAGGTTGTGCTTGCACCTTGCTTTGGTTTTAGGCATGCTTCCTTCTTTCTTTGTGCACTAGTGATAGCACGATGATCCCCCTTTACTTTGGTTATGTTGCATCCGTCTTCATGTTGGTGTTACAATGCAGTTGTCACTGATCGGGCACCATTAGCAATCCTTCCTTTCCCCTCACCACCATGTTGCTTAGATATCATACCTTCCACATCCCCATCACCCTCTTCCTCCTGCACATCTGGTGCAACTTCATCTATGAGGACCCGACCATGTCGTTCACCCTCCATTCCCCTATAACGCTTATCCCTCTGCCTGATGTGACTCTTACCTGCCCCCACATCCCCCACAACATCCTCAACATCACGCCCAGATTGGCGTTGTGTTGCAGGCGCTTGACGCCCGTCGTCCTCCAGCCCCTCTGCCCTCAAGAAGCTCCTCCACTCTCCCCCAATGCTGCCCCTGCCTCCCTGCCGGATAGCTTCTTCTAGGTGACCTCTACCCCCTGCCGCCTCCCAGTCGGAGGATCCCCATTGGCGCTGCGTGCCTCCATCGATCCCACCTCGCTTCAGTACGCCCTCACTCGCATCAAGACCGTCTTCCTGCCCCATGCCCCTCACCACCTTCCTGACACAATTCCCATCGTGACGACGCGTTGCCACCACTCCCTTGCCCATCATGGATATTCCACCATCTACCTCGGCCCCCAGAGAGGTCTCAGTGTCACTCGATGCATCCCCGACGCCATGTCACAACAAGATTCGAGTTGCACCCGCTACCCCGCTGTTGCTTCATTTCTCCGGCTACCCCTCCACAGATCCACTATAGGCATAGAGTTTGTGTCGTGCTGGCTTGGTGTGTCTGCCACTGTCCTGGTCTAGCCGCCGCAGCTTCCACGGTGATGCTCGCAGCCAGTTTCCCCACCATTGCACTTGGTTCTGCTCGGCGATGGCCCCCTCGTAGTCCTTGTCTATGTGCCCCAGCACTCCACACAGAAAGTAGAAGTTGGATAGTCATTCGTACTTTACTTCTACCTCCACGATGCTGCCCCATTTCACCCTGATCTTCAAAGCCCGCTTCAATGGTTTGGACACATCGAGCAGGATCCTAACATGGGTGGATGCATCCCACCTCGAGTTGTCGGCATCCACCTTGGTCACGTCTCCAACCCGTCCAGCAATCTAGCTAACAGTAGCTTCCCCTCGATAGCCTAGGGGGAGGCCATATAATCGTATCCAGAAAGGACTCCTTTTAATGGTAATCTTCCCCAACTGTTCCACTTTGCAGATCTCTTTGAACATCTATAGTCGTCCGTCAAAGTGCCAAGGAGCTCCATCAATAACGTGTTGCCTGTCGCGCCAATGCGTAAACTGAATAACAAAGATTTCTTGTTCCAATTTCTTGAACTCAACCTTCTCTTTAAGACTCCATGCCTGTGTTAACGTGTGTTCCATTGCTCGAAAGTTATAGGTGTGATCCGTCAATAGTTTCCCTACCAATGCCAACTCTTTATGGTCCTCCTCGTCACCGCTGCCCACTAGTTGAATATCAATGGGCTCCTCCTCCTCATCCGATAACCAAAGACTTGCATACCTATCTACAAGCTCTGACGCCATCCGGGGACAGGACCAGAAGATAAACCAGTGCTTGAACCTGAAAGAGTAAAGAACCCTAGGCGGGTGGGAAGACGTCCACTACTCCTAACCCTAATTGCTAGAGTGACGGGAAGTGAGGGGATGGGAATTTATCTCTTGTTATGGGAAAGACACACATCTATATTGATATATAAATGGGAATCTAGTGAAATATCTAATAAAAAAATAGCTTAATAAAATATGAAAATAAGTGATGAGATAATTAAAGAATGATACCAAGTGACCTCTTTCTATATTACATACATAAGTTTATTTTACCTCTTCATATTGTATGCACATGGTACATGTTTGAAACCTAACTAAAAATGGGTATCTGACATGTATCTATATATGATGATGACAATTATTTAGTATATCATGATCTCTATATGTTATAGTGAGCCAAACAATGTAAATTAGACTTAATGATAAATCATGGGGAAATATGACTACCAAATATGCAAAAAAAGGAAAGAATGATAAATATCATATAATAATTCACTCTAAGATACTAGTGAGAATGTAGTTCCAAATTATGGATATCACTCTTCATAAACACTTGATGATGTTTAATTTGTGATCATAAAATATTGGATATATTCTTGAGTTAAAGGTAATAATTCTCTATTTCAATTATTGTTCTATTCATCCTCTTGAAATTCATTTTTCCAAGTGTTGAACTGATACTTATGTACTAGCCTTGTCTCTTCCATGAAGGTCACAACTACTAATTTAGACATTGAATATTGTTGAATGATTGAACAAATTGGATTTATACATTGCACAAAATTCAAATTTTGTCTTAGATCTTTTCTTCCAAATATAGAGATTCATCTCCCCCAACCCTGGAAAGTGGATAATAGACATAGAGGTCCCCAGATAGTAGTTACTCCCACAGGAAAACATGTCATTGTCCTAATGGAGAGGAGAGTACTAGGCACCTCCCTGACAAACCCAAAATCATAGATTTCATGTGCCAATGGATAACTCCTTCAATATTGAATATTGTGATACATTTTATTCTTTAAACTATTGACACTTTTAAGTACATCTGTTTAGTGAAAATATTGCAAAATTTGGTATCTTCATAATCTTGTGAGTTCTACTTTTTGTATCCTTGAAATCCTTAACACATTGACCTTAGTTCAAATAGTCTTTACCTAACTTTCTTAATACTTGAAGTATCCTCTTGTTAATATTTACATAAATAGCTCCATAATAAATATTGAGTAATATCTTTGCTGACCCAATCCTTATTTTTGGTCTATGTGTGGATTCACTACCTATGGGAATTTATTGAAAGGTGGTACAAATCAAGCCTACAAGAGACGTGCAAGAGTTTTCCTCTGTGAGCAGTTGATAAGACTAATACTAGTCTTTCTTTATAAGCTTTTGAAACTATGATGCAAATCTTAATTGTAAAAAAAAATTGTTTATATATTCTAATACAAATTTGTAATTGTTTTATCATAATGATGGAGTGCATACACATTGACAACATACCTTGTTTTCAAAACTATGCAATGTACATATGAAAACCTAATATCTAGAGTGTTTTTTATTTTGACCTTTAGTCTCATATTTTTAAGGGATGGAGAGTAATTTGTAGGTAATGTACGGATGGTAGGATTTAAGGAACAAAATCCTCTTTAAGGGGTGGATTTTGTACCATACCAAAACTCTAGAAATCTTAATCCTAAGGATTTAATGCTTTTGGTTTTAGTTCAAGACAAAATCCAAGAATGGATATATTATATCCCCTATCATGTAGACATGTTGGGACTAGACGTCTAGTAATTATGATATACAAATAATTGAACTTTTTTTGTAATAAATACTAAACCCAACAATGTAAACAACATGCATACTTGAAATGAACTAACAAAGTATACACCACGAGATAATAGATGGAAAGTTTTGTATAGTGGATAATAGCAACATATAAATATACTAATGTGTCCTTAAACCACTATAAGGCACGCAATTCAACTAAAAAGTGTGTAAACAAGTTGGAAAATATCCCTATTCCCAAGAATTTTAAAAAACATTAATAGTCATAAAAAGGATATACAGGATAATGGATATTTGGTTTGTTTACAATTTTAAAGATACTATCTTTAAAAGGAATTTGAAACTAAAAATGTGTTTGAGTACTATTCAGAGCTAAGGAAATCAATTATGATAAGATAATCCTCGAGAAAATCTAATATCATCACATTATACATACAAGTATTTATTTCATGAATAAATTTGGAAAGAACATCTTCTTACCCTAATACTTGGATAATTGAATTAATGATGACAAAAGTGGAGACTAATGTGACGATTGGGTTTCTCATGGTTTAGTTAGTTTAGCTCCCAAGTTTCATATTAAATTAATTGTCTTAGATGCCTTTATTTCATTTAGGAAATTAAATACAAGATAAAATCTAAATTATTGAATTACATAAGGATGAATGAGAAAGGAAAACTAATGTCCAATTAGGTAACTACATGGTCTATTTAGTCATCATGTGAAATTTAACTCAGATAACACCTTGTCTAATAGTCAAAATGATTTAAAATATATAGCACATTCAATTAGTAACAATGTTAATAACCCAATAGATTATATATGATTAGTTTCCAAATGTTTGTGCTATTTATACTTGGCATGCATGATTTCCTACCATTCCCTTTTATATCTATGATATGATGCTCCCAATTTGTCATGCTACTTATTTGCAGATCTCACAGACTCTAACTCGTCATCTACCTCCAATTTCCTTTCATTATTTTGCACATAGTAGCTCGATGACCTCCGATAACTTATTTGTCTCTATCACTTTTCTTGCTCTACTTTCCTCTCCCTCACCCTAATTTAATTTTTTCAAATGCAATATCGTTTGGTTTCCTTAGGTTTTATGGTCCCTAACTCTCTACCAAATCCACCTTTCTTTCCCTATTTTATAGTTCTTATCATATCATTGTAACCCTCATCCCTCTAGCCTACACAATATCACTCCTAAATCTTTGACTTGTCCATAAAAACTGAACCCAATTGGAACTTCAATCCAAATCACCCTTCACCCACATTCTCCAACCTCTGGTGACTTATTTAAGTATCTCAAGTCCGATAGAGAAACTCAAATTTTGGGATTTTCCTTAGAGTGTATTCTCCAACCTCTGGTGTCTCATGGAACTATGTTCAGTCTCATAGAAGATCTAAAATCATGGGATGCGCTAAACTATTTTGGTTGCTTTGGTGGATGTCAAAAACCATTCCTCTTCCTATAATTTTGTCCTACTATTCTAATTTCAATACCAAGGATAAATTCTCACTTTGAGTCCCTATTTTCCTCCTAGTTCATTCATAATTTTCTTGGTTTGGCGATGGCAACATGGTCCAGTGTTGAAATTTGTCTCTAGATCAATGTCTTTAAGGTTTCCATCTTCCTTCTTGAATTAGTAATGGTGGAGGTCTTGGTTCTCTCTTCTGACCACCTCAAAACCCTTGGAAGTGGTCCTTGAGTTTGTTAACACTTAACAGACTTACATTTGGGTTTAATTTGCATCCACGATACCCTCTCTTTGCATGCTTTATTATACATATGGTCCCTCATGGTTTCTACTTTTCACCCATATGTAGGTTTTTATCTGTCATGCTTATTCTGGAAGTTATGTCTTTTTTTCAAATTCATTTGTTTTCTTTATCACGTTAACCTGTGTGCCTATCATGTTGTAATCCTGGGCCAGTTGGGAAACCCAAATATGGCCATCTCATCTGAGTTCATGGAATATATTATTTTATATACAAGGCTTATGGAATTTTTTGATATGTCACTATTTCTACAATTTATAATAAATAATTTATACATCTAAAAATAAAATAAGTGAATTTTTAAAAATTTGGGCACTATCCATATAGATGTATTCATTTCATTTCCTAATTTCATTTTACTAATTATTTGATTGTCAAAGATTATTCTAATGTGTTATATTATATAAACTTCACATCTAATAATACATAAAAAAATAAAGTACAATATAATGTGGACTAATAAAAATATAATCTATAAGATGGAGTGGTTTTGGTAACCTAAATCAACAATCATAAAAATACAATTTTTAGGATTTTGTAACTAATGCAGACTTGAGACTATATTTTATATATTTTTTGGAAATAGGTGAAACATATTGGCAAAAGGAGGTATGGCTAAACTATGCATTACAGATGATCATGGTAAAAAAAACAATTGTGTAACTCTATGAAATGCTCTAGTAAGTTTTTGTTTGGGCAAGTAAACCCTTCTCTAAGACTTTTTTGGCTTTAAAATCATTCCTAATACCCCTGCTAATCTTTTGTACAATATTAGTTTTAGAACTTTTGATCTCTCTATGGGTTCTTTTGTTCCTTTCCTCCCATATGGAGTAGAATAAGTAGGTGAGGAAGATGCCCACAAAATCCATGTTGTTCTTGGTCTTGCTGTAGTTGTCCTTGATTCAGAGTAATAGCCTCCTATAGAGTTTTGAGGGGTTGGGCCTCCAACCATTCTTCAAGCAAATGATTGACCAGGCATACTTGGAGAACGAGCAACCAAGGAACATGTGTTCGTCATTGTTATTATTGATAAGGCAGGGGTAACATTGGGTGCCGACTAGGTGACCCCAACTGGACATCCTATCTTTAATCATCAACTTGTTCAAAATGACTCTATAGGTGGTGGTGCACCACTTAGGGACGTGTCAAGGACACCAAAGAATCTTTTTCCATGTGACCTTCACAAAACTATCCATGTTGATCCATGGTGTGATGTGTTGATTCCTCAACACGACCACACCATTGCTATTAACACTATAGAGAGAAATAGCTTCCTCCGAACAACTATAGAAACTTCCCTATGTCCGAGAGGGATGATCCCGTAGGGTAGGGATAACACCATATTTTTTGTCCATCCACTCCTTATTATCTATTTTTCCCTTAGGAACCTATCCACCCTTTTCATCTTGCACTTTTTCCTGATGACTAAAGGAGATTAAATATTCAGAACAACACAATCGTACATTTTGGCTAAAATGTCCCACGAAACACCATGATGGAGACCTCCCCAATGCAACCTGCAATGGTAGATTTCATTTCTTTGGCGATCAAGTTGGGGGCATATTAGATATCCCCCGAGAACCGGACCATGCTCTATGTGACCGATCTCACCAAAACCAGTTTGCCTTCTAGGGACATTTGTATACGATTCCAAGAATCAACTTTTGTTCTTAGGATATCCAAGTACATAGAAGAATTCAAGGGTGCGCCTTTGCTTCTACAAGCATGGGAATCTAGGTACTTAATAGGAAGTGTACCAGTTTCCACCCCAATTGCTTCCATCATCCTCCCACTTCTATTGAAACATGACCCAAAGCAGTTGTAACACATGCGCTCGCTGCCTAAGGCTCTAGTAGAGTTTTAGGAATGATGATTGGCCTCACATACCACAATTAGCCTTAACTACACCCATTGTTCTCACTCACAAGCAAGCCAGGATAAACTCCCTGACTGGTCACCAATCCAAGTGCTACTCTGGGCTGAGCATGCTAAACCGAAGAGTTATTTATAGATGTGATCCCTAAAAAGGAAGTGCACCTTCGTGATATGGGTAGTCCAATCATTCCTTTTCAGATCATCTAACTCGAGGCCTAAAAGTCCTAGGATGTTATAATCTCTCCCACCTAGACTCTTGACATCCTCATCAAGGCTCAACTATATGGCCTCATAATATGTCCCCATTTTAGTGCAAACCCAAAATGGCCCATGGACACCCATATCCTTATCACGGCTACCAGCACAAGGGTAGCTACTTCATCATGGAAATCCCTTTCCAACATAACGAGACCACACCACTCAAGACTAACATGCCATGTGAGCCCCACCTATTGAAGGGGTTATGGATTTGAAATTATATGTAACACCTAGGCCCATTTCTCAAGGCTCTAATAGAGTTTCAGGAATGATGACTAGCCTCACCAACTACCAGGAATGATTCATTGGTCTGCTCCAGTGTCGACAACATTATTCTCAGTATTCTCAATGCCTACTCTCACTGGAATTTCAATAGTCACATCTCCTTCTTTGGTTGGTTTAGTAGTTGGTTCAACACTGATGGAAGTGTCATCGATGACCACCACTGTACCATTGCCATCTAAACATTTCCCCTTTTCTAGACAATTTGATAATTTCTCCTTTCGTTTCCTATTATGAGTTGGAGGTTTGGACTTGCCCTCCCTCTATGACTCCCCCTAGTATGATCAAGAACAATGGGGAGGGGAAGATAGAAGGGTGGCCTTGTGGGCCCCATGCATTTGTAGGTTTCATGTCCAAAGACCTTACATTCTTTGCATCTATCAGGGAAAGATTCATTGTGTGTCCAGACTCCCCATTCATCATTGTTTGGCACTTCCACCCCATCACCTCATGTGGTGTCTTTGTTTCTAGAGAAACCTTTGCATGAAACATTGCACACCCCATCACCATGTCACTGGATCATTTGTTTATGGCTCTAGGCACCCCTATGGAGTGAGTGATTGCGTCTGTGGCCCGAGGCATCTAGTTTTTGTTGACATCAGGAAGTGAGACCCAGACATGAGCAGTAGTGAATGTCGTGCCCCTGGTATCTGCTTTAACAATCCATTTGAAGACCACCACGAGATGATTATCAAATCACTATGGGCCATGAAGTGTAGCCCTTTCTGATTCTCTTTAGAAGTAATGTGTGCAAGGAAGAGTCCTCCATCTAGGATGAATAACTCCAGCTTGCCCCTGGTTTGCCAGTTGTAGATCATCCATCCTCTCAGGTTTTGATGATGACTTTTCGTGCCTAGGATTTGAACTATCACATAATGATAGTTGTTGTTTTCTATTTCATCCATGATAGGATTAGTGAACTTTGTTAAAGTTCAACAATCGCCATCACATTCGGATGAAGCTTTGGGATCAGTTGTGCCATCTCCATACATCTTTGGCAGAGCCCCATGACCGATTGGACCGAGTCCCTAGCAATGAAGACATCGATGGTAGGAGAAAACCACTTGTTGTGGGGACCAGATTTGGTAGTAGAAATAGGATGGGGTCGAGCTTCCCCACCCACCATGGATCGGCTTTTCCTAGAGAAAGGGTATACCATGGGTCAAGAGAGAAAAATCTAGTTAAATTTAGCCCTAGATTTTATGTATGTTTTAATTAGGTGGCTTGTGATTCTAATGTAGAAGTAATGTTGATTTTGTATATATATATATGTGTGTATATATATATATATATATATATATGCCTAGAGAGAAAAGGAGTAGAAAGATGCTATGTAATTATAGCTTTAAAATCACAAGGATGTAGCTCTATTACAATTGGCCTAACTCACTCATAATCACAAAATGCTATGTAATTGAGAGAGAGAAAGGGGCTCAAGGAGTTGCAACACACTAAACTATAACAAGGACTTAGAATAGCATGAGTGAGCAAAATTATAATGAACTCCAAGGGGTCCTATTTATAGTTGGAGGTGTTCCCATGAGTGTGGAATCACATAAGGGCGGCTTATAGCCATTTTCCAAGTTGCAACAGATCTATTCTCGCTCAAAACAACTCACCAACGGTTATAATCCCTTTTTTGCATTTTCCATACAGTACATTTGACTGAGTTTCAATAATGATAACTCGACCGATCCAGTAAGAGATAAAGCCAATTTTTAAACTATCGGTCGAGTTTGTTCTGAGAAACTCGACCGATGAGCTAAAATCAATTTTACTCAGTGAGTCAGTCGGTCGAGTTTTGTACGTGTGCAACTCGACCAATTGGTCTCTCCAAAAAATCCATCCCTTGATCGATCAAGTTTCCAACTCGACTGATAAACAACTTGTGACAAGTTTTGTAAATTAATATTGGTGTAATCAAACGTTGGATTTAAGTGTCCCTGGTTTTATCTCATCTTAGTAACATGTCATATCATCTATACAAGTGATTACAAAAATCATCTAAGGTCATTTTGTGTGACTTCCCAAAACATGCACTTGCTTTGCTTTTGAATTGAACTTGAACAAGCTAGGGCTTGTGTAATTTGATCTTGTTCGTGTACCTAAAGCCTGAAATCAATCTTGAACAAGCATATTAGATACATAGGAATGGAATGGTTAAGTCATTATCAAAATATTGACAATGTATAACTATCAAGTCAACAAAGATGTGATGGACAAATGGAATTACTTGAAGAAGAAAAGGTAACTTCTAAGGAGGATTAGATAGATACTTCTTATCATATAGTGCTCATATGTACCATGCGGATGATGGAAAGTCATGTAAGTTCTTGACGAACAACATGTAAATAATGTTTTTGAATTAATGGAATCTTTTTTATGTATTATTAGTTTTTTTAAATATGGATCTTTGGGAAAATGTATGTAATGACTCTCATCTTTCTACCTTCCTTAATTGGGGGTTGCTAAAATGTGAGGTCATTACAAGATACCCAATAATTCCATTTTATAAATGGGCTTGATTTATCTACACATTATCACTCTCCTTGGCCATGACCAACATCATTTAATTACTCCTATGATGGCCCTTGTTGACTCTTTTAATGATTTTAATATGGTTGATAGATCCACCATCTTTAAGGAGGTCCATCTTCATTTCCCAAAAATTTCATATTGGTTGAATTCTAATACTTCTCCCCAATTGCTATCCACATGGAGTAGAGTGATCATGTTCTCGCTACTGATGGGGTCCTACAAGGTGATCCTTGGCGCCACTTGTTTTTTCATTGGCTCTCCATCCTTCTTTCATTCTATTTTGATGATGGCACCCTCATTGGAGACACCTCTGAAGTCTCCATGTTGATATGTATTATCCATGAAGGAGGCCTAAACTTTGGTCTTCATACCAATATTAAGAAGATAGAAATATTTTGGCCTTCATATGATCCCAGATGAGCTCTAGAGTTTGGTATGTTCCCTACTAACATATCTCATCCTATTCATGGAGTGAATATTTTATTATGTCTTGTTTTCATAGATCTAGGTTTCACATTGAAGCTTCTAAAAGAACATGTACCTCAAATTCTTGGCACGATGGATCTCTTGACTTGCTTCAGGACCCAAACCAACTCTCCTAGCCATAGAGAAATTTCTAGTAGACTAGGTTGTACCCTATAGGTAACTTTCTCCAACAATTCTCACATTGAGGATCAACACTCCTGGGTACTTATTTAGATCATTGGTGGTATGGTAACCACTAACTTTTCTAATATTCGTACTCAAGTCTTGGATCAAAGTCCTTGAAATTTAAATCCTTGTTCCTTCTATAATGATTGATGATCTTAAAACCTTTTCAAGGACCCTAAGGCATTGTTTAATAATTCTCATTTGTTCAATACTTGCTTGTGTAAAGATGACGAGATCATATACAAATGTGACATGTGATATATGTGGTCCATTTGCTCCGTGCTTCATAGGAATCAAGAGTTTTGGTCAACTTTCTACTGAATATTTTGGGAAGACGTTCAAGGAAGAGAACAAAAATATTTGTAGACAAATGTACTCCCAGCTTGAGTACTTGACGAGTTTGAAACTCTTTGTGCACATTTCTTTCCCACACAATTGAAGAGAGGTGAGAAATAATTTTTATTATACCAAATCATAATAATTAGGTAGGACTCGTAATTGTCTATGTGTATTGGTGCATGCATGTTTTGTATAGCAAAGAATCCATACGTATTTCAGTAGGCTTCCATTGCAAACATTGTTATATTATATAATATGGTTATTTAATGAATTAAGGGTAAAATATAAGATATGATGGTAATATACAATAATTAGTCGAGCACCTCAATGTTGTATTAAGTAATACATATACAAATGTTTATTAATATATACAAATTGGAAAAGGAACATGCATCTTCAAGTAAAATATAATTGTAGAACTTATTTATGATAAACTATGATTGACATAATTTAATAATAACAAGATATATTAGCTATCTCAAAGAATATTATGAATTTAGGAAACACACACATCTTTTTTTTAGAGAGGACGGAGGGTCCTATGATTGCCCCCCCCTCCAACTATACTATTTAGTCTAAATCATCCAAAGCAAGGTCTAAAAAATGTGAAGGAAAAGACTGGGAAAAAGTAAATCTATCTACTTGTCCCCTTCATGCGATGGTGGCAATTTCATGGGCAAGTTTGTTACAAGAACGACTAACATAAGAAATGATGCAAAAAGAGAAGAGATGTGTCAAGTTCCTAATATCATCCGCAAGGATCCCCACGTAATCCCTCCTTATAGAGGAGTCACTGCAGGCTTGGGCAACTTCAAGTGCGTCCGTCTCCATCTCCACCTGTCTGGAACCATGGTTGTGCGCCCACTGGAGTGATGCTCTCATGGCTGCAGCTTCTGTCATTGTTGTCCCTGTGCACCTGCTAATCTTCTCACCAGCTATCCTGATCAGCACCTTGTCACTGTCATGCATCACCATCCCTATGGCTGCCTCTCCATCCTCCCCACATGAAGCGTCGACATTGATCTTCATTCGTCCATGTGTTTCCTTGACCCATCGTGGTGTTCCGTCACTTCCCCTCTGAGCCTTACTAATTCTCCTTTGTTTCTCTTCCCCCCCATCCTACTTGTTCCATGATAGTGCCAACCGGTATAGGTAGCCGTTGTGTACTTCTCCATATTAGAAAACACACATGTTGTGCCCCCTCCAACATGTATTCCTCCACCCACTCTTCATCCTTGTATTCCTCCACCCACTCTTAGATCCCTCTTTCTAATTGTTCCTAGACCTCAGTAGCGTTCGGGCACCTGAAAAGCATATGTGGAATAGATTCCCTTTCCGACATGCATAGCTGACATGTACCATCCTCAACAGACATTGCATTGAGAATGGTACATGCCACATACAATGTCACATACCAAGTCTGTTTAGCTGACATGTATCATCCTCAATGCAATGCCTGAAAAGCATATGTGAAATATGTTCCCTTTCCGCATTCACTTTGTGTACAAGTGAATGCAGGTACACTCCTAACCGCCATAATTGTTTGGATAGCAGTGCTTGGTTGAAAATATGGAAATTCCTGAAACTGAGGCATGCCACCTTTTTTGGTTTACACATGTTTTCCTATCTTGTCCATGCTAGTTTTCTTTCTTTTCCCTTTGTGCCCCACCAAAACCTTGCTATGATACTTTGAATTTCATCACGTGTGCCCACTCGTATCTGAAAAATGCTCATCCTGTATGTCGAGATAGCATGTGCCACTGCCTTGATGAGGACCTCCTTGCTGGGTTTGGATAACAACTTCTCGGACCAACCTTGCAGAGTTCTCCAAATCCTCTCCTTCACAAAATTGAATATATGTTTCTTTGATCTTCCTATCGCTGTTGTAAGACCTAGGTATTGTGCATGCCTGTCTACCTCCTTAATTTGCAGCAACCCTTTGATATTTTCCCACTTTGTGGTCATCACCTTGCTAAAAATACCTCTGTCTTTGATAAATTAATTTGTTGACCGAATGCTTGTTCATATTGGCTGATAATTTCAGCTATCTTCAAGAATTCTGACGAGGTTTCTCTAGCGAAAAGGATGTTGTCATCTGTAAAGAAAATGTGAGATATGTGTGGCTCCCCTCTACATGGAGTGATACCATGTATCAGGTTGTCATGGGCAGCAATACTTAACATGGTAGAAAAAGCTTCCGCACATATGATGAAAAGATAGGGAGAGAGAGGGTCACCCTGGCAAAGTCCCTGTGAAGGTTTTGTTCTCCTGGTCCGGTCCCCGTTGATGGCAAACATATGTTGTATAGATGTGTTGCAGTCTTGGATCTTCTCCCTCCATACCACCCCGAAATCCATTTTTTCCATCACAAAATTTAGGAAACTCCATTCAACCCTATCATAAGCTTTGGACATGTCTAACTTCAGAGCAAGGGTGCCTTTTTTCTTTCCTTTGTCTCTTTTCATAGCATGGAAGAGTTCATAGGTGATGAGAGCATTATCAGTAATAATGCGTCCTGGGATAAAAGCACTTTGATTCTCCGTTATAATAATGTTCATGAGCGGCTTTAATCTATTAGTCATCACTTTAGAGGCAAGCTTGTACAGGACATTGCAAAGGCTAATCAGGCGAAACTCTCCAACTATTTTGGGTTTGTCAGTTTTTGGTATCATCACCACCAAAGTTTCATTTACCTCCTCTATGCTTCTTTCCCCTTTCCACCACCCCTTAATGTAGCTAGCCGCATCTTGACCCACGATATTCTAGTATTTTTGGTAAAACATCGCTTTCATTCCATCCGGACCCGACGCTTTATTGGGATGCATTTCTCTAAGGGCTGCCCATATCTCCTCATTGGTGATCTCTCTTTCAAGGTCTTTTCTTTGTTCCTCACTTATCATCTTCCTAATACCTCTTGTTGCATGTTCAAAACTCATGGGATTGCTAGTTTGGAAAAGCTTGGAGAAAAAATTGGTAATGATGGCTGCAATATCATCTTCATGTGTTTTGTAATTCCCTTGGTCATCTTCAAGACCCTCTATCCATTTTCTTCTTTTCCTGCTGGATGCCTTATGATGAAAATAAGTTGTGTTGTGGTCCCCTTCCTTGAGTTCTTTGACATGTGCCTTTGCAGCCCAGTATTCCTCATCTTTCCTAAGCCAGTATTGGAGGTCTTTAGATATCTCTTCAGCCCTTTGAAGGAAAATTTGATCGGTGGATGTGTCTGGATTTTCTTTAACTCGCCTTCAAGATAATGGATCTTTTTTTTTCGGTCCCCAAACTTATTTGCTGCCCACATTTTTAGCTGATCTTTGCAAGTATTTATCTTTGACTTGAGATCACTACCCGTTCTCCATGCTTCCCCAATGATATTTTCACAATCCGCCTCTCCTACCCACATGGGCACAAAAGTGAAATTCTTTCTTCTCCTTCTCCCTTTGTTTTCTCTATTCTCAGCTGTCAAGATAATGGGGCCATGATCTGACTCATAGATAGGAAGATGAATGACTTTGCAGTAGCTAAACATATCCTGCCACCTGAGCTCTGGGAGGTATATTTCAAGTCTTTCTTGAACAAGAGTACTTTCGGACAACCCTCATCTCCAAGTTTAGATGTTTCCTTCAAAGCCAAGGTCCACCATTTCACAGTCATCAATGGTGTCCCGG
This sequence comes from Alisma plantago-aquatica, assembly GCA_963693085.1. Lineage (NCBI taxonomy): Eukaryota > Viridiplantae > Streptophyta > Magnoliopsida > Alismatales > Alismataceae > Alisma > Alisma plantago-aquatica. Next base: position 86,482,589 of record OY856411.1, read on the forward strand.
AAATTTTGCATGACCTTTTCCTCTCTGAGTGGTCCACCTTTCTTTTCAGAATTTGATACTATCTCATTAAAATCACCAAAAAAGAGAATTGGCTCCTCTACCCTTGCTCTTAGCCTCCTCATTAAGTCCCACATCTTAGATTTTCTCTGCTGACCCACCCACCCATATATCCCAATGGCACGCCATGTAGTCCATGTATCTTTATCTTTGACTAGACTGGCAACATGTCGATTAGAGTAATTGAGTACCTCCACCTCAGAATCTCTCTACCAAAAACTGATACCCCCTGCCCGACCATGCTAGAGATGTACAATCCGTCTTTCTAGCCACAACTTCTTTTTAGCCCTTCCGGATTCTTTCCAGCAATCATAGTTTCCATAATGAAAACTATATTCAGGCAATCTCTCCAAACCCATGATCAGAGAGATGTGCACGTGTCATGGTCGCCCAATCCCTGACAGTTCCAGCTAAAGAGTTTCATTGTCCTTCATGGGATTGGACATTGCCAATCTCCGCTACTTAGGTCTCACAGACCCTGGTTGAGGAAGATTCACCCGTTGGAGTTTGTCTTTCCTTTTTCTCACACGTTCCAGTCATATGTACATCATCAAGCTCCATGTCACACCAGTCGGATTTTTTGTCACATTTACCTGTCATTTTTTCCCACACCACCTCCTCCTCTGGGATGCCAAGTTGGGCACCACTACTCATCTTATACACCCAGGGTTGATGTTTCTTCTTTGCACGGGTTGTGCTTGCACCTTGTTTTGGTTTTAGGCATGCTGCCTTCTTTCTTTGTGCACTAGTGATAGCACGATGATCCCCCTTTACTTTGGTTATGTTGCATCCGTCTTCATGTTGGTGTTACAATGCAGTTGTCACTGATCGGGCACCATTAGCAATCCTGCCTTTCCCCTCACCACCATGTTGCTTAGATATCATACCTTCCACATCCCCATCACCCTCTTCCTCCTGCACATCTGGTGCAACTTCATCTATGAGGACCCGACCATGTCGTTCACCCTCCATTCCCCTGTAACGCTCATCCCTCTGCCTGCTGTGACTCTTACCTGCCCCCACATCCCCCACAACATCCTCAACATCACGCCTAGATTGGCGTTGCATTGTAGGCGCTTGACGCCCGTCGTCCTCCAGCCCCTCTGCCCTCAAGAAGCTCCTCCACTCTCCCCCAATGCTGCCCCTGCCTCCCTGCCGGATAGCTTCTTCTAGGTGACCTCTACCCCCTGCCGCCTCCCATTCGGAGGATCCCCATTGGCGCTGTGTGCCTCCATCGATCCCACCCCGCTTCAGTCCACCCTCACTTGCATCAAGACCGTCTTCCTGCCCCATGCCCCTCACCACCTTCCCAACACAATTCCCATCGTGACGACGCGTTGCCACCACTCCCTTGCCCATCATGGATATTCCACCATCTGCCTCGGCCCCCAGAGAGGTCTCAGTGTCACGCGATGCATCCCCGACACCATGTCACAGCAAGATTCGAGTTGCACCCGCTACCCCGCTGTTGCTTCATTTCTCCGGCTGCCCCTCCACGGATCCGCTACAGGCATAGATTCCCTGTTGGGATGACGTCTCCTGACTCTCCCTTCTGAAAAAGAGTTTGTGTTGTGCTGGCTTGGTGTGTCTGCCACTTTCCTGGTCTAGCCGCCGTAGCTTCCACGGTGACGCTCGCAGCCAGTTTCCCCACCATTGCACTTGGTCCTGCTCAGCGATGGCGCCCTCGTAGTCCTTCTCTATGTGCCCCAGCACTCCACACAGAAAGTAGAAGTTGGATAGTCATTCGTACTTTACTTCTACCTCCACGATGCTGCCCCCTTTCACCCTGATCTTCAAAGCCCGCTTCAATGGTTTGGACACATCGAGCAGGATCCAGACGCGGGTGGATGCATCCCACCTCGAGCTGTCGCCATCCACCTTGGTCACGTCTCCAACCCGTCCAGCAATCTCGCTAACAGTATCTTCCCCTCGATAGCCTAGGGGGAGGCCATATAATCATATCCAGAAAGGACTCCTTTTAATGGTAATCTGCCCCGACTGTTCCTCTTTGCAGATCTCTTTGAACATCAATAGTCGTCCGTCAAAGTGCCAAGGAGCTCCATCAATAACGTGTTGCCTGTCGCGCCAATGAGTAAACTGAATAACAAAGATTTCTTGTTCCAATTTCTTGAACTCAACCTTCTCTTTAAGACTCCATGCCTGTGTTAACGTGTGTTCCATTGCTCGAAAGTTATAGGTGTGATCCATCAATAGTTTCCCTACCAATGCCAACTCTTTATGGTCCTCCTCGTCACCGCTGCCCACTAGTTGAATATCAATGGGCTCCTCCTCCTCATCCGATAACCGAAGACTTGCATACCTATCTACAAGCTCTGACTCCATCCGGGGACAGGACCAGAAGATAAACCAGTGCTTGAACCTGAAAGAGTAAAGAACCCTAGGCGGGTGGGAAGACGTCCACTACTCCTAACCCTAATTGCTAGAGTGATGGGAAGTGAGGGGATGGGAATTTATCTCTTGTTATGGGAAAGACACACATCTATATTGATATATAAATGGGAATCTAGTGAAATATCTAATAAAAAAATAGCTTAATAAAATATGAAAATAAGTGATGAGATAATTAAAGAATGATACCAAGTGACCTCTTTCTATATTACATACATAAGTTTATTTTACCTCTTCATATTGTATGCACATGTTACATGTTTGAAACCTAACTAAAAATGGGTATCTGACATGTATCTATATATGATGATGACAATTATTTAGTATATCATGATCTCTATATGTTATAGTGAGCCAAACAATGTAAATTAGACTTAATGATAAATCATGGGGAAATATGACTACCAAAGATGCAAAAAAGGAAAGAATGATAAATATCATATAATAATTCACTCTAAGATACTAGTGAGAATGTAGTTCCAAATTATGGATATCACTCTTCATAAACACTTGATGATGTTTAATTTGTGATCATAAAATATTGGATATATTCTTGAGTTAAAGGTAATAATTCTCTATTTAAATTATTGTTCTATTCATCCTCTTGAAATTCATTTTTCCAAGTGTTGAACTGAAACTTATGTACTAGCCTTGTCTCTTCCATGAAGGTCACAACTACTAATTTAGACATTGAATATTGTTGAATGATTGAACAAATTGGATTTATACATTGGACAAAATTCAAATTTCGTCTTAGATCTTTTCTTCCAAATATAGAGATTCATCTACCCCAACCCTGGAAAGTGGATAATAGACATAGAGGTCCCCGGATAGTAGTTACTCCCACAAGAAAGCATGTCATTGTCCTAATGGAGAGGAGAGTACTAGGCATCTCCCTGACAAACCCAAAATCATAGATTTCATGTGCCAATGGATAACTCCTTCAATATTGAATATTGTGATACATTTTAGTCTTTAAACTATTGACACTTTTAAGTACATCTTGTTTAGTGAAAATATTGCAAAATTTGGTATCTTCATAATCTTGTGAGTTCTACTTTTTGTATCCTTGAAATCCTTAACACATTGACCTTAGTTCAAATAGTCTTTACCTAACTTTTTTAATACTTGAAGTATCCTCTTGTTAATATTTACATAAATAGCTCCATAATAAATATTGAGTAATATCTTTGCTGACCCAATCCTTATTTTTGGTCTATGTGTGGATTCATTACCTATGGGAATTTATTGAAAGGTGGTACAAATCAAGCCTACAAGAGACGTGCAAGAGTTTTCCTCTGTGAGCAGTTGATAAGACTAATACTAGTCTTTATTTATAAGCTTTTGAAACTATGATGTAAATCTTAATTGTAAAAAAAATTTGTTTATATATTCTAATACAAATTTGTAATTGTTTTATCATAATGATGGAGTGCATACACATTGACAACATACCTTGTTTTCAAAACTATGCAATGTACATATGAAAACCTAATATCTAGAGTGTTTGTTATTTTGACCTTTAGTCTCATATTTTTAAGGGATGGAGAGTAATTTGTAGGTAATGTACGGATGGTAGGATTTAAGGAACAAAATCCTCTTTAAGGGGTGGATTTTGTACCATACCAAAACTCTAGAAATCTTAATCCTAACGATTTAATGCTTTTGGTTTTAGTTCAAGACAAAATCCAAGAATGGATATATTATATTCCCTATCATGTAGACATGTTGGGACTAGACATCTAGTAATTATGATATACAAATAATTGAACTTTTTTTGTAATAAATACTAAACCCTACAATGTAAACAACATGCATACTTGAAATGAACTAACAAAGTATACACCACGAGATAATAGATGGAAAGTTGTGTATAGTGGATAATAGCAACATATAAATATACTAATGTGTCCTTAAACCACTATAAGGCACGCAATTCAACTAAAAAGTGTGTAAACAAGTTGGAAAATATCCCTATTCCCAAGAATTTTAAAAAACATTAATAGTCATAAAAAGGATATACAGGATAATGGATATTTGGTTTGTTTACAATTTTAAAGATACTATCTTTAAAAGGAATTTGAAACTAAAAATGTGTTTGAGTACTATTCAGAGCTAAGGAAATCAATTATGATAAGATAATCCTCGAGAAAATCTAATATCATCACATTATACATACAAGTATTTATTTCATGAATAAATTTGGAAAGAACATCTTCTTACCCTAATACTTGGATAATTGAATTAATGACGACAAAAGTGGAGACTAATGTGGCGATTGGGTTTCTCATGGTTTAGTTAGTTTAGCTCCCAAGTTTCATATTAAATTAATAATCTTAGATGCCTTTATTTCATTTAGGAAATTAAATACAAGATAAAATCTAAATTATTGAATTACATAAGGATGAATGAGAAAGTAAAACTAATGTACAATTAGGTAACTACATGGTCTATTTAGTCATCATGTGAAATTTAACTCAGATAACACCTTGTCTAATAATCAAAATGATTTAAAATATATAGCACATTCAATTAGTAACAATGTTAATAACCCAATAGATTCTATATGATTAGTTTCCAAATGTTTGTGCTATTTATACTTGGCATGCATGATTTCCTACCATTCCCTTTTATATCTATGATATGATGCTCCCAATTTGTCATGCTACTTATTTGCAGATCTCACAGACTCTAACTCGTCATCTACCTCCAATTTCCTTTCATTATTTTGCACATAGTAGCTCGATGACCTCCGATAACTTATTTGTCTCTATCACTTTTCTTTCTCTACTTTCCTCTCCCTCACCCTAATTTAATTTTTTCAAATGCAATATCGTTTGGTTTCCTTAGGTTTTATGGTCCCTAACTCTCTACCAAATCCACCTTTCTTTCCCTATTTTAAAGTTCTTATCATATCATTGTAACCCTCATCCCTCTAGCCTACACAATATCACTCCCAAATCTTTGACTTGTCCATAAAAACTGAACCCAATTGGAACTTCAATCCAAATCACCCTTCACCCACATTCTCCAACCTCTGGTGACTTATTTAAGTATCTCAAGTCCGATAGAGAAACTCAAATTTTGGGATGTACCTCAGAGTGAATTCTCTAACCTCTGGTGTCTCATGGAACTATGTCCAGTCTCATAGAAGATCTCAAATCATGGGATGCGCTAAACTATTTTGGTTGCTTTGGTGGATGTCAAAAACCATTCCTCTTCCTATAATTTTGTCCTACTATTCTAATTTCAAAACCAAGGATAAATTCTCACTTTGAGTCCCTATTTTCCTCCTAGTTCATTCATCATTTTCTTGGTTTGGCGATGGCAACATGGTTCTGTGTTGAAATTTGTCTCTAGATCAATGTCTTTAAGGTTTCCATCTTCCTTCTTGAATTAGTAATGGTGGAGGTCTTGGTTCTCTCTTCTGACCACCTCAAAACCCTTGGAAGTGGTCCTTGAGTTTGTTAACACTTAACAGACTTACATTTGGGTTTAATTTGCATCCACGATACCCTCTCTTTGCATGCTTTATTGGACGTATGGTCCCTCATGGTTTCTTCTTTTCACCCATATGTAGGTTTTTATCTGTCATGCTTATTCTGGAAGTTATGTCTTTTTTTCAAATTCGTTTGTTTTCCTTATCACGTTAACCTGTGTGCCTATCATGTTGTAATCCTGGGCCAGTTGGGAAACCCAAATATGGCCATCTCATCTGAGTTCATGGAATATATTATTTTATATACAAGGCTTATGGAATTTTTTGATATGTCACTATTTCTACAATTTATAATAAATAATTTATACATCTAAAAATAAAATAAGTTAATTTTTAAAAATTTGGGCGCTATCCATATAGATGTATTCATTTCATTTCCTAATTTCATTTTACTAATTATTTGATTGTCAAAGATTATTCTAATGTGTTAGATTATATAAACTTCACATGTAATAATACATAAAAAAATAAACTACAATATAATGTGGTCTAATAAAAATATAATCTATAAGATGGAGTGGTTTTGGTAACCTAAATCAACAATCATAAAAATACAATTTTTAGGATTTTGTAACTAATGCAGACTTGAGACTATATTTTATATATTTTTTGGAAATAGGTGAAACATATTGCCAAAAGGAGGTATGGATAAACTATGCATTACAGATGATCATGGTAAAAAAAACAATTGTGTAACTCTATGAAATGCTCTAGTAAGTTTTTGTTTGGGCAAGTAAACCCTTCTCTAAGACTTTTTTGGCTTTAAAATCATTCCTAATATACCTGCTAATCTTTTGTACAATAGTAGTTTTAGAACTTTTGATCTCTCTATGGGTTCTTTTGTTCCTTTCCTCCCATATGGAGTAGAATAAGTAGGTGAGGAAGATGCCCACAAAATCCATGTTGTTCTTGGTCTTGCTGTAGTTGTCCTTGATTCAGAGTAATAGCCTCCTATAGAGTTTTGAGGGGTTGGGCCTCCAACCATTCTTCAAGCAAATGATTGACCAGGCATACTTGGAGAACGAGCAACCAAGGAACATGTGTTCGTCATTGTTATTATTGATAAGGAAGGGGTAACATTGGGTGCCGACTAGGTGACCCCAACTGGACATCCTATCTTTAATCATCAACTTGTTCAAAATGACTCTATAGGTGGTGGTGCACCACTTAGGGACGTGTCAAGGACACCAAACAATCTTTTTCCATGTGACCTTCTCAAAACTATCCATGTTGATCCATGGTGTGATGTGTTGATTCCTCAACATGACCACACCATTGCTATTAACACTATAGAGTGAAATAGCTTCCTCCGAACAACTATAGAAACTTCCCTATGTCCGAGAGGGATGATCCCGTAGGGTAGGGATAACACCATATTTTTTGGCCATCCACTCCTTATGATCTATTTTTCCCTTAGGAACCTATCCACCCTTTTCATCTTGCACTTTTTCCTGATGACTAAAGGAGATTAAATATTCAGAACAACACAATCGTACATTTTGGCTAAAATGTCCCACAAAACACCATGATGGAGACCTCCCCAATGCAACTTGCAATGGTAGATTTCATTTCTTTGGCGATCAAGTTGGGGGCATATTAGATATCCCCCGAGAACCGGACCATGCTCTATGTGACCGATCTCACCAAAACCAGTTTGCCTTCTAGGGACATTTGTATACGATTCCAAGTATCAACTTTTGTCCATAGGATATCCAAGTACATAGAAGAATTCAAGGGTGCGCCTTTGCTTCTACAAGCATGGGAATCTAGGTACTTAATAGGAAGTGTACCAGTTTCCACCCCAATTGCTTCCATCATCCTCCCACTTCTATTGAAACATGACCCAAAGAAGTTGTAACACATGCGCTCGCTGCCTAAGGCTCTAGTAGAGTTTTAGGAATGATGATTGGCCTCACATACCACAATTAGCCTTAACTACACCCATTGTTCTCACTCACAAGCAAGCCAAGATAAACTCCCTGACTGGTCACCCAACCAAGTGCTACTCTGGGCTGAGCATGCTAAACCGAAGAGTTCTTTATAGATGGGATCCCTAAAAAGGAAGTGCACCTTCGTGATATGGGTAGTCCAATCATTCCTTTTCAGATCATCTAACTCGAGGCCTAAAAGTCCTAGGATGTTATAATCTCTCCCACCTAAACTCTTGGCATCCTCATCAAGGCTCAACTATATGGCCTCATAATATGTCCCCATTTTACTGCAAACCCAAAATGGCCCATGGACACCCATATCCTTATCACGGCTACCAGCACAAGGGTAGATACTTCATCATGGAAATCCCTTTCCAACATAACGAGACCACACCACTCATGACTAACATGCCATGTGAGCCCCACCTATTGAAGGGGTTATAGATTTGAAATTATATGTAACACCTAGGCCCATTTCTCAAGGCTCTAATAGAGTTTCAGGAATGATGACTAGCCTCACCAACTACCAGGAATGATTCATCGGTCTGCTCCAGTGTCGACAACATTATTCTCAGTATTCTCAATGCCTACTCTCACTGGAATTTCAATAGTCACATCTCCTTCTTTGGTTGGTTCAGTAGTTGGTTCAACACTGATGGAAGTGTCATCGATGACCACCACTGTACCATTGCCATCTAAACATTTCCCCTTTTCTAGACAATTTGATACTTTCTCCTTTCGTTTCCTATTATGAGTTGGAGGTTTGGACTTGCCCTCCCTCTATGACTCCCCCTAGTATGATCAAGAACAATGGGGAGGGGAAGATAGAAGGGTGGCCTTGTGGGCCCCATGCATTTGTAGGTTTCATGTCCAAAGACCTTACATTCTTTGCATCTATCAGGGAAAGATTCATTGTGTGTCCAGACTCCCCATTCATCATTGTTTGGCACTTCCACCCCATCACCTCATGTGGTGTCTTTGTTTCTAGAGAAACCTTTGCATGAAACATTGCACACCCCATCACCATGTCACTGGATCATTTGTTTATGGCTCTAGGCACCCCTATGGAGTGAGTGATTGCGTCTGTGGCCCAAGGCATCTAGTTTTTGTTGACATCAGGAAGTGAGACCCAGACATGAGCAGTAGTGAATGTCGTGCCCCTGGTATCTACTTTAACAGTCCATTTGAAGACCACCACGAGATGATTATCAAATTACTATGGGCCATGAAGTGTAGCCCTTTCTGATTCTCTTTAGAAGTAATGTGTGCGAGGAAGAGTCCTCCATCTAGGATGAATAACTCCAGCTTGCCCCGGGTTTGCCAGTTGTAGATCATCCATCCTCTCAGGTTTTGATGATGGCATTTCTTGCCTAGGATTTGAACTATCACAGAATGACAGTTGTTGTTTTCTATTTCATCCATGATAGGATTAGTGAACTTTGTTAAAGTTCAACAATCGCCATCACATTCAGATGAAGCTTTGGGATCAGTTGTGCCATCTCCATACATCTTTGGCAGAGCCCCATGACCGATTGGACCGAGTCCCTAGCAATGAAGACATCGATGGTAGGAGAAAACCACTTGTTGTGGGGACCAAATTTGGTAGTAGAAATAGGATGGGGTCGAGCTTCCCCACCCACCATGGATCGGCTTTTCCTAGAGAAAGGGTATACCATGGGTCAAGAGAGAAAAATCTAGTTAAATTTAGCCCTAGATTTTATGTATGTTTTAATTAGGTGGCTTGTGATTCTAATGTAGAAGTAATGTTGATTTTGTATATATATATATATATATGCCTTGATCAAAAAACTATCAAAATGGGCAAACCAAATAATTATGAGTTTCTTTTAAGGCAAGATATAATTACATTATAAAGAAAGTTTGACCACCAATTTTCTCACCCATATATGTATATATATAGATATATATATATATAAATATATATGTATATATATATTTAAATATATATGTATATATATGTATATTTATATATATATGTATATATATGTATATATATATATATATATATATAGTTGATATGAGGTATGTTTCTTCCCTTCTTGATTAGGTAGAGAAATCACCTACATTTTCTCTTGGTCAATTTGAGATACATTACCATATGCAAATTACCACTCTTCTAAGATGTGGATCCTATGAGTGGTCATATCCTAAAATTGATATTTTAATGTTCTTAAAATTTTCAACATGCTTCATGGACTCTTAAGATCTTATAATGTATCTCAATTGAGGATATGGATGAATACGCATTTATGGGTCTTCTGACTTCACTTGATAATTATTAGATGTTCTCATCCCTTGTTTATTTTGACTATACATTCACTTGCCTCTACATTATTTCATGCATGTCAACTCCGTATCCCTAGAGTTATATAGATTATTTGTCTTTTGGGTTTTATTCCGCTTCTTTATATTAGACATTGAGGTATTAGTCCTCCTAAAATGCACTAAGGTAGTACTCCCTTACCATGCAATCTGGTTTAGTCCTCCTACAATTTTATATTTATGGGCATGACATTCAACCTAGGGTGTGCCTTTCCATCCAATATTATAGTTTGGGAGTTTGGAAGTACATCATTCTCTATTAGGTTATTGGCGTCTTCCCTAACCATCACTGACTCTGTATTTACACTAGTGTTGTGTTTATCTGACATGCTTGCTAAACTATTAATTTATTTGAATGGGTTTCTTGTCCTATTTTATTTTATAATGATAGTGTTTCAATGTAATATATTGTTAAATGGCATGTGCATCTTTTGTATACTTTTTATTACGACCCCACCTCCCGATAACCCCCAATTAAGGGAGACCGAGAGGTCAAAGCCGCACCCATAACTTCCGGATCAAAGGTTCGGCAATTAACCAAGAATAATTATCAAATTTTAATCTACTATACTGAAAAGCTGTAAGAAAATAAATTTTTGCATACCTTTTTAAAAACTTGGATCTCTAAACTTCTATCTACTTAAGGATTCAACTCTAACTAATCCTCCTTGTATTTAACTTCATGTATTTCACAATATGACGATTTACTGTTTGTCCTTTTGGCTTGTACATAAAACACCGACAAACAAAACGTCGGTCAGCCGAAGCTTGTATGTGGGGGAAACAATAATTATGTAAATACGTTAACAATGTAAGCATTCAATTAATCTTTTAACAATCAAGATTACTTTTTAGATATAACTCCGTGATCCAAGAGTACCCTATCCTCTATGTTGTCCCCATTAAACCCTTCATGATACACCTATAAGTGAACCAATTTCTAGGGTTGAGTCACATGGCACTACTCGTAAGTAGCCCACTCCTTAACTCATGGCAGGCTAATGAGTCTCATGGCACTACACGTAGGTAGCCCAGTTTCTAACTCTCGGTAACCTAGACCTTGCTCTAGGATTACCCCTTTTTTCTTAGCCTTTTCATTACAATACAGGTGGACCCGGATCTAGTCAGTTATATACTCACATTTATAGTGATAATCATAGTCACTTTATAGTTGCATGAATTAAATAAACATCCAATAGTTATTTTCAAGAAACCATTTAAAACTTCGAGAATCGCCGCGAAACTAGAGTGATTATTCATAAGCGTAACCACATACCTGATTTGAAGAGTCATGTAGATTATTTAACACATACTTCATGTATATACAATCAAGTGAATCAACAGATCCAAGCAAGTAATTCAATCATCACATAATTCCTGAAAAGAATATGTACCTTTTTTATTACATACTTTATCAAGAATATACTTTATTTATTTGGATTCTCTTTCTAGGGTTTCTAATCCACATTAAGGTTTCATTAATATTCATTAGGGTTTCTTAGATCAATTTCTCAAACTTTATCCTTGTTAGGTTAACAAACCCTAAAATACTCTTTTCCATTTATATGAACCTTAATTGCTCAACTATCCATTTTAATAGTCTTTTATACCCAAATCGACTTAGGATCTTCATATCCCTATTTATTCATGGATTTGAACAATTAAAATAATTAAAATGTGTATTCTCTTAAATTAGGGTTTTCAAGCTCATTAATGCATAATCATGCACGAAACCCTAAATTAAGCCAATTATATAAAAATATCATCTTTTTAGATCCTATTTTCTCTTTTATTAACAACAAGTTAATATCAGCTTGAATTATCCAAATAATGTCATTAAGACCATCTACCATCAAATCTAAGGGTTCTTCCTTAATTAGAATAATTAAAGATGATAACTTTATGCCCTTTTCAAATTCAAGCACACTTACGCACATAAACTCTAAATTAGACTAATCATGTCCAAAGTTCTTCCTTTTTGAACATAATGTACCTTTTTACATTTAACAGGTTAACATCAACTCTAATGATCCATTAAACCCTATAAAACACTTTATTCATTTCAAAATAGGGTTTCTTAATCTTTAATTCATTAAAGATGATAATTTACACTACATTTCGAACTATGATCAGATTCAGGCTATAAAACTATTTTTAGTGGGTTCTTGCATTTTTCTGATCAAAATACATATATAATTTGTCTTGAACGGAGTTACGAATAGCACGATATGATTTTAGTAAAAAAATTATCTTCCGACCAATCAGATGGCGCCACATCATCCCTTTTCAAAGCAACATGGTTTGCTTGGAAACATAATGGATTAACCGTTATGCCCCCTACTTAAGTTCCTTCTTGTATAGCCCGCGGAGGGGCATTTTCGTCCAAACTTTACTTGGTCATCTTCTTCCTCCAGCAGTTGCGACGCAGACGCCCTAGGCATCCTTCTACAGCCCGTGTGCAGGCTCTCTCCCTCTCCATGGGCCGCGATGGCTGCCGCCGACTTCTCCTTTGGCTTCGCCGCCTTCTGCCGCCCTTGGGGCGCCATTTAGATCACGTCCAGCGCGGCTGGTTTGGGCTGGGGAAGAGCCGCAACTAGCTGCTGCTGTAGGTGATCGCGGGTGGTAGGAGGCTGGGAATGGATGGCCGACCTTCTGGGGTTGGTCGTTGATGCTCCCTGCTTCAAACCAAACCATAAACACCCCCCGTTGCTCCAAGGATAGAACCTTACCCTCAAGGCTAGGGTTTTGATGAAGAAGATGGAGAAGAGAGATATAGTTGTGTGGAAATCCTCTGGATTTGCCCCAAAGTCTTACCCCTTATATAGGGGAAGTCAACGAAGCCCTAGGATGACTTTCCTTAAAGAAATGTAGTCCCTCTTCTAATAGGAATCGTTTTCCTTCAAAGAGAAGCAATTCTTCTCTCTTTTCTTTATCCTTGGTTTTTCTCTACTATATGGATATTAAGAAATTCGAAATTCCCCTTCTCTTATTCACTTTATGTTTGCTTTTTAATTCTTTGGCACGAATTTCTATCTTATTTTAATATAAATCACTTCCTTTTTCATAATGCCACCAAAATCATTGATAATGTATCACATTATCTTTTATTTTGCCAATTTTGGTATTTTCACTTTCTTTCCTCTTTATTGGGACTCCTTGGATCCCAAGACATTCCATTATTTCGAAATTCTTTTTATTAGATACTTATTATCCTTCTAGATGCATCATTATGCATTATTTCACATTATCTTGTTTATTTCTCATTCAAATATCTCTTTTTGAGGATTTCTTTTTATTTCTCTTTTATTTTCCTCATTGGCATTCCTTTTAATATTAGCAACCTCATGGATACGAAATTCCACCAAGAAATCTCATTTATGCCTCTTTCCATTTATTTTCCACATTTTCTCATTGTTTTCAATTTCTTCTTTAATAAAGAAGCACTTAATTAATCTTTTCTTTTCTTATTGCTTTCTTTTGCAACTTTGGACTCCTTCGAACCCAAGGAACCCAAGAGGCATGAAATCCTTCTTTGGATTTGCCTTCTAAAGTTTTCCATCTTATTCTTATCTCGAATATTCAATTATTCATTCACTAATTGAATTTTCTTTGTTATTTCCTTGTTATTGGGCCCAATAGCCAATAAAGCCCACAACACAAACACCAAGGCTATTGTAAACAAAATCCATATATTCAAAACAAATTATACCATTCTTTGTTCAATTATCTTTAATATGAGAAATTACATTTCTCACCAGATGATCCCAAAAATTGGGGTTGTAACACTTTTAAAGGTTTCCTTTTTATATCCATTTGGATGTCCAACTTCCACCTTTGTTGCCTTCATAAAGATACATTTGATGTCCATTCTTCCAAATGTTTCTCTATCTCAATTTATATGCTCATACCAACATTTGATGTTGACAACATCATCTTTGTCTACTTTTTGAGGTACGCTTCCAACCCCATAGGTGAAGAACATGGAAGATTTGACATGATGACCTAGACTTCTTTTAGTGCAACTGACTCTTGGGGAATAGAATTGAGATAGCATAGACATATTTCTTATTAGTGAAGAAATTATTTCTTTCATGTAAGTCCCAAGAGGGAGATTTTTATCTAATTTTGTAAATTTAAAATAGTCTTATTTTCTTCTATTCATTCAATACCATTATTTTGACAAATGAAAAGATGCACTTATTCCAACATACATATAAATGTATATATTAGATAAGTTTCTTCCTTAAATTGAGTATGGAATAGATCCCCACATGGGTCTCACTCATTACAGTGAGACCCCAGGCATAGATTCACATGAAAAATCATCAACAACTAGAGAAACAAAGAGGAAGTTTAGAATAATAAAAATATATTTTAATAACATGATAAATAGGTGCCAAAAAGGAACCAATTAACGAAGTTGATTGCAAAACAAAGTAGTATATCATAGAATTAACACTTTCCATGCAGTTGGTAACTAGAAACATTATAGAAGTGGAAGAGAAATGGGGTACAACACTAGCAGTGGAAAAATCCTCTACAATGGAGTTGCATAAGGAGTTTCACAACGTGGAGAGAAGGAAATGTACCTCCTTAGATTTTTCTTCCTTTTAGTTTCTTCTTGAGTTGAATCACCATATGGGTCATAAACTTCTCTATATTCGAAGTTGATT